>OZ038443.1:5250038-5413677 GCA_964036265.1 Daptonema setosum
GGTTTCTCTGTTTCATGATTTATTGAATCTTGAGTAACCATGAATCATGCTGAAAGCACTAGCGGACGATAAGGGGTAGGATAAAAGGAATTCCCCCTCTTTGGCGATTTCAAATGTAGTGTTACCTAAGGTCTAGGTGAAATGACTTGAAAACTGCCAATTCATCCTCTTTGGCAAAATTCCCTTCCGTTTGAAAGATTGGCTCGTCCGCCAGTGGTTGAAGAGGTTTTATTTTGAGTTTCTTGGTTACAGCTTTCAAGGTTCTTATGGCTCTTTAGTCGCCCCACCCCTTTTCGACTATTCTATTTTGCACTGATACGAATACGTTATGAGTCGAGCGAGTGAGTAGTTGAGTTTGTGAGAGAGTGAGAAGGCAGTTACTCGGTGACTGAATGACTTAGTAAGTGAGTGAGTTAGAGAACGAGTGGGTGAGACAAATTGATTGAGGGAGTAAGTGTGTCAGTGAGTGACTGAGTGGGTGAGGGAGTCAGTCAGTCAGTCAGAGTCAAAGAGTGTGTGAGTTGAAATTTGTATCTCTTGAATAAAGCCTATCCTCGGATTCTCCCATGCCAGAAGAAACACAAAATATTTCACCACTGAAACATTAGTGTAGGCGGCAAAACGTTTCGAAAAAGTGAACCTTCGAATAAATGAATAAAAAAACTACCGAAAAAAGTTGTTGAAATTTTTATATTTTTTTCCGGGAATTTTTATTTCCATTGTATAGATCTTGTTTCGCTGATTTTTTTCATGTGTTTTTCATGGAAATACGTTGATTATTGATAGGTTAAAATAATTTTTAAAGTTTTTAATTAAACTTTGAAAATTATTTTAACCTTTCAAAAATCAACATATTTCCATGAAAAATACATGAAAAAAATCAGCGAAACAAGATCTATACAATGAAAATAAAAATTCCCGGAAAAAAATACAAAATTTTCAACAACTTTTTTCGGTAGTTTTTTTTATTCATTTGTTCGAACGTTCATTTTTTCGAAACGTTTTGTCATCTACACTGATGTTTCAGTGGTGAAATATTTTGTGTTCCTTCTGGCAGGGAGAATCCGAGGATAGGCTTTAACCATGATTGTAGCCAGTGGTGGGCAGCGAATTTGGCCAAAATGGCGTTACGGTCATACACTTTTTCAAAAATCGGTCTTACGGTCAGGCACCCTCCCGGGTTTCGATTTGGGGGGGGGCATGACGGTCAACATTAAATGGAGTCGAATTTTTAACTCAAAAACATCAGTAATGGCTCGAAATAATGACCGAAATTTCGGCATTTTGAAAGCCGCTGATTTGTATAAGAAACATAACAGAAAATTGACAGACTGAGTGCGCGCGGCGCCGAAATTTTGGCATTTTGAAGCCCGCTGATTTGTATTAGAAACATATCTGAAACCTGACAGGCTGAATAGCGCGTAGCGCTGAATTTTTTTGCATTTTGAAGTCCGTTGAATAGTATTAGAAACGTATCTGAAAACTGATAGGCTGAGTGGCGCACAGCGTCAAAACTTAAGCATTTTGAAGCCCGCCGATTTGTATAAGAAACATATCTGAAAACTGACAGGCTGACTGGCGCGCAGCGCCGAAATTTAGGCATTTGAAGCGCGCTGATTTGTATTAGAAACATATCTGGAAACTGACAGGTTGACTGGCGCGCAGCGCCGAAATTTTGGCATTTTGAAGCCCGCTGATTTGTATTAGAAACTTATTTGAAACCTGACAAACTGAGTGGCGCGTAGCGCCGAAATTTTGGCATTTGAAGCGCGCTGATTTGTATTGGAAACATATCTGAAAACTGACAGGCTGAGTGGTGCACAGCGTCGAGACTTAAGCATTTTGAAGCCCGCTGATTCGTATAGGAAACATATCTGAAAACTGCCAGGCTGACTGGCGCGCAGCGCCGAAATTTTAACATTTGAAGTGCGCTGATTTGTATTAGAAACATATCTGAAAACTGGCAGGCTGAGTGGTGCACAGCTCCGAAATCTTAGCATCTGAAGCCCGTTGATTAGTATTGGAAACATAGCTGAAAAGTGACAGGCTGAGTTGCGCCCAGCGCCGAAATTTTAGCATTTTGAAGCCCGCAGATTTGTATCAGAAAGATCTGAAAACTGACAAGTTGAGTGCACAGCATCGAAACTTCAGCATTTAGCCCACTGATTTGTATTAGAAACGTATCTAGTGGCGCGCAGTGTTGGTTGATAATACAGTACTGAGTATATCATCCAGCACCATACATCAATCATCATATCGTGCATCGAATCGATCCAACGAACACTGATTTTAAAACTTGAAACATTTTCGACCAATTTTTGGTTGTTGTTTTTTTAATTTAAAACGTTTTCAACGAATTTTTGAAAATAAAATTTAAACTTGAAACGTTTTCGACCAATTTTTGGTCGTTTTTTAGGCGATTTCGTGTAATATTAGGTCATTTTGACAGTACATTCTCTCAAATTTTGACCGTTACGGTCAATGGGTCAATTCTGAAAATCTCTCTTACGGTCGATCGATCAAGGGCACCCTCCCACCCTGTTTTGGGGGGGGGGCCCCCCCCCGCTGCCCACCGCTGATTGTAGCCTGTAGTAGTCGAGCATAAAAGCGACCTGTGAATCGACCATAGCCTACACTTCCTTCCATTGTTAATTTGCAACAATCGCTAGCAACTTTTCAGCTTAGATAACCTGATCCTGGGATAAATTATACTGTGTTTCCTGTTTTCTGTCTGTAATTTTGGGCGCTCTCTTCAGGAATTGACTTCAAGATACGAACGGTCGATGTTGACGGCAAAAAGGTCAAGCTACAAATCTGGTTGGTAAATTGAGACATTTATTTACCTTTATCTGATTAAAACCTGTGGCCGGTTTGACATAGAATGATAATGATATTATAGTTTTTACACGATTGTGATTGATGATTGTTGTGAGTTTTTTTACAAAACGTTTTATTCACCAGTTAATGGTTCCATTTCGTTTTAGGGATACGGCGGGTCAAGAACGATTCCGCACCATCACTACTGCCTACTATCGCGGTGCTATGGTTGGTGCTATATTATAATGTTTCCCATTCTATGTTGTTGTTGTGGGTGGATTCATTCAGTAGTAAAGCCCGTTTGCTGTTTCTGCAAGAAAAACTTTTGTCTAAAACTTCTAATAATAAAACATCATTAGCCTCAACTCAACTCGGTTGACACCATAGTTTAACACAGTACAGCATGGGGTGACGATGATTGATGTGCGTGTTAACACTGATTGTCTGATGTTTCATTATCAAATGTTTTGGGCACTATTTTTGCATGCAGAAACAACATACGGGCTTTAGTTCATCATCGTCACTATTCACATCCTCTGTGGTTTGTAGCACATTAGTTGTAGTGTAGTACATAAATGGGATGCTTACACAAAAACACATATTTTTCAAAGGTTATCTTCAAATGTATAGAAATTCATTAAATGTACTCGTATGTTTTTTCTAGTTACTGCACATGGCTTGAAAAAACGTTGGCTCTATTTGAGCCGAAAGTGACAAAACAATATCGAGACTCGAGAGAACTTTTTCACGACGAAACTTTTCCGAGTAATTGCTTCATTATCCTCTCACTCATGGTATTTATACAAATATAAAGGTAGTTTCGATCTGTACAGGGTATCTTGCTCGTGTACGACATCACCAATGAAAAGTCGTTTGAGAACATCAAGAATTGGATGCGCAACATCGAAGAGCATGCTTCGTTGGACGTGGAACGCATGATCGTTGGCAACAAGTGCGATATCGAAGACAGACGTCAGGTGTCCAAGGAACGTGGTGAACAGGTACGTTGAATTATTGAATCAATCGTTGTTGTTGTTTTTGAATTTGACTCTTGATTGACAGCACGTGAACTGAAAATAGCGCTTCACTTGGACGTGGATTATCACTCCAGGTCTAGACTGCGAACTAGACCTCTGAGTATAGTAGTTGTCAGTGAGTAAACGTGTATGGTTGATTGGCTCCACGCGTAAACTTGCCAGCTGATTTTAGATCGTACGTTAGAATGGATGAATAAATATTGAATATTGGGAAAAAAATTTCAACAGGTAAGATATGCAATTGTGACTGGATATAAACAAATTTTTTACTGGATATAAACTAATTTTTCACTGGATATAAACTCCTGCCGAATGTCATAATTTTTTGAAGTTGGATTATGTATTCATTCAGTATTTATACTTTTAATTACTCTATTCAATTTGTTTTTTTTCCCAGCTGGCCATCGAGAACGGCACCAAATTCATGGAAACCTCGGCCAAAGCCAACATCAACGTCGAAGAAGCCTTTTTCTCATTAGCCAGAGACATCAAGTTAAAAACGGAACGAAATCTGGTTGGTTTCTGGGTAAGATTCTGATTGAATCCGGCAGAAATGTTTTTCAATCTCTGCTCAACGAGTTGAAAACGGGTTGAAATTTGGATATGAAAATATTATAATGAAAAACGGTAAACGTGATAATCTTCCGGCACGGCACATTCATTTTTTCGAATGATTGGAAAATCTCTTAACAAATCTCTCAATGTGTCAGAATTTTTTGGTGTCATAACAGGATTTGGAGAGAACATACGTAAATTGTAAAAATTCAATCAGTGAATAACCTTCATGTCGTTAGTACTTGTTTTGTCCAATTTCCTTGGATCTCCGTCATCTGATCGGTTTATGCGTTTGTCATCGGCAAGTGAGAATAAGAAGATTGATTTTCATCAATTAGTATTTCTGTTCTTTACTGAAATCGATAAATGAAAAGTTGCCGGAAGTATCTTAATCGTTGAAAAGTTTGATCTATATTCTCTATATTCAGCAAGCATCCACAACCCAATCCGCTTCGCAATCGGGCGCCCGTCACCGCCTCTCCATACTCCATCAACGCAACAACACGTCAGAAAAGCAGTCACTATTTAGTGGCTGGAGATGTTCGATGCTTTGATAATTGACGTTTTTGATCTATACGTCAACGTCAACGAACTCCTGTTACGTCAGTTTTACTCTTTTCAACTACGGAGAACTCGTGCGTCATCGCGTCAAATGTTGAATCCAGAATTCAGATGAATTTGGGATCAGGATCCACCGCGCTGAATTCGGGATTCGAGAGAACGGAAGAATTTTGACTTAGACTTCTTCCGCACCCAATCAACCCGAAACCGGGTCGATTGATGATTTTTTATTCAAATTCATAAGAAACATTACAGCACACATCTCATTTGTGATATTGATCTACAACAACCGAGTAGTCTTTGTTTGCCAATTACAACGGTGATTATATGTTATGAATGAGTATTGTTATGTTTGAGGTGTGATTCAGGTTTTTTTCTATGGTTTTTCGACTGTTCACAAAGCTCGACCACACCTATGATAGCCGTATTAGCCGATGTCATATTGCTATCCTCATAATTATTATTTACTTCCTATTGCTCCTTGCAATAACCATGTTAACCTCTGCGACTCGATTTGAAATTACATCTGTTGCGTTTTGTTTTGTTATTCTTTTTTATGTAAAAAATTTAATGTATGTATTCAGCTGTTCACCCAGTCAAATGCGTGTAATCTGCCCGCCCATCGAGTTCGACAAAACGAGTTGCTATCAATTTGCTCGTCATTTTAACCCGTTTATCGTTCTTCAAGCTTTCTAGTACGAATGTTATGTTGGTTGATTGATTCCTTAGCAAAATGTTGGTTTCCCTGTCGTTTTCTTTATAAAATCAAGCGATTTTCTTCTCCTCTACGAAGTAATGTTCATCAGAAAATCGCAAGAAACCAAAATTTGCATTTAATCAAGCAATAAAGTTCTCTCGATAAGTCCGCCCGAGCTTCCCCCCGTTTCTACCAAACTATCGTCATTTCAACTTGCGTATATGGAAATCATTTACTCTAAATTTTAATTAAATTATTCAAATTCTATTCTATTATTTAAATTAATTATTAGCAACGTTTTAATGTGGTTGTAATATAATATAATTAACAGTTACTTATACTAACAGCTTGTTGACTATCAACATCATCACACAGTATTCATCCAACTCAATTTGATTGGCTGCTCTTCGTTTTTGTATCTTTCGATTACTATAGCTTGGTCAGGGTTTCTTGTTATAAAAAGTAATTTTGTGGACCGGTTGCGCCTTTTTCGTGTGTTTTCCTAATGTTATGTGAAAATTATATCATTTCTCGAAAATTTGAAAGCGCGCCAAAAAACAGATTCGAATTCAAATTGCGCGCCAAAAAGTTTTTTGGCTAACAAGATACCCTGGATAGGCTATATGATATTTTGTATGAGCAATTCGGGTTACGTGCTTGCGTGAGCATTATAATGATCGGTTTATATAATTTTGCATGCGTATATCCACTGGCGGACGAGCTAATTTCCCAAAGGGAGGGGAATTGCCAGTTGTCAGTCAGGTCATTTTACATACACCTTGGGGAACAAATTCTACTTTTTGAAAGAGCCAAAGAGGGGGGAATTCCACTTTTCCTTCCCCTTCTCGTCCGCTAGTGCGATTATCACAATGGGTTCTTGGAAAGCATGCGCAGTAAAATAGGCAGCAGATTTCGCTTTCTTTCGTAGAATAATAGCGGAGCTCAAAGTCGCCAGTTCAGTATTCCTTTTTGTTCTGGGTGCTTTTTTAGTCCGGTTGTCTTACAAACCAGTACATTTTCGACGATAAATAGGAATGACAGGAAAAAACTCTGAAATATGGAAGTCTCACTAATGATTTTCTGAAAATGTTTTCAAATTATGAAGTATCGTTTTATTCAAGGACGACCACTTCAGAGCACCCAGATAAAACTTGGTCAGGGTTTCTTGCTATCAAAAATTTATCTTGTGGGCCGTTACGCACGTACACTAGCGGACGAGAAGAGGTGGGAAAAGTGGAATTTCCCCCTCTTTGGAAATTTAATAAAGTTGAATTTTTGCCCTAAGTTGTAGGTAGAATGTCCTGGAAAGTGCTGATTCCCCCTTCTTTGGCGAAATCCCTCTCTCTTTGGGGATTTAGCTCGTCCTCCAGTGCGCACGTATTCATTGAATTCCGGGCCATTTTTGTATGTTATCTAAATGTTATATTTTGGCTAACCAGAAACCCTGAACAGGCTATAATTTTTATTACCCAGTGATTTTCAGGCGCATTTGTTTCACACATTAGCGGACGAGAAGGGGAGGAAAAATTGGAATCCCCCTCCCCTCTGGCATTTTAAAAAAATTGATTTTTTTTCTAACGTGTTGTTTTCTAAATGACCTAAATTTGGCCAATTCCCCCCTCTTTGGTAATATTCCCCTCCCTTTGGAGGTTTGGCTCGTCCGCCAGTTGTTTCACATTACGGCTTCATTATAGCGAAGTTTTCTTATTATTGCCTATAATATTGAATTGACTTTACTTACTGTGAATAGTTATACCATTGCTATGCTATCATAATTACTGTTATCATTATCATTATTATTATTGACCCCTGTGTAAATTCATATCGATATCCATCGCCATATATTCTATTATCTATCAACCGGCCCGCAATGAAAATACGGTGTACCATTTTTGATAGCGGATAATCATGGATTTGATTCGGTTCCGTATGGGTGCTTTCATAGTAGACTTATGATATTCTGTATGAGGGAAACCAATACGGTTTAGGCTCACAATTTGAATTCCGCAACTTCATTCTCAACTGTTGTAGAAAACAAATTAATTTGTGACTGGGAAAGGTTTTACATAAATTTCTTCAGATTTTCTGATGACTACTATAAAAGCACCTATGGATTGTTTGCTTGGAGTTGGAGGATAATCTCTACCATGCGTTGCGAGTAGTATATACAGGGTGGGGCAAAAGTAACTATACACTTGTTGACGCAAAATTTCTCCAAAAAATTATATTGCATCAATATGATTAAACAATCTAAACAGATGCTAAAACACCTAAAAATTTCGATTCTGCTATTTATTTTAACTTACAACAATTTATTTCATGAGTTATGCGTCTTTTTTCTCGAAATTCGCCATATTTTCGGTTGTTTTCAGTGATTTTTGTCAGTTATCTCGCCATATCAACTGTTATTTGACGAAAATTCATGTTGGTATAGAATATAGAATGTAGAAAAATATTCTTAAACGTTTAACAGGAGAGTAAGTTTTAAGTCATGCCTAATAAATAAAATAATTGCCTCATTTTCTATGAAAATCACCGATTTTAGTCTGAAAATGGTAAAATTCAAAATTCTTATTTTTCAGCTTAAAGCAATTAAAAACAATAAATTTCATGTTTATTAACTTATTTTAGTACCATAGGGTCCATTAAAATATTTAACTTGAACTGTTTTGTCAATAATCCAAAAACCGCGAAAAGTGGTTCAGGCATCTTGAACACGCGCCTTACCATATTATCAGTATCGAATTGAACCATAGAGATATTCTGAAGATGAAATCATTCGATTCTCATTCAGATACATCAAGTGAAACGTTTTATACACTTCTTATCCTTTATTGAGGATTTTGATTAGACCATGAGGTCACTTAAAGACGTTAAAAAGGGAAAAACCATGAAAATACTGAAAATCCTGTTTAAAATTGAAAATAACTCAAGATACGGTCAAATAGACATCAGAATCGGTTTTTTCAGGTATAATAACGTATATATTGCTCATAACATCATATACACTCAATATAATTTTTTTGAGAAATTGGACTCCAACAAGTGTATAGTTACTTTTGCCCCACCCTGTATACTCGTGTATCTGCTTGATTTTGTTGATATCACTATAGTTTTCGAAGTGTACTTTGATACTTTTTAGTAGATCATTTTCAATCAGAACTCCACTGACCTACAGTTTTTGACGAATTTTATTAAAACGCAAAATAATGAATTTCAAATCCCACCTCTAAAAATTAATTTCAATGTTTACAGAAATACGTTTACTTTCGATTTTTTGGCCGTAAAATTGGTGAAATTTTTATGGCCGTGGCTTTCCGAGAGCTGCTGCCGGGTGATTGAGCGTGTCGTGGATTACTTTGCTACGAAATAAGGTGAGGTTTTTTGATACTCGATGAGGATTTTCTGCAGAGTAAGGTTCCTCTTAAACAGTTTTCGGTGCACCGATATTTTCAATTGTTTTCGGGTGCTTTCAGAGTAAAAGGGAAGTAAAACGAAAAGTAAAAAACTGTAAACCTATGGATCGAAAATAAATTTTCGAGAACAAAATTGACTTCCTGTTGAATAGGTTCACAGATTTACTTTCCTTTTTACTCTGAAAGCACGCTTCGGCGTTTGCATTCGTGAAATAAAGTTCCAATATAATTCGAGAGTTATTAATTTATAAATGTTTATGAAATCTGGTCCGATTTTTTCTCATGAATGAACTTGAGGCACCCAGAAAAATTTTTGAACGGAAATTACTCTTCAGAAAGTTATAGTTCACCACTTTACTGGTTTATTGTTTGCGACAGTTTGTCTTCTTTCAGTAAATAAGATTTACTATTTTGCGTAATTAAAATCATTTAAATATATATTAAATACATTATAATGAAAATATTTCATGATGTTGCTGTTGGACTCAATTCGAGTGGTTCAGTAAAAACAGCTATTCGTTTACTACATGGTTAAGTGGTATGGTAGTCAGCTGTAGGTACTATGATTGACCATAATGATAGTGCGTCCATTTCATCCAAACGTTAATTTGATGAATGGTAGTTTTTATAGACTAACTAATACATTAGTAATTATGCGCTCACATGTGGGACTAATTCGGTTTGTTAGTTTCTACTCTCTCTCTAACCATTATGTCATCGCTAATATTATCCCATACCACACTAGCGCTTACCGTAGTCAATGTTTATGGAAGTCCCTGCTCGGTGGCAAAAGTTTGAATTTATTTTGCTGTTCTGCAAATTTTGTGGAATGAATTCCTGAAATTAAGTCAACCCTATCTATTTTCCACCTCATGAGTAATGCCTCTTCACTATTTTGGAATTGCTAGCTCGGTTAGCCCTCATTATGTAAATCGTTATTGTCGTTATACGCGCTGTTTATGGTAATTCTTGATCATGTTTTAGCGTACTGATTAATTAATTGGCTATGCGACGCTGGCTTTTTTATATTTTTATCTTGAATCAATCATTGTTGAGTCTATTATCATGACAATTTGGTTTTTTACGTTGCTATGCTTTGATTTTTACTAGCATGTGCTTGTAATGATGGAAATTACTTTTCTTCGGAGGATAGCTTAGTCTTCGATGTATTATATTGTATTTCGAAAACCTTTCATCCAACAGTTATTGAATTAAGCTAGTTTATTATCCACATGTGATGTTAACAGCTAAAAAATTTTCACAAAATTTGAATTCGCGCCAAAATTTGAACGCGCGCCGAAAGTAACAGTGAAAATTTTGGAGTAACAATAAACTTGGGCCATGCTATATTAGTGTTCCGTGTTTCTGTGAGTCGAACATTCGAACAATTGGCATGAAACATCCAACTACTTTGTATGGGTGCTCTGCGGCTCGGTATAGTTGCAATTATGACCAGTCCACTAGCGGACGAGAAGGAAAGGGAAACGTGAAATTCTCCCCTTTTTGGCGGTTTGGAAAATAAGAATTTGTTCCCTAAGGTGTAGATAAAATGACCTAAAATCTGCAACCTCCTCCTCTTTGAGGAAATTCCCCTCCCTTTGGACGGTTAGCTCGTCCGCCCGTGAACCCGTTCAGTCTCCAGTATGATTAGTATGGATGCGTATACTGGTGAACGAGAAGGGGTGGGAAAAGTGGAATTCCCCCCTCTTTGGCTGTTTCAAAAAAAAATATAATTTGCTCCTCAAGGTGTAGGTAAAATAGCCTGAAAACTGCCGATTCCCCCTTCTTCGACGAAATTCCCCTCCCTTTGGGGATTTAGCTCGTCCGCCAGTGGATGCGTATACTTTTTTTTTTTTTTTTTGAAAATGGGAAGAGTGGAATTTATATATATATATATATTTATAAATTTATAAATTTATAATATATATATATATTAAGCTATATATATATATTTATAGCTTGGTCAGTGTTTCTTGTTATCGAAAATTACTTTTGTAGGCCAGTCGCGACCACAAGCGGACGAGCTAAATCCCCAAAGGGAGGGGAATTTCGTCAAAGAGGGGGGATTGTCAGTTGCAAGGCCATTTTACCTGCACCTGTGGGAGCAAACACCAAAGAGGGGGGAATTCCACTTTTCCCACCCTTTCTGATCCGCTAATTGTCGTGGCCGTACGCAATGCAATTCAGCGCCATTTTCGTGTGTTGTCCAAATGGTATGTGAAAAAAAGATTATTTCTTGAATTTTTGAAAGCGCGCCAAAAACAGATTTGAATTCAAACGGCGCGCCATAAAGTTTTTGACTAACAAGAAACCCTGGATAAGCTATACATACTAGAATGTGGATGAGGGTTGCGTGACACACTGGCGGACAAGCCAATCCTCCAAAGGGAGGGGAATGTCGTCAAAGAGGGGGAATTGGCGTTTTCCAGGCCATTTTACCTACACCTTATAGAACAAATTTGATTTTTTAAATACACCAAAGAGGGGGGAATTCCACTTTTCCCACCAATTCTCCTCTGATAGTGGCGTGATATGTATTAACTGCAATCGAGCTTTTGTTGAGCCTTGGATTGTTGGAGCCATTTAATTGCAGTGCCGAGCCGATGGACCGCATCCGGTCTGGTGGGTTGCAGGCTATACTATACTATAAATCTATGATATATAGGTATAAATCTATGATATACAGTTAGTTATGAATCTATGTTATATAGTTATAAAACGAGTGATATATAGTTATAAATTTATGATATATAGTTATAAATTCATGATATATAGTTATAAATCTATGATATATAGTTATAAATCGAGTGGTTTTTCAATCTACCATTCGAAATACGCTATTTTTGTTGAAGAATCGTTCAAAAACAGAGCACTTACAATGCTCATTTCAACGCTCTAAGCATTGGATGACAACGGGCCCACAAAGGCGAAGATACACGTTAACAATGTGAAAAATGAGCTTTTTAATCTATCACTTGCCTCTTTAGTTTACCTTTATTCTTATTTTATTTCTCCAGCTTGCTGCTGCTGCTGAAAATACCATCCAAGGATTCCGCCTAGTAGATTTCATGTTGTGCATCAGATCAGTACTTGTAATTTTGAGTGTGAGCGACAACGAACGAAAGTGCTCAGTTCTTTCCGCAAGGTGTAGGTAAAGCGCGAGTTATACTGCGGCGCACGCTCACGCCCTGTGCGCTTGACGTGCGCCAAAGTGGTTATGCTTCCGGAGCACGCGCACCAGCCTGCGTTCTATAGAAAGCTGCGCTGCGCACGTGCGCCGAAATCGGGCGCAGAGCACGCATGTTCCTTGCGCCGAAGTACTAGCGGACGAGAAGGGGTGGGAAAAGTGGAATTCCCCCCTCTTTGGCGATTTAGAAAAGTAGAATTTGTTCCTTAAGGTGTAGGTAAAATGGCCCGAAAACTGTCAATTCCCCCCTCTTTGGCGAAATTCCCCTCCCTTTGGGAAATTAGCTCGCCCGCCAGTGCGCTGAAGTATAACTCCCGCTCAAACTTACTCGAAAACTGCCAACTGACAATTCCCCTTCTCTGGATACTTAGCTGTTCCGCCAGTGACATGCACCATTACTTTTGCGTGAGACTGGTGCATCGTGAATTGAATTATATGATCCATGATTCAATCATATTATGCGCCAGTGTGGTGCATTCTGCCACTAGCGGACGAGCCGAACCTAAAAAAGCGGAATTTTCCCAAAGACAGGGAAATCGGTAGAAATTAGGCTATGACACCCGCACCTTGAAAAACAAATTCTGCCTTTTGAAACCCTCAAAGAGAGGGGTTTCCACTTTACCCTTCCCTTCGCGTCCACTAGTGCATAGCGCGCTTCATTCTTTAATCATATTTTTCATCTATTCTGCAACCTGCACTCTGCAGTATAACTTTTTATAGATAAAAAGATCTAAGTTTTTTTAGCCCATCTTCAGCAGCAGTTCTTCCAACCACTGGCGGACGAGCCAAACTTCCAAAGGTAGGGGAATCATCCCAAAAAGGGGGAATTGGCGGTTTTCAGGCCTTCTCAAACTGTACCTTTTTAATTTTGAAAACGCCAAAGAGGAGAGAATTCCACTTTTCCCTCCCCTTCTCGTCCGCTAGTGCTTCCAACTCTAAAATATGGCGAATAAACACTGTAATCATATGTCGGCTGATCATGCGTAACTTGCCCCCCGGAACCACTAGCGGACGAGAAGGGGTGGGAAGAATGAAATTCCCCCTCTTCGGCGTTTAAAAAAAGTTGAACCTGTTTCATGAAGGGTACGCAAAATGGCCTGGAAACTGCTAATTCCCCCTCTGGGACAAAATTCCACTCCTTTTGGGGTATTCGACAGTGCCCGGAACCCTTATCGGTAGTCACATAGGCCAGGTTTGGCCTGACACACTAGCGGACGAGTAGGGCTGGGAAAAGTGGAATTCCCCCCTCTTTGACGATACCAAAAGTGCAGTTTGTTCTTTAACGTGTAGGTAAAATGGCCTGAAAACTGTCATTTCCCCCCTCTTTGGCAAAATTCCCCTCCCTTTGAGGATTTAGCACGTCCACCAGTGCCTGACAGGCGCAGATGGCAGTGGCCACTGGCGAGCCAAACCTCCAAAGGAAAGGGAATATTCCCAAAGAAAGGGGAATTGACTGAAATTATGCTATCTGACGTTCACCTCGAGTAACAAGCAATCTACATTTCGAAACCGCCAAAGAGAGAGGAATTCCACTTTTCCCACTCCTTCTTGTCCGCTATTGGCAGTGGCCGAATACAGTAGATTCCCAATTTCATTACTGTGGTAAACCAGCATGTAATGGCATATCTCATGTCGCATTCTCAAACTTTGTTTCATACGGTGTCACTGAATATTACGGTAATCCTTCCTGGTTTCCCATTTATTATCATGGTCAAACACCATGACTAATCTCATGCCTTACATACACAAATCTCATGCTCAAACTTTTTAGTATTCTTGTAGTGTCACTGACATGGATGTCGCTGAATATTACGGTAATCCTTCATGGTTCCCAATTTATTATCGTGGCATGGTCGAACACAATGACTAATCTCTCTCTTACATAGACAAATATCATGCTCAAACTTTTTAGTATTCTCATCGTTTCACTGTCATGGAATGTTTATGGTAATCGATGACCCTCAGTAGTCTAGTTTTTTTTGTCCAGTCTTATCCAAGTTTTTATGCAAACCGAATACAAGAGGAACGGCAAGAGGACTCTGTCTGTGTACTCTATAAATTATTATTATTTGCCCGACCTTGCAAATGACAGGCGCGGCGCCTAATATACTTTCAATTTATCAACGGGGTCCAGGTCCACCAGAATGTAATGAATTATCTCATGTCACACACAACTATGCTAATTTATTTTCTGTTTATTTATGATGTTAATTAAGGTTCGCGTAGCGTCTTACTGGCGTTTGTACTAATAAATACAGAACCGCTACTGTAATGTAGTATGTAACAGTTTGTACGCAATCTGTAACAATTTTTATGTAATCTGTAAAAATTTATATGTAATCTGTAACAAGTTGTATGCAATCTGTAACAATTTGTATGTTATCTGTAACAATTTTTATGCAATCTGTAACAATTTGTATGCAATCTGTAACATTTTGTATGTAATCTGTAACAATTTGTATGTAATCTGTAACAGTTTGTATGTACATATTCTTACCTAATGTACATATTCTTACCTAATTTATTAGTATGGTGACCCATGAAATGGCTTATCTCTGATGTCACACACAACACACACGCAACAACTTTTATCATTATTATTATTATTATTATCATTATTATTCAGGCTTTGCGGGACAGATAAAAGACAGGACGGATATTAAAAGTTCACGTCAACGCCCAGAGAGCAAATTGTTTTATAGTTTGAGCCAAGAGCCAATGTGCCTATGTAAACTTTATTGATATTATATTTTAAGACATTGATGAGCAAACACCGGCGGACGAGTCAAACCTCCAAAGGGAGGGGAATTTCCTCGAAGAAGGTGGAAATAGCAGTTTTGAGGCTATTTTACCTACACCTTAAGGAACAAACTAAACTCATTGGAAATGCCAAAGAGGGGGGAATTCCACTTTTTGGTTGTTCCCTCGTCCGCTAGTGTGAGCAACTCAAAACAACTTTTAGAGGAAGGAAGTTAGAATATTTACCTGTTTGCTCTTCTTGTCCGCTAGTGCATTATAGTCTAAGCTTTCTGTTTCTTTTTTGGTTGGAATTGGAATGGAATAGTTTCTGTGTTCAAAAAGTAGCAGCAATTATGTATTTCAAACGTACATTCGTGTTATGCTTATGGTTGTACAAAAGTTTGCTTTTTTGACTTGATATTTTTCTAGTTCTGTGCTGTAGCAGCTATAGCCTGTTGGTAGTATCATGAATATACAAATATCGAAATATGAATAAACTACGAATATTAGTAGTCTGAACACTGAACTAAAATATGTAGTCGGTATATCTGCTTTAGTAGTCAACTGTTATCATTTCTGCGGAGGCACATTTTCCCATGCATTTTATGCCCGATTTTTGCGGACATTATATCTGTTTTGTCGGGCTGATGAGAATCACAGATCAGCTAGTTCAGCAGGACTATTCCTAATTTTCAACCAGTTTTGGTGAAAAAAGAGAGAACAGATTTCGAGGCTGTATGTCTTCGCCCTTCCGTTGCACTCTGAGAAGTTTGAAGTTACGAAAAGTTCTGAAAAAAAGTTCTAACTTTTTTGCAACTACATGCGTTGCAACTACATATGAAGGCATCCTAGAATCCATCACCCCGTTTTTCATCCACCTTTTTCATCCTTTGATTTTGGTGCAGAAGAAAAAGCTTAATTGCTTATTTGCATTGCGCCGACTACTACAATTGTTGTGGTCAGAGGTGGGCCGCAGGGGGGGGGGGGGGGGTAGGGGGGTTTACCCCCCCCCCCACTTTTCAGGGTCGGCGGGTAGCCTATCCCTCCCCCCTAGACAAAAATTTAGGTCGCCTACCCCCTCCCCCCCCCTACTCGAAATTTTTAAGAAAATCGGCCTCAAAACCTCGATTTTGAGGCTCATTTTTCAAAATTTTCTGGCTGTAAGAATTTTTTTTCGAAGAAACACGTTTTCTGGGTTTATTTTCTTGGTTAAAACCTGAAAAAACCGGTATATGTGATGTTTATACCATATAATAGAAGATTTTTTTTAGCAAAAACAAGCGTTTTATGCGAAAATTTTTTTTTCTACCCCCCCTACCCGACCTTACCCCCCCCCCCACTTTTCGGACAGGTCGGGTAAGATGGGATTTTCTGTCGGCTACCCCCCCACCCCCTGCAAAGTGCCAAAAAACCCGGCCCACCCCTGGTTGTGGTGATCTCATTAAGTTTGACGTTTTGCAGTCAGTCACACGGTCTCTAAGGTAAGATGCCATTAAACGAATTCAGCAAAAGTTATTACAGTTTTCAATGCAATTTTCAACCAGTTTTGGTGAAAACAAAAGATTGTTTTGCAATGTAAATACTACAACTCTTGTAGTGATCTCATCAAGTTTGACGTCTTGCAGTCAGTCAGTCAGTCACACGGTCTCTAAGGTAAGATGCCATTAAATAAAATACAGGGTAACCATGCCGACCGTGAACTTGAACTACAGTAACAGCCACTAGCGGACGAGAAGGGGTGGGAAAAGTGGAATTCCCCCCTCTTTGGCGTTTTTAAAAAGTAAAAGACTTGTTCCCTAAGCTGTAGGTAAAATGGCCTGAAAACTGCTAATTCCCCCTTTTCGGTCAAATTTACCTTCCTTTGGTGGATTAGCTCGTCCGCCAGTGGTAACAGCAGACTTTGCGCTCGTGTGAACCGAGCCAAATATGTGAAACACTCGTGTGAACCAAATGATTGTGAATCTGTTCTGGTGTTCGTTCTGACAGGCTTTAATTGTAATTATGAATCATTCACACCATGCATAATTAGCTCAGTTAATCTTAATACTGTAAAATTAAATCAATTATTCTCTAATTATTAGATTTTTGGCATGTTTCTGAAATGAATGTATCTCAATGAGTTTTTAGCTATGCTGTGTTTATTTGATTGTCAGCTCGGATTCGTTTTCAACTGTGTGCGTTTCCTTCAAGTTAATGTCATTAAATTGTGTCTCATTACTGTGTTGATTGGTTAAGAATCACTTGAGCAAACTAGCTCTAACTCAGCCATATGTCGAAAGTTTACAATCTCTCATTAAGAGTTTCAGACTTGAATAATGAACAATTTTAATTATGAAGAAACACTCATTTTCATACATAGGCACTGACTGGTAAATCATTTTCAGGTTTCAGCCACAGCCAAATCTGGCCCATCTGGGTTCATCGACAACCAACATATTTTACAACGACAACTAACACAATTTACAACGACAACCAATCACAATGTCGTCCAAACACCACAATGGTAGTAGTCGTCATCGTGTGTCGCTTAGCTCAAGGTTTGGTGATATATTAGCCCGGGAAAATTGTTATAGATTTGTTGAAATGATAATTAGGATACGATTCGGCTGATCTGTTCACAAGAAAAAACTCAACTGTTTTAGTATTTATTAGCTGTCATCACCTCTAACATGATGGAAATGTTCATACTTTTGGATCTGTTTCATGTTTTTCTCGGCACTCCCAATAGTTTGGTTATAGAGGTCGCCATATATCGATTGGCTCTAGCGAACGTTGTTGAATATTTGTCAAAAATTGAATTTTCTATTCTTGATTTTTTTATAATAGTTGAATGGCCGGCTTGCTTTCCCGTGTTTGGTTAATATCTGCGTGAGCAAATCAAACTAGCATGTATTTCGAATGTTTACAATCTGAATTTTTCTAGTTGTCGGTTATTGAGGTCGCCACATATCTGGTCGGCTGTTGCAAACGTTGTTGCCAGAGTTTCAGTTCAGCCAGTCAACTGCAGTCATCGTCGGCGCGGAAGAGCGGCACAAACTCGGATGTAAAACTATTGCCACCGCAGCGCGCGTCCGTGGCCAGCGTGTTCGGTGACGATGACGATAGTGATGATGGAACGGGTTGGTTTGGGAACACTAGCGGACGAGGGAAGAACGGAAAAGTGGAATTCCCCCCTCTTGGGTGTTTTCAAAAATTCTAATTTGTTTCCTAAGTAGTAGCTAAAATGGCCTGAAAACTGCCAATTCGTCCTCTTTGATAGAATGCCCCTCTCTTTGAAGGATCAGCTCGTCCGCCAGTGGTTGGAAAACAGTTTTATAACATTTATTATTTATTAAAAAAATCAGTTTTTATTTGTTTTGATCATTGGATTGGGTATACATTAGTGAGGAGTAGTCGAAATTAGATACAGGTTGATCGGAAAAGATACACAAAAGTTAGGGATAAGTTGTCATAAATACAAAAAAATTACAGAGACAATAGATTTAGATTTTATTTCAATTTCACACCATAATGGCAATGAGGAATACCAAGTCACAAAGTGAAATAACGGTCATTCCTAAATTACAATCACGAAGACAAAACTGAATGAATATCACAACAATTACATAAAAATGAAAACTGATTAGTATAACGCGAAAAGAACCAGGGACAAGGAGATGGCTAAATGTGATAAAAATGAAAGGGAATGTATATGGTAATATTTGTTTACGTTTAGATGTGTGGATTTGATGTAAAGTAAACATTATTGATCGATTGTGTAACATGTTTATCAATGAGGTCAGATATGAATTTTGTATTATTGACTGTTTTCTTGAACGAGGGGAGGCTTTGGCCGAGAATTGATGGTGAGATTAGATTATATGCAATAATTGTGGTATAGTGGGGAGATTTGGTAAAAAATTTTAGACTGGAGGTTGATGATGGACGCGCGAACATAAATTGGTTATTTAGACGAGAAGAGCGACGTAGCGACTGACCAGAGACTGCGGACTGTACAAGATGTGGCAAACAGAAACGTACACCAGTGCGATAGGCATGAAGAAGACTCAACCGGTTTGCACCGATTGTGACCCAGATTGGAGTTAGGTTACATATAGAGAGTAGTTGGTCATAGGAAGTATCACGCGAATAGTCGTTAGTGACATATCGTAGAACCGTCTTTTGTAAACGGTCCACGATATGACGCCCGGACTGATTCGCGGGAAAAACTGCCTCTGAACAATACAGAAGATGACAGCGAAGGAGGACCTTGTAGATGGTTAGTTTGGCCTCCAAGTTGATGGATTTACGGAAAATCCGTAAGCAGGCAGCAACATGACGTTTGACAAGAGCACATTTGTTAGAATAGTGTTGAGAGAAGGAGAGGTTGTTATCGAAAATGACACCGAGGTATTTTAGTGTAGTAACCGAGGAGCATGCGACATTATCGACCAAGAGGTCGAAATTAACGCCAGACTTGCCACCAACTCGGTTAATAATTAGAGATTGAGTTTTAGATGAATTGATTTTTAAATGTAGATTAGATGAAAAGTGATTTGATACCGAGTTGATCACATGTTGCAGCGCCGTATGGTTTTTGTCATGCGGCTTAGAAAGAGGTGCAGTGATGAGGACATCGTCAGCATAACCGAAGATGTTAATATTATGTTGACAGAATGAGAAGATATGATTAATGTAAATAAGGAAGAGGTAAGGGCCCAGAATGGACCCTTGAGGGACACCAGAAGTGACAGGGACGGATTGTGAGGTGTTAGAGAGATAACGAACCGATTGAGAACGGTCAGAAAGGAAAGAATGAATTATTTGGAATAGTTGATAGGGAATGTGTGAGTCAGATAGAATAGTGAGGAGACGGTTGTGGACGACAGTATCAAACGCCTTAGAGACGTCGACGGAAAGACATGCTACATGAGGAAAGTTGTCCAATAAAGTATGGACATCATTTACAACCGAGTAAACACAATCAGTAGTGCCCCTTGCTTTCCGAAAACCGAATTGCATGGGTGATAGAGAAATACACGGAAGAGTGGTGATGACGGACAACATATACCATTCATAAAACTTGGAGAGAATAGGAAGAACTGAAATTGGACGAAACTCATTGACAGTTTTGGAGTTAGCGACTTTTGGAATGACAGACACATTAGCATGCTTCCAGGAGTTAGGATAGACACGGTGATGGATTAGTTTGTTAATGAGGACACATATGATTGGAGCCATGATGGGCGCGCAGTTTTTTATGAAAACTGCCGGGACTCCATCAGGGCCTGTTGCCATATGTGTGCGAAGACGGGAAATACGGTTACGAACAAAATCAACATCACAGGGAGGGACAGAATAGTTAGTATTGAGTCCACCAGTTTGTGGGAACGAAACTGTTGTTTGGTTAAATTGTGAAGAAAAATGTTGTGAGAAAGCAGATGCAATTTTAGTACTGTCACGAATAGGCACGCCATCGACCTCGATACAATCAGGTAATGAAGGACGTGTACCAAGAAATTTATGGACGTTGGACCAGAATTTGGAAGAATTGTTAGAGTCCGACAGTTTATTGGTGAAGAAGTTGTTTTTGTCGGACGCCAACTTCTTGCGAATCTTGGTCACAAGTCGTTTGTGTTGCGCAAGAAATTTAGGTTTGCCAGTAGATAAATATTTATTGTGGGCCCAATTTTTAGCCTTGGTCATCGACCTCAGCGACGGTGAGTAGAATGTTGGCCAGCGAGAATTACACTTAACAGACTTAGATGGAACAAATTTGGTTATGAGATTCATAATGGACTGTTGAACAAAATCAGCAATAGAATGGATGTCAGTGGAGTTAACAATGTAATTGATCAAATTGAGCGAGCAGAGATGTAACATGATGAGAGGCCAATCGGCCTTGGAATAGAGAAATTTGTTCTGGTAAATAACGGATGATGAAGAGTCAGACAATTTAGGCAACGAACACTGGAAATGAATTGTAATGTGTTCTTTCTCCACCTTGGGGAGAGAAGAGACCGTGGAATGTGACAACAAAGAATCAGAGACATAAAAGACATCAATGATTTTCTTTTTGTGGGTAGTGAATGTTACAGTTTGAGATAAATCGAAAGCAGAAAGACTGGACTCCATGTGAGAGGACTCAGCCAGTAAATGACAAATATTAACATCGCCGCAAACAATGATATAAGAAACTGATTTAGCCACATGTGCAACAGCCGCCGTCAGCTCGTCAACAAATGCTACGTTGTTGGTGTTGGGAGGTTTATAGCAGTTGAAGAGAGCGAACGTGTTGCCAAAAAACGAAAATTTAATACACATGATTTCGCACGAAAGGTTTGGAATAATGAGGTGAGATGGATTGTAACATGATTTACAGAAAGTGAGTAGACCACCGCCTTGTCCAGTACGGTCTTGACGAAAATGTGAGTAAGCAGGTACATCGAGTGATATTAGTACATTAGAATCAATTTTTGTCTCCTGGAGACACAGGAGATCACAAGACAAAGAGAATAAAAATTGTGAATTAATAGTGTCAAGCTTGCCTCTGTACCCATTAATATTGACAGAGATAATGGATAGAGGCTTTGAATCCGCAGCAGTTTCATTTTTTCTGGTTGCGGTTGAGGCAGTATACTGGCGACGTGCCAGGTCTAGCGGTAAATTGGATTTAATCATGGTGTGATATTTCATAGAGTTTTATTTGGTTTTAACGACTGTCCTTGTCGGCACAATTTATGGAATGTTTTTTTACAAAGTTGGCCATACAAAGAGGGGGATGGGCAAAAATTTTGCCGTTTTACCTACTCCTCAGAGAACAAACTCTACTTTTTAAATTCGCCAAAGAAGGAGGAATTCCACTTTTCCCTCCCCTTCTCGCCCGCTAGTGCGTGTATGTAGTAATGTACAAAATGTAAAAAAGATAGATTTTATTTCAGATTTATGCTGTATTACAAATCTTACCTTTGCAGATCAGGCACAATTGTCCGTCAGTCGCCATCGCAGCTCGACCGCCACCACCACCTACAAACAGCCGGTGGTGCAGACTCAAAGGTGATGTTTAATTTTTATTACTTAAAATAAACTTGTGAAACATTTTTTTTAATCAAAAGGCTGATGGCATCTGTATAACAGTTATCTATAATTTTCTCCGTGAGTTATATGACTGAATTTTGAGCACAAGATGATGGATGACTTTCGATGGAGTACCTGCCACCGGAAATCTGTTAACTGTTGTGAAGTTTTTTAAGAAAACATATTTATGAAGTTCCGATAGCTAGAAGAAATCTGTTTTTTTTGTTAATTGACCTTCATTCTTAATTACAGCTGCTCATCATCCAGTTTACGCGATGTCAAACCGCCCGTACAATTACCACAACAGGTAAATCACCAATTTTTTTTTGAATAGTTTGTTTTACACATTTCCCGAGCAGATACATCTAACGAAGTTTACTCTGGTTATACAAGTTTAAAGGCAAGGCATAGACAAATATGGCACATTTATCCTACGTTTATTCAGGTTAATCGCCAAAATCTGATAAACAACTAGAAGTTCCAAGTCAAAGAGTCACATTTATCTTACGTTTATTTAGGTTTACCGATAAAATCGAATCGAATAAACAACTGGAAGTTCAAAGTCAAAAAGTGAAATGCGGTTTTTAGCGTTTGGCTGTACTCTTAAAATAGTTTATAATATTTTCAACCATTCTTCAGATCCTTCCGTCTTCCATGTCGATTCAATCAACGTCAACAACAACCACCGTCAAAATCGAACCCAAAACCGAACCGAAATCTGAAGAATCGTCGACTTCTACTTCCTCTTCGTCGAAACGTCGCAGTCGATGGGGTCAGATGTCGGATTCGGGATTGCCAACACCATCGGTGGTCAACGTCGGTCCGCCCGGTACTGTCAAGATCGAACCTGGAACGCTGGAAAGGCGGTTGGAGCCCCGATTCCCTCTCTGTAATTTTTCATTGAGTACTCAATTTTTTGACAATGCCGTGGTTATTTTGAGTCATCGAAAAACGCTTTCTTTCAATCTTCATTGGCGGATCAACAAATCAAACGGAATCAGTCTTTATGCCAAAATTGCTGATGCTAAATAGCAGAGTTGAAAACCAAATCACAAATTTAGGGAAACAACGGTCCCTATTTACGTGTGAGTGTGAGAATAATCACTGATCACGAACAACGTAGTAATTTGATTGGAACCACTAGCGGACGAGCTAATCTTCCAAAGGGAGGGGAATTTTTCTCAAAGAGTGGGGAATCGGCAGTTTTCATACCATTTTACCTACACCTCAAGGAACAAAAACCCACTTTTCGTAAACGTCAAAGAGAGGGGAATTCCACTTTTCTCGTCCGCTAGTGACTGAAACAATGAACTGTTCGGCAAATCCTTTTGTCGCTTCCCTTGTCACGTGGTTAAGGCGCCGGCCTCGCATGCCGATGGTCCTGGTCGAGCCCCGGGTTGTATATTTGGAAACTGTACCGGATTTTTGTCAAAATCCCAAATTCGACCTTTTCATTTTGGATTCATGGAGAGGCTACGCTAGGCTATCTCCTCTTTCACTAACGTACAGTTTATGTTCGGAACTAAGCCTAAGCCGTACAAACAATCAAATGGTGATTAGCTGTCGTTGGGTAACACGAATTCTGAAAAAAACCGGTACAGTTTACAAATATGCCCCCGGGTTGAGCGCATTCAAGAACGTTGTTGATAATCAGTGATTGTCATACGTAAATATGGGTGACCGTTATTTCACTATTTGTGACTTGGTATCCTACCTTGCTATTATGGCATCACACTGGCGGACAAGCCAATCTTCCAAAGGGAGGGGAACTTCTTCAAAAAAGGGGGAACTCGCAGTTTTTCGGTCATTTTACCTACACCTTAGAAAACAACTTCTACCTTTTGAAACTTTAAAAAGACGGGGAAATTCCACTTTTCTGTTCTTTCCTCGTCCGCTATTATGGCATAACAACTGAATAAATTTGATCTTGATTGGCAGATCCTTGGACAAGGACGGTACATCGGACACGGAATCGATCGCATCGTCCAGTCACTCATCATCGGTGGATCGTAAACGCCGCCGATTCACCGAAGTTGGCGGTGGTGACGGAAAGACGACATCCGATCGACGCAACGAGTCAACCAGCAGCCGGTTGGGTTGAATTACCGTGTTTTCTTTGCCTAAAATCACTATTTTCCCTCAAAAAGTGCACGTTTTCACAGTTTTCAACTCAAAATAGTCATTTTTCCATAGCAAAATAAACCGTAGGATGCGGAAATTTTTGCAACTTTGTAACCGAACCGGGTTTTCCGGTCTTCAACAAGAGTGATGTACTACGACCGGTAGGGTATTGCTGTGTGCCATGTTGATTTGTCACAAAAACGTTTCAATTGTCGCCTGTCTAGTCTAGTGCGTAGGGCGCCGGCCTCGGAAACCGGCGGTCCTAAGTTAAGTTCGAAACCTGACTTGAGACACAGACCCTGAAGCGTTGCTCTGGGGTTTCTGCCATTGCCCGTCAGTTTATTCAACTCTCTGGCCACTACGAAAACACCATTCTGATATGGTATTAGTGTGCCTTATGGCTTCAGTTAATGGAGAAGTCAAAGTAAAAAAAAACATTTCGCAGGTCATCTCGCCGTTTCGCTGAGATGGCCTCATCGTCTGCCGACAACAAATGCAACAACCCGCCAACCGTTTTGGGTCGGCGATCTGATAAACCGACAGCCGCGCCATCAGAATCCCTGAAATGTGCACCCGCCACGTCGATTGAGAACGTGACTGGCGAGGTGAGTGAGTGAGTGAGTGAGTGAGTGAGTGAGTGAGTGAGTGAGTGAGTGAGTGAGTGAGTGAGTGAGTGAGTGAGTGAGTGAGTGAGTGAGTGAGTGAGTGAGTGAGTGAGTGAGTGAGTGGTTGAATGAGTGAGTGAGTAAGTGAGTTAGTGAGTGAGTGAGTGAGTGAGTGAGTGAGTGAGTGAGTGAGTGAGTGAGTGAGTGAGTGAGTGAGTGAGTGAGTGAGTGAGTGAGTAACATTATCTGATTTGAGGTGCTGGCTCTGCGTGAGGCGATGAAGGCGCGAGTGATCGCACTCAAGGCCATCGAACGCATCGCTCCTAGTCTGCAGCCGGTCACCGGTGATGAGGATGATGTGGGCGAACCCAATAGTGATGGCACATGGGAACATGCCAAACGTGCCGCCGAGATGAACAAAACCAAGGGTTGGCTTATTTGGGATTAAAATTGGGTTTTTGTGTCGTGTCCTGTCATGGAACAAGTTTCAAGTTTCATTGGGTTGACTCGTTCGTATATAATCGGTCTTACAAATTACGATTTGCAAATTACTTTGAATAAACAATAAAGAAATATAATGAAAGTTTCGTGTCGTGTCATGAAACGTTGAATAAGAAATCGTGTTTTTTTTACACATGTGTGTTCTGTACTTCAACAATTTTTTTTTATCTCATGTAAACAAAGCTGACCCATGGTGTCAATTGGACGACAATAAAATAAGGTTTTAACCGCCGTTGCCCCTTTCGGTTCTCCCCATGCCATCCCTGTATCATTAGAGCAAAACATGATTTTTATCATTCCTCGAACAATAAAATTATTTTTATTTCTTATTTTTGGTAAGCATGCTAGAAATATATGCGACTGAACGAGATCGAGATATGAATCTAGAGAGCATATCTCTATCAAACAATATTAAGGCAACGGCCTGTCGTTAACCTTCGACCCTCAATACTGGTAAATTCTTATCGAAATAATGGTAAATACGTTCAATTTCCAGCGCAAGCCGACGAGCTAACGGCCCGACAGAGCGGCAAACATCACATTGCCAGCTTCCTACCGGTGGACGAGCAGGAGAAGTTCATGAAGCAGTTGCTGGCTGCCCGCCGAGGCGAACCGATTCCCAGTGCCCAGGCGTTGGAGGCACCCAAGGAGGACTATGAGGATGCCAAGCTCAAGGAGGAGAATAAAGGTGGGTGCAGTGTATTTAATGTTTTTTCCATGTTTTTTCATATTTTAATTGAACCTGGTTTAATTTAGTTGTACCAGTACTTCATGATAGTGACAATTTTTGACCTACTGAACCGGACTTCGAAAATGACCTGAATTTAGTCTTTCATGTTTTCCATGTTTTTTTTTTATATTTTAATTGAACCTGGTTCAATTTTGCCGGTATTTCATGATATTGACAATTTTCGACCTACTGAACCGGACTTCGAAAATGACCTGAATTTAGTTCTATGGAGGACTATGATGGGATGCTGTTTTTTCAGGCTTTCAACTGCTGCAAAAGCTGGGCTGGAACGAAGGTACCGGACTTGGTACACAGGGTCAAGGAGTTACGGCGCCTGTTAATAGGTTGGTTGGTTGGTTGGTTGGTTGTTGTTGTTGTTGTTGTTGTTGTTGTTATTGTTGTTGTTGTTGTTGTTGTTGTTGTTGTTGTTGTTGTTGTTGTTGTTGTTGTTGTTGTTGTTATTGTTGTTGTTGTTGTTGTTGTTGTTGTTGTTGTTGTTGTTGTTGTTGTTAAATGTTAATGTTGTTGTTGTTGTTGTTGTTGTTTGTTGATGTTATTAATGTTGTTGTTACTGTTGTTGTTGTTCTTGTCGTTTGTTGTTGTTGTTGTTATTGTTTGTTGTTGTTGTTGTTATTGTTTGTTGTTGTTGTTGTGGCTGTTGTTGTTGTTGCTGTTGTTGCTGTTGTTGTTATTGTTTGTTGTTGTCGTTGTTGTTGTTGTTGTTGTTGTTGTTGTTGTTGTTGTTGCTGCTGCTGTTGTTGTTATTGTTTTTTTGTTGTTTTTGCTGTAATAATAACTTTGCAGCGGGCGAACGGCGGGTGATATGCAGGGTCTGGGCTCCAGTAGTCAAGCGGATGAGCACTCTGACATCTACTCGGCGTATCGCAGTCGCATGATGCAGGCCTACAAGCACAGACCTAACCCGATGGTTGGTATTCAGTAAAATTATTGTGTTTTCAATATGTATAAAAAGTTCTTAGGCGCTATTCATACTTGTTTGCGATTCCTCGCGCGAGACATGCAAAGACTCGCGTCAAATTGCAAAATCGCAAATTCAAATTGTGTTCCTATCGCGAAATCGCAAATCCGAAATTTGTTCCTATCCCGAAATCGCTCCAGTTAGCGACTCATCGCGCGTGTATCGTGCGACTTGTATTCATACTTGATTCGCAAACAAGTATGAATAACGCCTCATAGAATAAAATTGAGATTATTCATATAATGATTTGATAAAAAATTAAGTGTGAACAAATTTCAGTTTTTGGAATGTTTTCCACAACTTCATCAATAATTCAGAACAACCCGCGTCGGCCGTACTACTAGCCGTTACAACCGGATTCTAACGAATGCGGTGCCGGGCGGCTGTGCCCAACGCAACTGGGTATTCTCGGTGGGGGTGCCGAAATGCGTAATTATTTTTAAGTATGAAATAATTAATTAAATAATTAGTATCAATTAATTATTGAAAGGTTTTTGTGATGACGTATTTTACTGTTGTAAATCCACTTTGTTTCCGAAAGCACATTCTCGCAAGTTCCTATGTAACGAACTAATTGAGGATTCCATGAAGAATCAAGTGGATCACCGCATAAACCAGATTATTAGTTGCCGTTTTCACCTGTTTTGCTATGCCCAGATTTTTATCGCACCTTTTAATCGAATGCACAAATTATTATTATAATTATTCTTTTTGTTGTTTATTGTAAAATGTTTTTAATTTCAATGTTGTGTGATATTGAAATGTTCACCCTGATTGCCGACTGCAATAATAGCTTCCATTCGATGTTTAGTAGTATAGTTATCAATTGATTATAGTCACTGGCGGACGAGCCAATCCTCTAAAGGGAGGGGAATGTTGCCAAAGAGGGGGGAATCGGCTGAAACTATGTCTTTTTACCTACACCTTAGGGAACAAATTCTACCTTTTAAAATTGCCAAAGAGGGGGGAATTCCACTTTTCCCTCCCCTTCTCGTCCGCTAGTGATTATAGTGTGGTTACACAACGCCAAGATATAAGCCAGTCAGCCTAATTCGGGAATATTTATAGTTGCATTTTGGAAATCCTTAGAAAGTTTCGTAAATGAAAAAATTCTTGTGAGGTATTAAAGTTATCTAATTAACTGTTTGATATTGTACAGATGAAGAAGGTGTACATACTTGTACATCTTTGATTTTTCCCAGGTACAACTGTAAATGAATCCATTCGGCGCTTCATATTTGCCCAATTTGTAATCTAACTGGTTATGGTCAGTACATATATCTCTGATTTTCCGCAATTTATAAAAAAAATTACCCCAATTAATGTATGCAGACGAATATTTACGGTCTTATTTTTGCTATTTAATTGATTTGTCGCAATTTTATGTACAATTCGATTTTGATGCCACAAGAATTACGGCCATCTATACAACTTGTTAGTCTGATATAGTCGATCAATCATTAACGTTTTCAATTTGGTGAAGGTATAAAAGTGGAAGAAAAAAATATATATTGCATCGATATTTAGTTCAAAAAACAATACACTGAGCTAAGTTTTTTGAAAGTTATTTTACCATTCATCAAATTGAAAAGTTTGTTATCAACTACAACCCGACACAGCTCCTGTAACGCGTGCTAAAATTTCATTCTACGAAAATGACTTATTATTTTGTGGGTTTTATGGTTTACCATTGTTATACTACATTCATCAGCTTCAATGGTTTTTATCCAGCTCCCTTTGGTTTTGCAATTTATTTATACTAATTATAATTATTAATGTTATATATCATATTAGTCACAGTTATATTATTAATGTGAAATCGTAACTGATCAATTCGGACAGACGGATGGGTTCGTCTAGAAGAGACATTCTTGAACTCTTTCTTCTTTCGAATGTAATATGTAACTCAAGTTTACTGTCGCTTCAGTTCTATATGTAGTTGATGTGCCAAGTTACCGAATGAAAGTCAATAACAACTCCATGAACCTGCCGGGAAAGGATATGACCGATTACGGTTAACGATACGTATGTAGGTCATCTAGTCATCATGTACATGTGAATCATAGTATCGGGCCTGATGAAAAAAGTATGATATTTTTCTAATGTGTGGGTAAAATAAGTTTCAAAACTGTGAATTCTCCCTTTTTAGAGAAATTCCTCTCCCTCTGTAGTCTGTAGAAAATCTGGGCTGGGAGTGGATATGACCGGTTCGTTTACGGTAATGAAATGTCATCTAAATCTAGTCTGTGTCCGGTAAACATGATTTATATTCTCGGGCTGTTTCAAAAAGTGGAATTTCTTCCCTAATAAGTGGGTGTTTCCAAACTGTCAATACCCCTCTTGAGAAAATTCTCATCCCTTTGGAGGAAATCCGGGCTGGGAGAGGTTATGATCGGTTATACGGTTAATGATAAGACATCTAGTCGCAAATCCGGTGCATGTGGTTTATAGTCTCGGGCTGTTTCAAAAAGTAGGAATATCTTCCCTAATTTGTGGGTAAAATGGTTTCAAAACTTTCACTCCCCCTCTGTTGAGAAAATTTTCCTCCCTTTGGAGGTAATCCGGGCTGACTAATATGACCGATTGATTGACACATGTCTCAACCTGTTTCAAAAATTTTTTTTTTCCTAAACTGAAGGTAAAATGATATCAAAACTGTCAATTCCCCAATGTCCCCTCTTTTGAGAAATCCCCTCCCTTTTGAGGAAATCCGGTCTGGGAGAGGATATGACCGGTTACGGTTAATGATAGGTCATCTAGTCGCAGATGTCCGGTACATGTGATTTATAGGGCCAATGACCCGACGTGACAATTTCTTGGCTGTTGGCCGACTTTGTTTATGCGACCATTACCAGGGTCAGGTCATTAGACTATAAGGAAGCAATAGTGAGTTCAACTCGATTGAGAAATTATAGAAAGTAAAAATTGTACCTCAAGAAAAGATAAAATAACCTCAAAACTGTTAATTCCCTATCTTTGAAGAAATTATCCTCTTGGTGGATCGCCTCGTTCGCCAGTAATATGAAGAGAGGAAGGATTAAGATTCTTATTGTGGAGTTTCAATATTGGTTTCGGCGTTCATAGGTTATTTTTTATCATATTTCCCGTACTTTCACATTTGTTTGGGCATTTGCGAGTATAGTTCAGCCCACTAGCGGACGAGGGAAGACCGAAAAAAGTGGAATTCCCCCCTCTTTGGCAGTTCCAATGAGTAGTCTTTGTTCCTTAAGGTGTAGGTGAAATGGCATAAGAACTGCCAATTCCCCCTCTTGGAAAAATGCCCCTCCCTTTGGAGGTTCGGCTCGTCCGCCAATGGTCCGGTCGGCTGACTTTTTTTATGGATTACGGTAGTTGGTACATAGATAGGAAGCGGTACCAATCTACAAGCTAGCCAAAAGCCTTCCGATGCTGTTTCAAGGCACTGAGGGCACCGTAGTACCGTATCTTTTTTACGATATTCGAATGGATCTTCGATATGTTCGATGCTACTGTATAATATCAACAGGCAAGTCGATAGCCTTGAAATGTTGTTTTTATGCACTAAAGGTCTCGATATACCGTATGTTCTTTACGATCTTTGAATGCATCTCCCTCACTGGCTTCCTGATCCATAAAGAAGGCCACATACATCGAAGTATGTAATAGTGGTCGCCCAATATACAAGGCTTTGATCACTGATCAGTAAATAACTGTATCACATCAACATCGTTCGTTTTGCAGTGTCTGCCTCTATATCCAATTTTGTTGTATATTTGTTGGAATTTTGTTCTATTGAAACACCAAATCACTTTATTATGATCCGGAAAAAATATTGGTATATCATGCCGACATGGTATGGTATGCCGGAAAGTTAAATGGCGTTGTCGGTGACACGGCAAAATGATCCATGTTTTGCCGGTGTCATGGATGCCGGATTTCCATAGTTGTTTACGGTGACTGGCGGTGGAGCCCATCTACCAAAGGGAGGGGAATTTTCCCAAGGTTGGAGAGTTAGCAGTTTTGACGTCATTTTGCCCACACCTTAAGGAAAGACTTCTACCTTTCGGAACTACCAAAGAAGGGGGAATTCCCCCCTCGTCCGCTGGTTGTCCGGGGCGTGCCGGGTACAGTGAGTTATCGTAAGTGATAATCGTACGATAGAAGCTTTTTGCCGGTATTTGGTTTGGGTGGCCTCGACCCACTGGCGGACCTCCAAAGAGAGGGGAATGTTTCCGAAGAGTGGGGGAATTCATATAAATTAGGTCATTTTACCAACACCGTAAGGAACAAATTCTACTTTTTGAAACCGCTAAAGAGGGGGGAATTCCACTTTTCCCACCCCTTCTCGTCCGCTAGTGCGCTCGACCCCTCCCCTTCCTTACCCCATGACATGAGTATTTCCGGTAATTTGTCATCTACAACACAAATTACAGGGTTCGCTCGGGCTTCGACCCCGCCCTACACCCAAACGATTAACTTGTATAATTCCAGGTCTTCGGCCCTATTAGGGCAAAATCATCGATGGGGTTTTAGAGTTTTCTACAGCGGGCGGAAATTAGAGGGTTTTTGAAGTCAGTCACCGTCTGTCACAGACAAACGGGAAAATTCTGTCGTCTGTCAGGAAAGATCCGTCTGATTATGCCCGTTCCCCCAGAGACGGGAAAACGTGTATAATTATGGTCTTCTTCAGCCCTATTAAGGTAAAATTGTCGTTGGTGTTGTAGATTTTCCTACATGATGTGGAAATTAGGAGGGTGTAAAATCTCGAAAGTTATGTCGTCTGTCCGGAAAGATCAGGCCGATTTCAGTTACATAGGCGTGTCCGTGTGCCAAGTTTTTCAGTTACATTATTATATAATATATTATATAATATATATAATTATAATATTATAATATTATAATTATAAAATATTATTATTATATAATACTACATAATATATTTCGATTGTCTATCCAATTATCTTGTTCACATTTCATGGTTTAACAGTCCACTAGCGGACGAGTCAAACCTCCAAAGGGTGGGGAATATTTCCAAAGAGGGGGGAATCGGAAGTTTACAGGTCCTTTTACCTACACCTTAGGGAACAAATTCTAGTTTTTGAAATTGCCAAAGAGGAGGGAATTCCACTTCTCCCACCCCTTCTCGTCCGTTAGTGTGTCCGTGTGCCGAGTTTTCAGTTACAATATTACATGATATATTTCGATTGTCTATTCAATTATCTTGTCCACATTTCATGGTATTACAGTCAACTCAAAGTGTCAAGAAATGTCTAAAATCGTCTCACTAAAATTTTCAATGTGAAAAAGATTTTGTTTCTTGAAAATTTGAAAGCGCGCACCAAAAGCCGATTTGAAATTAAACTGCGCGCCAAAAAGTTATTGGCTGACAAGACACCCTGGTTAGGCTTTGCAAAAAATGATACAATTATAAACAAAAAGAAGCAACAAAAAAGCACCAAAAGAAGCACAAAAGAAGTACAAAAGGAAGCACAAAAGAAGCACAAAAAGAAGCACCAATATACATGCAAAGCCCGTATACAAGAAAAAGTATAACCCAAAACATCTGATAATGAAGCATCACTAGCACAGTATAGCATGGGGTGATGATGATTGATGTGCGTGATATCACTGATGGTCTGATGGTTCATTATCAGATGTTTTGGGCAATACTTTTGCTTGCAGAAACATCATACTGGCTTTACTTAAAAGTGGTACTATGCGACTGTCACGTTTTTTTTGCTGAATCCGTGTCTTATATGTTCATAGTTTTATATCTCAGCTCAGCCGGTAATTTACGAGTGACGACTGTTCTGAAGTCACTGTGTTATTTTAATTGAGACATATTAGTTCACCGGTATAATGTTTCATGTTCGATAAGAGCAATTCATGCGCCATTACACCCAGTCATCCATCAGTTCATGTTGCCTTGTTCCGTTTTATTTTGGTCAAACTTTAGGTTGGCCGAAATCTCTACGTTTATGTATATTTTTCTATGAAAGTCTATGTTTTTATTTTATTAATCCATAATTATATATTTTTTTGGTAATTTTTCCCATCATGACATTATTTTTGATACAATGTTACTCCCCCCGTGTTGCGGTGCGTCTATTGTGAGCTTGTTATAGGGTACGTTTATAGTCTTCCCTGGACAAGAAAAGTCCAGGGAAGTCTATAAACGTACCCATAGTCGACAATGAGAACACACTTTTGTCGAGTTCGTGATAGGGAATTATTCTACAAAGCTTATTTGCCAGACATGTAAAAACTGAATGCGAAACAGTAACAGAGAACTCAACAAGTCTTCAATGAATTCCCTTTCAAGTATTCAGTCAGGTGTGTCTTTGTCGACTTCCCTGTCATGAAACTCCAGTAGTTTCTGCACCAACAGCAGTGTTGGTCTGAAAATAATAGAGAAAATTTCCGGTTTCTGCATTCAAACTTTCAAATCACCGCGTGAAAGATGGGTTTAATTCTGATTCGGACACTCTCTGCTGGTTTTTGAATTTTGAAAATGAATGTTTTGTTCATTTATAACTTATATATTAGACACTATTATATTTTAACGGTATTGCAGTCTTGATTGATGTGCTTTGCGCAATAAAATGTGGCGGTGAATGATGACAACTTGCAGAGGTGATTGGTTATTTCTTGATCGGTTTTCTTCAAAGGCAAAGGTGAAATAAAATGAACATATAAATATATTACATCACATTAGAAGAGTAAAACTATAATTTATTGTTATCTTGCTAACTTATTGAAAGAATAGTTCCGAAACAAAATCTGAACTTCCCAAGACGTATTGTCCAGAAACATCCGACGCCTTTTCTATAGCTTGGTCAGGGTATCTTGTTACTAGTTATTTATCTGAAAACCTTAAAGTGAACAATTAATAAGTTGGTCATGTTTAATAATTTGTTATACAAATGAAGTGCGAACAGCTGAATTTTTTTAATAAATTTGAACGCGCGCCGAAATTCAAATGCGCGTCAAAAGGATTACGGTAAGAATTTCGAAGTAACGAGAAACTGTGACCAGACTTTAACGGAGCCTGGGATGTGAAAACACCAGCGAATGAGAAGCGGACGATTCTTTAGTTGGTTTGAGAAATGGAACTTTGTAATTTTTAAGTGAATCTTTAGATAGACACTTTAATTTACTAACTTTAGTAAAGTGGTAACAAAGGCAAACCTATAACAGTTCCCGTCTAAGGTTGCCTTCATAGTCCGTTGTAACAAAATTTCAACAGTGTTTTTTATTTCCGGAACACTTAAAGTTCCGAAACGTTTCGAAATTGAAGAGACGGTAGAAAATTCCGAATTATTTCGGAACTTCAAAAAGTGTTTGAAAGTGTCAAAAACGTTGTTGCATAACGGACTATAAAGGTACCAGTTCAGCAAGTCCCCTCTACGACCGAGTTTTCCTATCATCGAAGTTGATTATAGTGACATTTAATTCAAGTGGATTATAGTGACATATACTTCAAGTTGATTATAGTGACATATACTTCAAGTTGATTATAGTGACATATACTTCAAGTTGATTATAGTGACATATACTTCAAGTTGATTATAGTGACATATACTTCAAGTTGATTATAGTGACATATACTTCAAGTTGATTATAGTGACATTTAATTCAAGTGGACTATAAGGATTAGTATTATAAAGCAATTCTGGTAAAGCATCAAAACATGTTATTTGAATCGAACTTTGTACTAAGCCAGAGGGTTCTAGACGTTTTTTTCTCTCAAAAGTGATCAAGAGAACATTCGAATGGCCGACAATAGCAGGTGATTATGAGGTGTTCAACCAACAATTCTTCATTTAAATAAATTAATTCTTTCCTTTAATCCCCGAAGCCAGGTGAAAATGAGAAAAATCCCACTTCAATCTTCAACTTGAATTTATTGTAAACATACATACAGTTCATTATCCATTAGAGGATTAAAGCTCTAAAGTTTTCAGAGGCAGATGTTTCATATGTATGTGAAGTGAATACACCGGTGGTGAACGAGTTTATCTTCTCAGAAATTTCTTTTAAAATGAGAATTGGCTTGTTTAGAGCAATTTTACCCTGAACTTGAGGAAAAAATTCAACTTTTTGAAAAAGCCAAAGAGGGGAGGAATTTCACTTTCCACACCCCTTCTCGTCCGCCAGTCCGATGTTATCCAATCAAGTTCATTGATTAACAGTGACAACTTGAAATGGACCACCGTTCATGATCACTAGCGGACGAGAAGGTGAGGGAAAATTAGAATTTCCCCCTCTTTGGCGGTTTCAAAAAGTTGAATTTGTTCCCCAAAGTGTAGGTGAAATGGCATGAAAACTGTTAATTCCCCCTTCTTTGACGAATTTCCCCTCCCTTTGGAGGATTAGCTCGTGGGCCAGTGTTCATGATTAATGAATTCGAACGCAAATTCGTCAAAAACAGGTGACAGAAAGTGAATTTAAAAAAACTAAAAAATTTCTGAGTGGATAAGATGAGTCACAAGATAAATCGGAAGTTCACTGAATGTTTATAGTTAATCGTTTCATGGTTTACTCGTTTTATAGTTTCTCAAACAAAACTTCAACTCCTAAGGTTTAGTCGGCGTTAATATGAAACGCGTTGGTTCATAGCTTAGCGCATTAAGAAGCGTTGTTGTTGATCAGTGATTGTGTTACGTGAATATGGGTGACCGTTAATTCACTATATTTGTGATTTGGTATCCAACTTAGGCTTAACAACTGAATAAGTTTGAATTGAATTGGCTACCCTAAGGCGCTATTCATACTTATTTTTTCGATTTTCTGCGATTCACGCGCGAGTCTCGCGCGTGTATCGCAGAAAATCGCAGGAAATCGCAAAAAGTCGAAACTTTGTCTTTTTCAAATTCGAGTGAGAAAAATCATTTCCCAATCTGTTTTGCGATTTTGCGCTTTTCTGCGATTTTCTGCGATTCACGCGCGAGTCTCGCGCGTGAATCGCAGAAAATCGCAAAAGAAGTATGAATAGCGCCTAAGTGATTGATGGCCCGGCCGATAAGCTTCAAAGAGCCGCACCATCGTTTTTCGCGATCCCTTGAGACCACAATCACTAGTCGACTGAAAAAGTTACAAATGGGTAAACAGGCATGTGGGGCAGTAATCGCTACTTTCGTTGGTTTAGTATTCTCCACGCACTAGCGGACGAGAAGGGGAGGGAAAAGTTGAATTCCCCCCTCTTTAACTGTTTCAAAAAGTATAATCTGTTCCTTAAGGTGTAGATTAAATGGCCTGATAACTGCTCTTTGGGAAAATTCCCCTCCCTTTGGAGGATTGGCTCGTCCGCCAGCGTCTCTGTGGTTCATTTCCCATCAATGATTTCTCGTGAATCCTCATCAGGAATGGTCACTAGGATACCCAGATCGTATTTATGCGTTCCATGGATTCAAAATCGTAGCTAATTTTGGTTGCAGGCTCTGAGTCACGTAAGCTTTATTACCTTTCAATTCTGATTATTTTGAAGTTCATCGTTCTTGACTCTGGACGACATCAGTCATAATGCCATTCTGGATTTGTATACAAAATTCCAGATCATGCCGTCCATATGCTTCTGAAACTTATAAATAGGAATTTCACCATGGTCCATGGATTCATCCATCCAATTAGAACACCATTCACACACCATTCATTTTTTCATCTAGATGTTACCTTCTCTAACTTCGTGACTACAGTATTGAATGCATTTTCCCGTCTTACCACGTCGTAAAAACACAACTACGGTCTATGGAACTATGGACGGAACTTTACCGGGGTATTTATATCGTGGCCTAGTGGAGTTTTCATCTATCCAATTAGAACACCATTCACCCATTATTCACTCTATCATCTAGGAGTTCACCTTTCTAAAGGGCTGCCAGGGATTCAAGTGAAAAATTGTAGTGTTAAGTACTCCAACTTGTGAATCGTTAGCTGCATCAAATGCGATGCATAATAGTCGGCTGTCCGACTCAACTCAACCCAACAGCTGTATGCTCTAACATGCAATCATCATGTTCAGTGGGTGTTACACTTTGTTGAACAAGTTAACGTGTCATTTTTTCACTTGAATCTCCAGAAGGTCTTTAGCTTCGTTTATACGGTAATGAATGGTTGTTCCGTGGTATGAACCCAACAAAAGTTTTCATCCACCCAATTAGAAAACTATTCAGCCCAATATCATATCTTCCATCTGGAAGTTCACCTTTCAGCGTCGTATTGTCTAACTTGTATAATACGAGGTACAGTATGTACTGTACATACGAACGCCACTACATACGTTCCATAAGGAACTTCCATGAGCTGCCTAATATCCCCGGCACAAACAACCATGATTCATCGGGGAATATGGTACATACATAAATGGGTAAACAAGTGCCGCGACACGAAGTAATAATCAGTGGTCCAATGGTGTCCTAGTCTCTGGGGAATCAGTAAGCACACGAATCCACCAGCGGACGAGGGAATTCCCCCCTCTTTGGCAGTTTCAAAAAGTCGAGTTTGTACCTTGTGGTCTATGTAGGTGGTCTAGGTCTGGGTGAAAAGGCCTCAAAACTGTTATTTTCCTTATTTGAAAACATTTCCTTCCCGTTGGAATCGGCCGTCCGCCGAAATGGTATCGTAAATACCGTATGCCATTTCACTGGCGGACGAGCTGAACTTCCAAAGGGAGGGGAATTTCCCCAAAGAGGGGGAAACCGGCAGTTTTCGGGTTGTTTAACCTACACCTTAGGGAACAAACTCAACTTTTTGTGAAAGCCAAAGAGGGAGGAATTACACTTTTCTTACCCACTTCTCGTTTGCTAGTGTGCCATTTCCAGTCTTATGCGAACCAGCATAATGGTGAAAAAGACGGGGATGAGCTAATTCTTACTAGTACGGGGTTTTGGCAGTTTAGAGAGCATTTCACGTAAAATTCTAAAAGTCAGAAAGTGAAGTTCCACTGTTGATCACCGTTATTTATCTATTATTTATCCATTATTTATTCATTATTTAGCCTCAGCTGACGTTGATTGGTCAGATTATGTATCGTGCTAAAACAGAATTAAAAACAAAAATTTTAAGTACCCAACAAAATCATCATTAAATTTCAATTCCACTTGCTAGATTCCAGATCCCACCTCACGGAGAGACGAAGTTTTCCCTGCTACGGTCAGGTTCCCCGAGCGGCCTCTCCATCGTGTTCTGAATGGTATGTAAGTCACCCCTACGCAATTGGCACGTCTTGCGGGTGCAATAGAGAGAACTGTTCGTAGTCACTCGTTTCAGGTTTAATTTAGACTTCTTTTCATGGAATTTTTGCCTTAAAGGTAGGTAACCGAGCCTCGGAACCATCGATCTTCCTCTGTTATGGAGAGATTCTTCACTCCACTGACGATTCTCTCATCCGAAAGTTATGTATTGGCACCCGAGTCGTGTGCCGTCCCTTGGCACTAGCGGACGAGAAGGGGTGGGGAAAAGTGGAATTCTCCCTCTTTGACGATTTCAAAAAGTAGGTTTTATTCCCTAAGGTAGGTAAAATGCCATGAAATCTGCTGATTTCCCCCTTTTTGACATAATTTCCCTCCCTTTGGGGAATTAGCTCGTCCGGCAGTGTCCCTTGGTAATCGGGTACCCACAGTTCCATTGTTGTACCCTAACCACCGTGGTCGGGTTTTTGTCAAGACTTATTGGACCATGTGGTTGGGTGGTCGTAGTGGAAACACCTACACCGTAATTGCATTTTGTCAACAACAACAACAACAACAACAACAACAACAACAACAACAACAACAACAACAACAACAACAACAACAACAACAACAACAACAACAACAACAACAACAACAACAACAACAACAACAACAACAACAACAACAACAACAACAACAACAACAACAACAACAACAACAACAACAACAACAACAACAACAACAACAACAACAACAACAACAACAACAACAACAACAACAACAACAACAACAACAACAACAACCACAAAAACAACAACAACAACAACAACAACAACAACAACAACAGCAACAGCAACAACAACAACAACCACAACAACAACAACAACAACAACAACAACAACAACAACAACAACAACAACAACAACAACAACAACAACAACAACAACAACAACAACAACAACAACAACAACAACAACAACAACAACAACAACAACAACAACAACAACAACAACAACAACAACAACAACAACAACAACAACAACAACAACAACAACAACAACAACAACAACAACAACAACAACAACAACAACAACAACAACAACAACAATAACAACAACAACAACAACAACAACAACAACAACAGAAACAAAACTTTCCTTTGCACACAGCGAAAATCTATAGCAAGTCACAATCTTTGTATAATTTTGACCCATCTTCTTGTTTATAGTAGGGAATATTGAAATTGCGCATTAAATTCCGGGTAATCGCTGAGAAAGTGAATGTTAAAGCTCCTGGTCTTTTGGCATAACATTATCAGCCAGTATTCGTTTGCACTGATATGAAGTTGTCGCGTACCGACACGATTTCCATAAATTCCACAAAATACGGACACAACTTTGTTTAGTTTATTCCACACCGTCCACCGTCTGTGGTTGTTTCATGTTCCCGGTGCCAGGGTTCTTTTGTACATATCTTTTATGTAATTTTATGGGACATAGTATGTTATACAATGCCACCAACGTAACGAAACTGATAGTGTCTGGTACTGGTAGATGTTTTTACATGCCAGGGCCACTCAATCTTTTGTTGGAGAACTTTGAAAGTAATTATTATTGGCATTTTTTTCAGTTAATTCGTGCTTCACTTTTGCTCTATAACAGTGTAATGAGGAAAATTTTTCCGTAACCACCGCCTGTGTTATGGTGCATGAATACAGCATATCCAGGGGTTCCTAATACTCGGAAAAGTTTTTGCCGCCCAATTTGAATTCAAACGTGACTTTGGCGCGCGTTCAAATATTTGAAAACGTATTTTCTTCAATCATGTTTTGGTCCTTGCACAACATACGAACATTAGCACGCGTATAGCTTGGTCAGGGTTTCTAGTTAGTCAAACGTATTTTGGCGCGCAATTCGAATTCAAACCTGTTTTTAGCGCGTTCTCAAAATTTCGAGAAAAAAATTACATAATGTTTGTGAAACATACGAAAATTGCGCATAATTCATTGAATACGTGAGTAACCAAATTGAAAAAATTAGTTTTTGATAACAACAAGATACTTTGACCAAGCTAAACGTCTTATAAATTCATCGGAATGCAACCGGAATTCAGCCGTAAATACCGATAAAAAGGTGCATCCACATTGTAGTAATGGCATCCTGTGAGCCCGTTCTCATTTCAACCATGGGCTTCCACACTAGCGGACGAGGAGGGAAGGGAAAAGGGAAATTCCCCCTCTTTGGCGGTTTCAAAAAGTGTACTCTGTTTCCGAAGGTGTAGGTAAAAAGACCTAAGTTTTGCCCATTCCACCCTCTTTAGAATGATTCCTCTCCCTTTGGAAGTTTGGCTCGTCCAACAGTGGGCTTCGATGACTAGCACTAGCTTCTTACGAACGGAATACCATAAGAATCCACATTAAACAACATTTTTTTAATAAAACTTAAACAATTTTATAAAAAAAATCATAAAACGGCATTTATTCAAATGCAGTCTACCACCCAATGGTGAATGCTACTGATGAAATGTTTATTCTTATTGAAATCGGACGTCAGATTAGCATTTTTGCCCGGTGTTAATAAAGTCGTCTGGTAACCATAACATCCTGCAATACTGGTTTTCGCCAATTTTCACAGCAGCTGTGATGTTCGGGTTTTTTTATCAGAGAAACGTGTGCAATCTTATAATAAGTTAAAAAATCATGAAACGGCACGCCTTCAAATTTAGTCTACCACCCAATGGTGAATGCCCTATAGCTCAGCCAGGGTTTCTTGTTATCAAAAATTAATTTCATGAGCAAGTTACGCGCGTATGCAATGAAATAATCACAATTTTTTTTATGTTGTCCAAATGCTAAGTGAAAAAGATTTCATTTCTCGAGTTTTTGAAAGTGCGCCGAAAACATATTTGAATTCAAACTGCGCGCCAAAAAGTTTTTGACTAACAAGAAACCCTGAATAGGCTATACTGAGGAAATGTTTATTCTTATTGAAATCGGACGTGAGATTAACATTTTTGCCGGTGTTAAAGTCGTCTGTTAACCATAACATCCTGCAATACTGGTTTTTCGCCAATTTTCCGAGCAGCTGTGATGTTCGATTTTCCATTTGTGAGGTCTTTTAAGTTTTGGGCAATCTATTAATATTTATTTCCTTTATTTATTATTATTTATTTGATTTATTGATTATTATAAAAAAACGTCTTATCTTCTGCAGAATCCTCGAGCCAGTTCTACATTATATTTTCACAGTTTGTTCACCTATGGTTATTTTGAAGAACTATTGTTTGAGTTTGTCTTCATAATTTATCAACTTTCTTTATAAAGGGCTGCCTGGGATTCAAGTGAAAAGTTGTAGTGTTGACTACTCCAACTTTGAATCGTTAGCAGCATCAAATGTAAGAGAAGGTGATGCATAATAGTCGGCTGTCCGACACAACACAACTCAACCCAACAGCTGTATGCTATAACATGCAATCATCATGTTCAGTGAATGTTTCCCGGGTTGGACAAGTTAACGTGTCATTTTTTAATCTTTAATCTCGGGAAGCTCTTTAAATGGTGATCTTTCAAATTCAGGCTTTTAATCAATTGAAAACTACAAACTACTGTACTACAGTATCCTTGACTTCAAAAGGCCATTTGCAGTCAGACTATTATTACCCAAAGCATCAAGTGAGCATGTCAAATAAGTCAGTTATTCTATTTATTACCATAACTTGTGTACTGTCTGTCTGTCACGGTAAACGTTAATTTATCTTCCGTCCACCCCGGGGTCAATAAGTGTGCCAGTCCCAACTTCGGCTCCTCCGTGCACAGGCGGATGGCTGAAACATCCAAAGGGAGGGGAATATTACCCAAGAGGGGGGGAATCGGCAGTTTTGAGGCCATTTAACCTACACCTTAGGGAACAAACTCTACTTCTTGAAAATGCCAAAGAGAGGGGAATTCCACTCCCCCCCCCTTCTCGTCCGCTAGTGCCTCCGTGAACTTTGTCTACCGTAATAACTGACATCTACGGCCACTGGCGGACGAGATAATCCTCCGAAGGGAGGGGACTTTCGTCAAAGAGGGGGGAATTGGCAGTTTTCAGGTCATTTTACATACACTCAAGAACAAACTCAACTTTTTGAAATCGCCAAAGAGGGGGGATTTCCACTTTTCCCACCCCTTCTCGTCCGCTAGTGTCTCCGGACAGGTTTCGAACCCCGGACCATGGGAATGCTGGCCGGCGCACTAACCATCCGACTACATAGGAAAACTATCAACTGTGTAAACTCTGTAGGCAAGCTAATCTGTTGGATTGGAGTTCGTTCATTAAAAAAGTATATATTAAAAAAGTATATATTAAAAAAGTATATATAAAAAAGTATATAATAAAAAAGTATATAATAAAAAGACAAAGTTTACAGTTCCATAAATACCGTTGTTCAGGAGCTGTCAAAATTTCTGATGCACGAGTTGCAATCCGACCATTTAGTTTGCCTACGTAGACTATGCAGTTAGTAGATTGGTTAGTCTAATGGTTAGGGTGCCGGCCCGTCACTCCGGTGGTCATGGGTTCAAAACCTGGCAGGAGGCACAGACTCTGACAATTCGGTCTTGGGTTTCTGGCCATTATCCATCAACATATAGCCGATTCAGGGTTTCTTGTTAGTCAAAAAGATTTTGGCGCGCAATTTGAATTCAAATATGCTTTTGGCGCGCGTTCAAAATTTCGAGGAACAAATTATTTTTCTGATAGCATTTGCATAACATACGAACGGTACCCGAAAACTCGTCGCACACGGCTTAAACGGCTTATCAAAATCAATTTCAGTAGCATGATACCCTGACGCAAAATTCCAAACCCCAAAAATTTTCCTAGAAATTTTACCAAACGCCAAAATTTTCTGTCACCAAAAATGTATTCCACATGAAGTTGAACTGTCCGTTAACCCCCGATTACCTATCGTAAAGCTGGCTTGTCCGAGCGGCAGTGAGGACAAGCGCGTTTAGGCCCGCGCAGCGGTGGTATTTCAGTGGTTATCCACCTTAGCATGCGGAAATCAAATTTCGTATATGGGAAAAATTCTATAGAAATTTTTGGGTTTTGGAAATATGCTACCCTGACCAAGCTATATTGAACTTCATCTCTGCAACTATGGACGAAGAACACTTCGTCAAGAACTTCAGTAACGAATGAATCGCCAAACTATTTACCATAATTTGTAAAACTACTAAAAGTATCTTTTGAAAAAAAAAATCCTGCGTTTTTTCTACGAGTTTTTCCAAGGAGGAAGTAGTGGCAGTACGGGTTGGCAGCAGATTCGCTGATACGGAGATTTATGTATGTATCCCATAACGTACTGTACATGCATAACATAGCATTGAACACATACACTATATGGCTGAAACAAGATTACCAGAAGACAAAATCGGAGGTATAGGCTTCGCAATTGGTTATAAGAAGCACTGGTGGACGAGAAAAAGGGGGGAAGAAGTGGAATTACCCTCTTTGGAATTTTCAAAAGGTCGAGTTTGTTCCCTAAGATGTAGGTATGTAAAGTGACCTGAAAACTGCCAATGCCTCCCTCTTTGGAAAAATTCCCCTCCCTTTGGAGATTGACTCGTCCGCCAGTGATAAGAAGAACCTAAATTCGCCTAACGACCATCAAATCACACTGAATAAGACTTTTCCCAATCATGAAGTTAAGAATCTTGTAAAAAAATCCGAAACGTGGCACTGAAATTTCAGTACTTGAGAATCTGGTTCATATCAGAACTTGATTCTGAACTTCGTGAGTTTTCGCGATTTTAAAACATTTCTTGTAATCAACCGTGAGGCCTATAGGAACCTCATAGAACTATTCATGTCTGTTGTGCTGAAAAATAGGCCAATTTCTTTTATCTCAAGATTATCTGGATCTAGTTTACTGCGATTAATCACTCCTACTCACTCGCCCACAATCTGACCATCTTATCTATCCAATTTTAGTTTTAAGATTCAAAGAATACCTCATCCAATCTCTAAGACGTCTCGTTGAAATGGAGGTATCAGGGCATATTTCTCTACGATTTGTTACCTACATATCAGCAGATTTTAAACCTCCTACCAATCTGTTTTTTTTCATTTCCCGACTGAAAAGGTTCTAAATTGCTTTATTACAAATATTACGAAAATTTCTGGTTTGGTCGTTGTCGTTGTTGTGGCTGCTCTACGGAGTACATAACCGCCAAAAAAATCCAATAATACTTGACTTCTATACTCTGGACTCCCAAGTAAATAACTTTTATTTTGGATGGGCATTGTTGTTGTTGTTGTTGTTGTTGTTGTTGTTGTTGTTGTTGTTGTTGTTGTTGTTGTTGTTGTTGTTGTTGTTGTTGTTGTTGTTGTTGTTGTTGTTGTTGTTGTTGTTGTTGTTGTTGTTGTTGTTGTTTATCGTCGACTCCAAATCGAAAGTCATGTCAAGTATACAATCGTATAATAAACGAGCGCTTATCATGGAATCTGCCCACATGCCATTTGCTAGTGCCATAGGCACTGCACTGCCAGATATGTGGGATACTTCAGTCCATGAGTTATGGCATGTTTACGTTTTTTCACTTTTAAGTCAGTCGATCCGTCATTCGGTCAGTCAGCCAGTCAGTGATTTTGTCAGCCAGTCAGTCAGTCAGTTAGTTATTCAGTCAGTCAGTCAGTCAGTCAGTCAGTCAGTCAGTCAGTCAGTCAGTCAGTCAGTCAGTCAGTCAGTCAGTCAGTCAGTCAGTCAGTCAGTCAGTCAGTCAGTCAGTCAGTCAGTCAGTCAGTCAGTCAGTCAGCCAGTCAGTCAGTCAGTCAGTCAGTCAGTCAGTCAGTCAGTCAGTCAGTCAGTCAGTCAGTCAGTCAGTCAGTCAGTCACTCAGTCACTCAGTCAGTCAGTCAGTCAGTCAGTCAGTCAGTCAGTCAGTCAGTCAGTCAGTCAGTCAGTCAGTCAGTCAGTCAGTCAGTCAGTCAGTCAGTCAGTCAGTCAGTCAGTCAGTCAGTCAGTCAGTCAGTCAGTCAGTCAGTCAGTCAGTCAGTCAGTCAGTCAGTCAGTCAGTCAGTCAGTCAGTCAGTCAGTCAGTCAGTCAGTCAGTCAGTCAGTCAGTCAGTCAGTCAGTCAGTCAGTCAGTCAGTCAGTCAGTCAGTCAGTCAGTCAGTCAGTCAGTCAGTCAGTCAGTCAGTCAGTCAGTCACTCAGTCACTCAGTCAGTCAGTCAGTCGGTCAGTCAGTCAGTCAGTCAGTCAGTCAGCCAGTCAGTCAGTCAATCAATCAATCAGTCATATTATGTATTCGAGTGTTTAGTCACCTGCCCAGTCTAGTGCATAAGGTGCCAGTCTCGAAAACTGGTGGTCCTGACTCGGAACCTGGTTTGAGAAGTCGAACCCGAATCGTTGCTTTGGGGTTTCTGCCATTGCCCGTCAGTTCGTCAGTTTATTCAACATCTCTGGCCACTACGAGAACACCATTATTCCCTGAATTATTGTATCTTTGGCTTCAGTGATAAAAACACTCGAAAAAGTCGATAGCAGAGCAACTTTGAAACGGGCCGTATTGGCATAAAAGATTACCGAAACTTTCGGTTACCTACTCTTGCGGCACTGGCGGACGAGCTAATCCTCCAAAGGGAGGGGAATTTCGCCAAAGAGGGGGAATGAGCAGTTTTCAGGCCATTTTACCTATACCTTAGGGAACAAATTCCACTTCTTGAAACCGCCAAAGAGGGGGGAATTCCACTTTTCCGATCTTCCTACGTCCGCTAGTGCCTTGCGGTTGAAAAGGTTTACGGTGTCGCCATTGTATTCGGTGCCAGAAGAAAAGACACTGCCGTAAAGCACTGGCAAACCTCCGAAGGGAGGGGAATATCTCCAAAGAGGGGGAAAATGGCAGAAATTAGGTAATTTTAACTATACCTTTTAGTAACCAACTAGACTTTTTGAAACCACCAAAGAGGGAGGAGTTCCACTTTTCCATCCCCTGCTCGTCCGCAAAGTGCCGTAAAGTATACCATTCCATTCTGGACATTGATATATCGTATTAACCAACGAAGTTTCACGATCACTCGTGCCGTGATAGTTTACGAGTTTCGTCGTAAGTTGTACCAGGGATCGTATGAATGATAACGGTTTACCATGCCACGTCTATACTTCGTGGATGGTACGTTATGTCAGACTGGAGGAAACTTCTTGCGGTCATGACGTGTGAATCGAATCCATCGATTTGGAAGGATTACGGTATGTCCGAGAATGCATAATGACGTCATGATGGTCAATAATCTCATTCATTGCGATTCCATGATTGTGGTAAGAATCTTTGTTACTTACTTACATGAACGTGTATTTTTTCATTTCATTCACATGATAATGGGATGGTCAAAGTTGATCATGCATGCATGAAAAAGTCTCACACAAGTACAAACATGATGGGCTTTCTAATTTTATTTCTTAAACAATTGAGAATAAACCACAGTCACGGATTTGTGATTTTATAAAATAATATTTTACAGTTAGCCAAACTATGTATGCAATGAATATATTTTATCCATGTTGATTTTTCATTTTTCGATTCCCAGGGATGAAACAATACAGTATACATGCATTTACATTATTTGCAAAGATCACTCACCAACTGCCTGACGAATCGCAATGAAAGCCGATTCCAGGTTCCCTACCGTAACCCAATATATTTACATCCCATCTGTACAAGCGTAAAATACTGTATAGAATACGTGAAAACTACAATTGGCGTTTTTTGAACCAAAAAAGGTTCCATAACTTGATATTCAGGCAAAAATGGCGCGCTTTCAAATTCAGTCTCCTCATGAATTGTGTGTGCTCTACGAGTTTTACGACAACCCGCAGTAACTAGCGGACGAGAAGGGGTGGGAAAAGTGGAATTCCCTCCTCTTTGGCGTTTTTCAAAAAGTAAGATTTGTTCCCTAAGATGTGGGTAAAATAGCCTGAAAACTGCCAATTCCCCCTCTTTGTTGAAATTCCCCTCCATTTGGGGATTTAACTCGTCTGCCGGTGCCCGCAGTTTAATCACATCGGCATTCCGGGGCCTCAGTTTGTGGGTGCACTAGCGGATGAGAAGGGGTAGGAAAAGTGGAATTCCCCCCTCTTTGGCGTTTTCAAAAAGTATAATTTGTTCCCAAAGGTGTAGGTAAAATAACCTGAAAACTACCAATTCCCCCTCTTTGAGGAAATTCCCCTCCCTTTGGAGGAGCTCGTCCGCCAGTTTGTGGGTGGATGAAATGTTATCCCAGTGCCCAATGCCAGTTTTCATGTCATCTCCAATTACATTAGATGTCCGGTGTTTTGTTGATGTTTTCGGTCTACCTGCCAGAACAAATACATTGTATCATCCATATTTTACTGGGACATCTTCATTGCTGAACCCAACGAGGCACACTAATGCCATTATCAGAATGGTGTTCTCGTTGTGGCCAGAGAGGTTTCATTATTGTACCCTGTATGTATCTTGTTGTTTGGGGATCCTCCAAAGGGAAGGGGATTTCTCCAAAGAGGGGGAACTGGCACTTTCTTGGTCATTTTGCTCACACCTTAAAGGACAAATTTTACTTTTTGAAAACGCCAAAGAGGAGGAATTCCACTTTTTCCTCCCCTTCTCGTCTGCTAGTACGTACTGTATCTTGTTGCTTGGGAATATTTTGGCTCAGCACCATTTCTTTGATGTACTATCCTAAATGCTCATAAAAAAGCCGGCGCGTTGGAGCAGTTATTCTCAAAGTGGTAGACAAGTGGTGAAATTGCGAATGAAACTTAAGTCACACCTTATTTTGTAGGCAAAAACATACTCTTTCGAATGCGCTATACCGCTGTCACACCGCTTTTCTAGAACTATCACAGTGATTCCTCAAACGCGCGAGCTTTTTTGAGCCACCCTGTATGTAGTTTACTCATTCAAAAGTTAGCTGAGCTCATTCTTTTTTCACGATATGATTGTTGAACTCAAATAATATGATATCACATAAAATGATCTCATACTGATTAAATTTAATTAATTACCCACTAATCCATGGAGAAATCACATAACAAGAAATTCCCAGAATTTTTTTACAATTGTTTATGTGGGCTTATACAACGATTTCTTTACAATGATTTCCCATGACAACGGATAGCTACTATTATAATAGGATAGCTATTATGTAGCTTGTATTATCCCCCAAACATATTTAACGAATCAAACATGAATATGTAACTTGATTGTTAACCATTAAACTCCATCACTGGCGGACGAGAAGGGGAGGGAAAAGTGGAATTCCCCCCTCTTTGGCGTTTTCTAAAAGTAGAATTTGTTCCCTAAGGTATAGGTAAAATGGCCTAAATTCTGCCGATTCCCCCTCTTTGGGAAAATTCCCCTCCCTTTGGAGGATTAGCTCGTCCGCCAGTGGACTCCATCTTTAATTTCTTTCCTTCTTGTTATGATATCTTTCCTTCTTGTTATGATATCTTTCCTTCGTGTCAAGGTTCAATAACAGAAATTCTAGAAGCAATGTACGAATCTACATACAGGGTGGCTCAAAATAACATGTCGGCCAAAACATGCCTTTTCGATTGCGCTTTACCGCAAACACAACTGGTGTATATCTTTCACAATAACAGGTCAAACGCGACACGTTTTTTTAGCCACCCTGTAGATGTGGGATGTCGAGCTAGTCGAGGTAGAGAAAGTAACATTATTAAAAAAATATACACAATTTTACCTCTTTTTTCTATTACATTTTTATCATGAGTGTTCATACTGTAATATTACATGTACAGTCGGTGCATTGGGTTATGTCTTGTAAAACTGTTGCCATTCACATCCTAAAATTGAGTTTTTCTCTGATTATAACGGGAATATGATGATGAAAATTGGTGGGGATATGAAATAGGATCTGGCGCACCTTTTCAGCTTGACAGTTAGCAGAAAAATATTTCACAGGCAGAAAAAAAATTACGAGAACGTACACGGATCTTAAATTTGTAGTAAAGGTGATGTTTAATGAGTAGGGAGAACTTTTTAAACATTATTGTTGACTGAAAAGGTGCGCCAGACGCTATTCCATATATACACCACTTTTCTTCTTCATATTTCCGTTATAATCAGAGAAAAAAGCAGTTTTAGGATGTGAATGGCAACAGTTTTACAAGACATAACCCCCTGCACCGACTGTATGTATGTAAACAACGTTAGATACTGTAAGAGAACCGTACCACATTGGGAATTGCTTTATTGTGTGTGGGCCCGTTTAATGAAGTACATGATGATACAAACATTACACTTTATCCCTGGAGTGATCTAACTTTCCCACCCAACAACATCTGTAATTGCCTAATTAACAACTGTCAGTTGTTTCTGCTCGTCTTTCGGATGTTAAAGCTTTTTACTTCCTGTTTTTTGTCAATCTGTTTTATGCCTACCGTTATGACATACAGTTTTTGTCTTTAACCATTGTCATTAAGGATAGCTAGGAATCTGAACCAGTAGGCCTATTTATTTCTGACACCCTTTCAGTTTCTTCTCAACACAAAAAGATACATCAGTATGGTATCACTTGCATTCCTTTTCGGATCAGTCACGCCCACTGGCGGACGAGGGAATATTCCCAAAGAGGGGGGAATTGGCAAAAATTTGAGCATTTTACCTACACCTTAAGGAACAAATTTCAAATTTTGACACCACCAAAGAGGGGGAATTCCACTTTTCCCACCCCTTCTGGTCCGCTAGTGGTCACGCCAACTGTGACTGTATAATACCATACCAACTGCGTCCAAGTACATGGTGGCTAAAACAGTGCGTGTCTCATGATTTATCCTGGTTTACCCAAATTGACTCGCCAAAAGTCGTTCTCTGTGACAAACAATCGGTCACACAGTGTCAATTCAGATCAGTAACTGGAGTTTTTTCCCTTTTTTGTTGACCCAGAGCATTAGTATGTTGAATTTTTTACTCATTGTCTAATGTTTGTATTGCTGTCAGTCAGTCAGTCAGTCAGTCAGTCAGTCAGTCAGTCAGTCAGTCAGTCAGTCAGTCAGTCAGTCAGTCAGTCAGTCAGTCAGTCAGTCAGTCAGTCAGCCAGTCAGTCAGTCAGTCAGTCAGTCAGTCAGTCAGTCAGTCTGTCTGTCTGTCTCTCTGTCAGTCAGTCAGTCAGTCAGTCAGTCAGTCAGTCAGTCAGTCAGTCAGTCAGTCAGTCAGTCAGTCAGTCAGTCAATCCGTCAGTCAGTCAGTCAGTCAGTCAGTCAGTCAGTCAGTCAGTCAGTCAGTCAGTCAGTCAGTTAGTCAGTCAATCAGTCAGTCAGTCAGTCAGTCAGTCAGTCAGTCAGCCAGTCAGCCAGTCAGTCAGTCAGTCAGTCAGTCAGTCAGTCAGTCAGTCAGTCAGTCAGTCAGTCAGTCAGTCAGTCAGTCAGTCAGTCAGTCAGTCAGTCAGTCAGTCAGTCGGTCAGTCAGTCAGGTCAGTCAGTCAGTCAGTCAGTCAGTCAGTCAGTCAGTCAGTCAGTCAGTCAGTCAGTCAGTCAGTCAGTTAGTCAGTCAGTCAGTCAGTCAGTCAAGCTCTATGTGTGGTTGCCAGGTTGCAAAAAGTAATGGGCGCCATGATTTCGACGCATCACGGCACAATAATGTACAGAGACACCGGCGGCCGAGCTAATCCCCCAAAAGGAGGGGAATTTCACCAAAGAGGGGGGAATTGGCAGTTTCAGTACATTTTACCTACACATTTTAGGGAACAAATCATACCTTTTTGAAAACTCCAAAGAGCGGGGAATTCCGCTTTTCCCGCGTCCCCTTCTCGTCCGCTAGTGCTCAGAGAGGCTTTGTCTTCTTATTCTTCTTCGTATGTTTGTCTGGACAACTTGGGGGCAATGCAGTCATTATACAGGGTGGCTGTAAAGTAACGACGCGTTTTCTGGCCGCCCATTTCTCAAAATTATTATAATGCATGAACAACTTTTACATGCTAGTTCTATGTAATTTCACCTGAAATTTCCGTTTATGGGGCTCATTTTAGTATAGCATCAATATGTATTATAATTTCACAAAATGCCGGTGAAAAATTATAATTTAAATTACGGCAAATCTGACCACATATTTCGAATTTTCAGGTGATACAATATAATTTTTTCGAGAAATGCGTCGTTACTTTACAGCCACCCTGTATAGCTTTCTCAGTTGATTAGGAGACTGAGTTTGAAATTTGAATGCACGCCAATTTCCTCATTTTCTATGACTATTTCACTATTTTCTAATTTCCGCATTTTCTATGACTATTTCACTATTTTCTAATTTCCTCATTTTCTATGAATATTTCACTAATTTCTAATTTCCGCATTTTCTATGACTATTTCACTATTTTCTAATTTCCGCATTTTCTATGACTATTTCACTATTTTCTAATTTCCGCATTTTCTATGACTATTTCACTATTTTCTAATTTCCGCATTTTCTATGACTATTTCACTATTTTCTAATTTCCGCATTTTCTATGACTATTTCTGCAGAAAAGCCGTGTCCCTCCCACTAGCGGACAAGCTGATCCTCCAAAGGGAGGGGAATTTCATAAAAAAAGGGGATTGTAAGTTTTCAGCGTATTTTACCTAGACCTTAGGGAATAAGTTCAACTTTTTGAAAACGCCAAAGAAGGGGGAATTCCTCTTTTCCCACCCCTTCTCGTGCGATAGTGCGTCCATGCCCTCTTTTTCTGGTAACCATCCGATCGCAGTCAAAAAATGGTTCGTATAAAAACTGTTAAAATATGAGGGTTGATTTCCCATAGAGCGATATTTAACAGATTTGAAGTGTTTTCGACCCACTGCCTGAAATCTCAGAGAGTGAATTTTTTTCGGAATCGCGAAATGGATGCCCTTCTATGTACTTTCTTTGTTCCACACTGAGCCTGGCGTGTCTAATGATCTGCTCATTACGGCCAAGGCAACCATCAAACAGCCACTGACATTTCGGTCGAAAGCATAAAAATGCCGTTGTTCAAAGAGGGGTCTCCGGCGGTCCAGTCTGTTGCGTAGAGGGTTCGCTTGGAAAACAGGTGATGATGGGTTCGAAACATCGATGTTTGATAAATAAAGTTTATCACGAAATTCCTTCTCATTTCTGTGTAATTTCTTCACTGGCATGAACATCGACCGTTGGTTATTTATGCTCACTCACTCACTCACTCACTCACTCACTCACTCACTCACTCACTCACTCACTCACTCACTCACTCACTCACTCACTCACTCACTCACTCACTCACTCACTCACTCACTCACTCACTCACTCACTCACTCACTCACTCACTCACTCACTCACTCACTCACTCACTCACTCACTCACTCACTCACTCACTCACTCACTCACTCACTCACTCACTCACTCACTCACTCACTCACTCACTCACTCACTCACTCACTCACTCACTCACTCACTCACTCACTCACTCACTCACTCACTCACTCACATGCATTGTTCATTAATTGTATTCTTGTTTGTTTACTTGTCAGTCAAAAAGGCAAATGGAACACTCGAGCGCGCCGAACATAAGCTCTGGCAAAAAACCCACAAACAAGGGTGGTTCATGTGAGTACGGTAGTCACACGCGGACGAGAAGGGTGAGAAAAGTGAAAGTCCCCCCTCTTTGGTATTCTCAAAAAGTAGAGTATTCTCAAAAAGTAGAATTTGTTCCCTAAGGTAGAGGTAATCGCGTGAAACTGCCAATCTCCCCCATCTTTGACAAAATTCCCTTCCCTTTGGAGGGTTGGCTCGTCCGCCAGTGCGCGGTAAGTACACGATGCCACTTCTGATGTCCCGGACGAGTTTCAGTTTCAAGTTTACGCCCAAAATGGTGGGTGCGGTGGCGTCAGTCATATTTTACCAATTTCATTGCGTTGTTTCATGCGTCGTTGTGTAGACTGTTTTTTCATCACTCACTCACTCACTCACTCACTCACTCACTCACTCACTCACTCACTCACTCACTCACTCACTCACTCACTCACTCACTCACTCACTCACTCACTCACTTACTCACTCACTCACGCACTCACTCACTCACTCACTCACTCACGCACTCACTCACTCTATCGCTCACTCACTCACTCACTCACTCACTCACTCACTCACTCACTCACTCACTCACTCACTCACTCACTCACTCACTCACTCACTCACTCACTCACTCACTCACTCACTCACTCACTCACTCACTCACTCACTCACTCACTCACTCACTCACTCACTCACTCACTCACTCACTCACCCATTCTATCGCTCACTCACTCACTCACTCACTCACTCACTCACTCACCCACTCACTCACTCACTCACTCACTCACTCACTCACTCACTCACTCACTCACTCACTCACTCACTCACTCACTCACTCACTCACTCACTCACTCACTCACTCACTTACTCACTCACTCACTCACTCACTCACTCACTCACCCACTCACTCACTCGATCACTCACTCACTCACTCACTCACTCACTCACTCACTCACTCACTCACTCACTCACTCACTCACTCATCCACTCACTCACTCACTCACTCACTCACTCACTCACTCACTCACTCACTCACTCACTCACTCACTCACTCACTCACTCACTCACTCACTCACTCACTCACTCACTCACTCACTCACTCACTCACTCACTCACTCACTCACTCACTCACTCACTCACCCACTCTATCGCTCACTCACTCACTCACTAACTCACTCACTCACTCACTCACTCACTCACTCACTCACTCACTCACTCACTCACTCACTCACTCACTCACTCACTCACTCACTCACTCACTCACTCACTCACTCACTCACTCACTCACTTACTCACTCACTCACGCACTCACTCACTCACTCACTCACTCACTCACTCACTCACTCACGCACTCTATCGCTCACTTACTTGCATGATTGATGGTCCGGCTTCACAACTCGTTCCGTGCGTGTTGTTTTCAGTTGTTTTTTTCAGTGGCGTCAGTCTAACTGTTTTGGCCAGTGAAGTTGATATAGCTTGATCAGGGTTTCTTGTTATCAAAATTCAATTTTGTGGAATATTATTAATATTTAATTAACTAATTTTACGCACATCAGCATTGAATTGAGAGCATTTTTCTTAAATGTTGTCCACACGTTAGGTGAAAATTTGTTTATTTCTCAAAAAGTGGAAAGCGTGGAAAGCTAAAAATATTGTTTTGAATTCAAACTGCGCGCCAAAAGATGGCTAACGAGAAACCACGGATGTGCTTTATTTGCCATCCATTCTCTCATATTGATGACTCATGATTTTATTCCAACTAAGAAAGTGGAAAAAATTCAAGCTTTATGTAATTTTCAATCATGTGCTTTTTACTATAAATTACCGAAAAATTACTTTATGTTAAGTTTTCACCTTATTTTTGTATTATAATCATAATTATTTAGTATCATCCGTCAGAAAAACAGCAGAAGAAGCAAGAAAATGAAAAAGAGAATCATTTTCTGCCAGTAAGATGGAATTTACCATACCAAAAATTCTACAACTCTCTCAAATTACCCGCTTTTACCATCACAAATATAACAAAAAAAATTCTTAATGGTAAGCTTCCAAATACCGTAGTACAATGAAAAAATCGATCTGGCCGTAAACATTTATCTCTTATAATAAATTACGGGCCATTTAACCTGGTTATTAACGTGCATAGATCTTTTCTATCTCTAGTGATTAAAATGGCATTTGCTAGTGCCTAGAGGAGACTGTCAAAACGGTCTCCCGTTTTTGTGAAGAAAATTCCCAGCGGTACATGGTATGTATGTATATGTCGTAGGAAATCGGCGGTCATGACCTTGGATTGACTGGTCAATTGGCGGACCCCAGTACAGGGTGTGTGTTTATTAATCACTAGTGTTGAGCATGTGTGAACAAAGAAACTTTTATTCAACTGACATACATATTGAGTTTTATGGGTTAGGGGATACGGTTCAATCAAAATGTTTTATTCTCATGATAAATCACATTCAGAAACGACGAATTTTATCATCTACACTACATATATACTGGGTCCGATAGTGAATATCCCATTATCCCAAACAAAACGTGGTATATGTACATACTCTGCCAATGAAACAACAATTTCAGTTCATCTGTTATATCTATATCCCATAAATCATGTTAGTCAGCTGATCCGAGTACGCTTGACAGTGAGTTTGTAAAATCTATTCGTAACTAACTAGCTCTCCTAGTATTTTTTTACTTGGATTTCTCCATTAACTGAAGCCATAAGGCACACTAATACCATATCAGAATGGTGTTTTCGTAGTGGCCAGAGAGTTGAATAAACTGACGGGCAATGGCAGAAACCCCAGAGCAACGCGTCAGGATCTGTGTCTCAAGTCAGGTTTCGAACTTAGTACCGCCGGTTTTCGAGGCCGGCGCCCTACGCACTAGACTAGACAGGCGACAGTATTATAATTCATGTGCCACTTTGTTAGAATACTGGAAAAAAACGATTTACCATTTTTTATATTCATTCAGTCCTCTCTTGAATGAGAACAAAATTCGAGATATAACATTCCCCCCAACTGATTAGAAAGCCTACCATTTTCTTCTTTTTTTAAGTATTTGTTCCAGAGACATAGCGTTATTTGTTTGCCAAAGGTTTTTGGCTGAAAAATTTATAAAAAAAACCTGCTTTTGGCGCTCGAAACAAATTGTTTTTCACTCAACAAACTAACACGTTTAAAATTTATTTATTTTGTGCGTAATGGGTTCAAAGAAATAAGTTTTGAAAAAATGAAAAAAGCTATACGCAACGAGATTAGTTCGACGAATTTCATTGAAATGTGTCGGAAAATCTGCAGAATTCGCATAATGAATTCTGTTCTGATTAGTGATTACTACTGTATAACCACCTCACCAGGACCACATTTATGCAGTCGTAACTCGTTATTCAATCGGAAAATTATGCATCATTATTATTGATGACGATGTGGGACTAGTACATACATAGATACACAAAAATTCATGTACGGTACGTTTGTCATGAATTTGTGTGGCTGAAAGTCATTAGTTAGTCAGCGTGGGTTCTATTTTTTTGAATTTTTTCGTTAAATAGTAGATTACTAGTAGGGTCTACGTGTTTGTTTCTGTGTTTTAATGTAGTATAGCTAGATGAGCTAATGTATGTAAATTATGTACTTCATGTTGGCTGGAATCAAGTCCCTATGTGTATTTTTGTTTGGTTTATCGCCTTTTTTTAACAACAACAACAACAACAACAAACGCAGGGCTTAAATCAGCTTTTTGGTGTTCACGTTTTATAGTTGGTTGGTGTTCACGTTTTATAGTTGGTTTCAATAATGTTACAATGAAGCATTTCACGTAAGGTCCGTTTACGATCAAACATTACAGTCAAAGAATCGTTTCAACGCACATGCGTGCGGGGGAACTTGGAATATTCTATCAGCTTCCGTTCAGGTCAGAGCCATCCGTTCAGTTCTCAACTGCTCAGACAAACAACGATGACTCTTCCTTGAATACAGTAAGATTGTTTATCAGGTTTTATGCCGATAAAGTGGATGTATAAACCACTAGTTTTAATTTCCCCCTCAATTTTTGTTATTCAACACATTAACATTCCATGTCAACCCATGGAGGACTCTCAATTGATTAAGAGACTAAATTTGAAAGCCCGCCTTTTTGTAATATTCAATAGTCCTATTATTATCGTTGAGCCCATCTTTATTCAATAAGGATTATAATAATTAAAACATAAATCCTTGTTATTATTCGTAAATAAAACATTAGCTTCTTTTACCGCATGGTGAATCTGCCAACCTTTGATACTAGCCAGATACTAACTAAACATGTATAGGGTGAACAATCGGTTATTAGAATGGCCACAGAAGGTAATCAGTGTTTCCCCTATAAAACTGAATCTTGGATTTTGGGTCTATTTCAAATTTTATCGTCTTTATGATAAACAAGAAAAAAGAAAAAAAGTATCTTCTGTGAATCGGATTTTTTCTTGTTTTTTTTCCAAAACATTCAATTCCGTCAAAATCCGAAATAGAACACAAAATCCAAGATTCAGATTTATAGGGAAAACACTGATTACCTTTTTGTGGCCATTCTAATAACCAATTGTCCACCCTATACTGGCAAAAATCTACAGTACCGTGAACCTACCGTAATGGCCGTGGTTCGCGATTATTGTCACGTCTTCTTGCGTGTCATGTTTAAATTGGTAAACATGTATATTATACTATTTATTTACCATGACACCGGACGCAAATTTGATAATTTCATACTAATTCCGTACCGCAATTTTGATAATTTCATACCAATTCCGTACCGCAAATTTGATAATTTGGTATGTACCAATGTTGCTCGGTGATTGCGAAAAACAATACTGTGTATCGGCGTAATTTTTTTTGATTCAATATTCCACAAATACAACGTGAACCGCTAAAACTATTTAAATGCGCGCCCAAACAGTGTTGACTGTGAAAAGGTTTGCAGGAAAATTTCAACAGAGAAACAAAATACTTCTGAACTGACTGTACTGCTTGGTTGTTGTTGTTGTTGTTGTTGTTGTTGTTGTTGTTGTTGTTGTTGTTGTTATTGCTGTTGTTGTTGTTGTTGTTGTTGTTGAACTGACTGTACTGCTTAAACTTGGCCACAAAAATGAGCCAGCCTGGAATTTCTCTTGATCGTTGAAGAACGAACGACACAAAATCTTCGCTTATCTATCATTGGCGTTCGAGAGAGCTTTTGAGAGCGCTTTGAGAGCGCTTTTGAAGTCTTGAAGATCCATCTTAAATTACTTAATGATGTTACCATGTAAATATGTATGTACATACAGGGTGGGGCAAAAGTAACTATACACTTGTTGACGCAAAATTTCTCCAAAAAGTTATATAGCATCAATATGATTAAACAATTCAAACAGATGCTAAAACACCTGAAAATTTTGATTCTGCTATTTATTTTAACTTACAACAATTTATTTCATGAGTTATGCGTCTTTTTCTCGAAATTCACCATATTTTCGGGTTTTTTCAGTGATTTTTGTCAGTTATCTCGCAATATCAACTGTTATTTGACGAAAATTGATGTTGGTATGTAATATAGAATGTAGAAAAATGTTCTTAAACGTTTAACAGGAGAGCAAGTTTACATTAATGCCTAATAAATAGTATAATTGCTTCTTTTTCCACGAAAATCACCGAGATCAGTCTGAAAATGGTAAAATTCAAAAATCTTATTTTTTAGCTTGAAACAACTAAAAACAATGTATTTCATGTTTATTGACTTATTTTAGTACCATAGGGTCCATTAAAACATTTAACTTGAACTGTTTTGTCAATAATCCAAAAACCGCGAAAATTGTTTCAGGCATCTTTAACACTGGGTTTACCATATTATCCGTATCGATTTGAACCATAGGGATATTCTGAAGTTGAAATCATTCGATTCTCATTCAGATACATCAAGTGAAACGTTTTATACACTTCTTATCCTTTATTGAGGATTTTGATTAGACCATGAGGTCACTTAAAGACGTTAAAAAAAGGAAAAACCATGAAAATACTGAAAATCCTGTTTTAAATTGAAAATAACTCAAGATACGGTCAATTAGACATCAGAATCAGTTTTTTCAGGTATAATAACGTATATATTGCTCATAACATCATATACACTCAATATAATTTTTTTGAGAAATTGGCCTCCAACAAGTGTATAGTTACTTTTGCCCCACCCTGTATATGTCCCCTGGCGAACGAGTCAAACCTTCAAAGGGAGGATAATTTCGTCCAAGAGGGGGAATCGGCAGTTTTCAGGCCATTTTACCTACATCATGAGGAACAAATTCAACTTTTTGAAACCCAAAGAAGGGGGAATTCCCCTTTTCCCTCCCCTTCTCGTCCGCTAGTATGTATGTCTCTGAAACGCCGCCCCCCCCCCCCCTCTCACCCCCTCCCCCCAGTCAATAGCGTACAAACTACCCAAGAAGGTGAAAACTGTCAAAGAGGATGATTGACCATTATACAGTATAGGAATTCCTCGGCATTTTCTGAATCAATATCAAGTTCAAGATCTCATCTCACCTTTAAAATTTTTTATCAGTTTTTTCTAATTGATCTTGAAACTCGTCCGCTTCTGCCCTCCCCCACCCCCCACTTCACCAATGGTCATCATAACCGAATTACGCCTCCAAAGGCTCCCTCGGACAACCCCTCCCTCTCTTTGGTTTTAGCGGACGGTATGGGAAAACTGAAATACCCTCTTTTTCGACATTATCGGAAAATAAGGATCATATTTCAAAGTGAGGGTAAAACATCTCGAGTTTACGAAATTCCCCTCTTTTCAGTCAAACTCTTCTGCTTTCGGTAGTTCTGCTCATCCGCCTCGTGGCGCCGTGGCACAGAAAAACCAACTTGACTGGATGGATGGTCTACTTGCGTCCACTAGCGGATGAGAAGGGGTATGGGAAAAGTGGAATTCCCCCTTCTTTGGGCATTTTCGAAAAAGTACAATTTGTTCCATAAGGTGTCGGTAAACTTGACGCGATTTAATTTCCGCTAAGCCCCCCTCTTTGGAGTTATTCCCCTCCTTTTGGGAGTTTGGCCCGTCCGCCAGTGCTTGCGACGACGCGATGCCTTCCACGAGTTTGATCCGGCCACTTGAGTTCGGGTGGTATCGTCGGACGGACCGGGCAGTCGTGCCGTGAAAATCACATTACCGTAATAATCACGCTGACTCAGTTTTCTCGGTTATCATGTACGACGCCATCGATGTATACGATCGGTTGGTGGCTGTGATGTCGCTGATACATGCCAGTATGTCTCACTAGCTGACGTTAAGGGGTGGGAAAATTGGAATTTCCCCTTCTTTGGTTTATTCAAAGTAGTGTTTGTTCCTTAAGATGTATGTCAGATGGCCTAAACCACCAGCGGACGAGAAGGGTAGGGAAAAGTGGAATTACCCCCTCATTGGTGGTTTCAAAAAGTACAATTTGTTCAGTAAGGTGTAGGTAATTTAGCCTGAAAACTGCTGATTCGCTCTCTTTGACGAAATTCCCCTCCCTTTGGAGGTTTAGCTCGTCCGCAAGTAGCCTAAACTCAGTGTCTTTTTCCCACTGTTGGAGATAACCCCCTGCCTTTAAAGGTTTGACTCGTGCGGTGTCTGTTATCCCTGAAAATTTCGAAATTAGTTCATTCGATTCATGTTATTCATTTCGTCGTGTGTTTCGTTTCGTTTCATTCAAAACTGGATCAAGTGCGATGTATGCTATCCGCAAAAATATTTAAATTAGGTATTTCGTTTCGTGTTATTTATTTCATAATGAGTTTCGTTTAGTTTCATTTGAAACTGGATCAAGTGCGGTGTATGTTATCCGCGAGAATTTCTAAATTAGGTATTTCGTTTTATGTTTATTTAGTTCGTCGTGTGTTTCGTTTCGTTTCATTTGAAACTGGATGAAGTACGGTGTTTGTTATCGCTTAGAATTTCGAAACTAAATCCTCCGTTTTATGTTGTTTATTTTGTAATGAGTTTCGTTTCGTTTTATTTGAAACTGGATTAAATGCGGATGTGGGGAGGGAGGTGTTGGGACACCTCGTTAACCGACCCGGCCCAATCCAAACGAGGTTGATTAGATCGGGTCGGCCAAACAGACCGTCCTGTCCCCACAATTTGTCCCGAATATGGTTTTATTGGCCAATGTTGTTGTTGTTGTTGTTGTTGTTGTTGTTGTTGTTGTTGTTGTTGTTGTTGTTGTTGTTGTTCGAAAGGCAGCAATAACTTATATTCGTCATAAATATATATTTTTTTGAAAGCGAGCTGAGTTGAGGTGTGTCAGTTACTGAAAGTACATATCCGTAGGTTGATGTATGTACATACATAGATGACACTAGGTTCATGTAGGTTAACCGTAGGTTAATGTACATGAACTGTAAGTTTGTTAAGGTTGAGTTCACATACATACATAAATATTGTGCTTGAAGTCCATGGTAAACTTCGTGGCAGACAGACGTCGTGGTTCTTTGTTCTTCGGGAATCCAATTCTCATATCCGCTTACGTATGTGTACTGAGTAAAAATGCCACCAGAATACAGCTGACTCGATTCCATCATGAAAGCTTGACTACTTTTGGAATTTTTTTAAGATTGCAAAGTTAATTTTTGAAACAAGATACGCATGACAAAGTACAAGATATATGGTATTTACTGCTCGCGAAAGTTCCATTCTATCATCTATCCGTTTGATATCGGTAAATGGTTCCGTTTGATTCAACTAAGATTTCAGATATATGGTTGACTAACACGACCAATTTTTTTCAAGAAAAACAGGTCGGACCGCAGATGAACGATTATTATTTGTGAAGGAGTAAAAAATTACGTGCTGTCAGACATATTGACGAGCAAACAGGGTTCACCTGTCTTTATCTAGCTCTCATCACCTAAATTTCATTTCGTTATGGCCGGCTGGTCCAAGACATGCAAAAGCATGAGTCCACATGACAAAAATATCGTATGACCATGTCCTATATGACATGATTTGGATGGAATCGGAATTCATTTCGACCTTTTTGTATTACCAGCACTAGCGGACGAGAAGGGGTGGGAAAGTGGAATTCTCCCTTCTCTGGCGTTTTCGAAAAGTAGAATTTGTTCCCTAAGATGTAGGTGAAATCGCTTGAAAACTTTCAATTCCCCCTCTTTGACGAAATTTCCCTCCCTTTGGAGGATTATCTCACCCGCCAGTGCTGTATAGGGATTTCCAGTTGACGCGGAGGAAGTGCAATCTTTGTAACTGATATGTTTGTTTTGAGTTTGACCTAATTTTTCCTAAGTTCGGGCGCAAAAATCTTTCTCAGCTTTGTATTTCAACAGTAAACGAATTGTGAAACTTTTGGTGTTCTTTATCGATAATCAAGTGTTCCAGGCAACAAATAAAGATAAATTGATTCCGTTTTCTATTACTTCTTGGAAGTTTACTCACAAAATTCTTTTGACCTTGCCATTTTTCAGCCGTCAGTGAGTTTCCGATTGTATTGTGGGTTTCCTGTTCTGTTTTCTTCCATTAGATCAATTACCCTATACTTGGGGTGAGGAAGGCGATGATTGTAATGGAACCATCTTTAACAACTCGGTGTTTCTCAGCATTTAGTAATGAAGCTATGAACGCCAATAGTTAAAAACGTTCCCAAAAGGCAGATGTTATAACTCCTAATGCCTAACTCCTAATGATCAACTAATGATCATGTGAGCAAAGATGTTCACCACTAGCGGACGAGAAGGGGAGGGAAAAGTGGAATTCCCCCCTCTTTGGCGTTTCCAAAAAGTAGAGTTTGTTCACTAAGATGTAGGTAAAATGGCCGCAAAACTACCGATTCCCCCCTCTTTGGCAAGATTCCCCTCCCTTTGGATGTTTCACTTATCCGCCTGCATGTTCAGCTTGCATCAGCCGGATTACAATTAACTGAACAATAACTTTTATTACCACGTAATTCTTCAATATAGTGAAGACGAATGTTCATTATGATATATGTAAGATGTAATAAAGTACGTATACGATGTTCAGATATGAAATGATCTATACATTTACTGTATAGGCCTCATAATTGATTATAAGAAATGGTTTAAAACTGCGAGAACCCATGGCATGGCCAGAACCAGATTCTCAAGTCCAGAGCCGGATTGTCAAGTAATGAATTTTCTGTGCCATGTTTTAGTCACTTTTTTAAATTTCTTAGAACCAGATTCTCAAGTCCAGAACCGGATTCTCAAGTAAACAAATTCCTGTGCCACGTTTTGGGTTTTCTTATAACCAATTACGAGGCCTATATGTACGTTTTGTAACACCAATTTCTCAGTTTATCAGTCATGATCAGACATGTGCTCACTTTGAAGAAGTCTGGCAACGTATTAATTAATAAAAAAATTAAAATGCATCACACTGTTTTTCAATGTATTGAAAGGTACATATCACCTATACATCACCTTGCTTGTTATACAGCACTCAGACAGTTTTGGCACGCGATTTGAATTATTAACTGACATCGGCGCGTGCGTTCACGCACCGGCGGAACAGTCAAACCTCCATAAGGAAGGGAATTTTCCCAAAGAAGGGGAAATTTTCAGAAATCAGTCCATTTTACCTACATCTTAGGGAACAAACTCTACTTTCTGAACCCATCAAATAGGGGGAAATTCCACTTTTCCGTTCTTCCCTCGTCCGCTAGTGCGTTCATGGTTTCAATAAAAAAATCATGTCTCGTCGTTAATTACAGTTTAACATTCGATGGAGTGACTTGGAATCAGAGTCCATGATTTGCCTATGGCAAGCATCTTTCGTGATTGAGAACCGGCGAAGTCTTGATCCTAGTGAGACAACCCAACAACGATAAAAATAAATAATAACAGTTTTGACACCAATGTCCGATCAGCAGGTGAAACTGATGACTACCATTGCATTTGTTGTCTGAACGACTGAATGCCATTGCATTCTTGACTTTCTCAACCATTGCATTTACATATGACATTCTCAACCATTGCATTTATGACATTCTGAACTATTGCATTTATGACATTCTCAACCATTGCATTTATGCCATTCTCAAACATTGCATTTATGACATTCTGAACTATTGCATTTATGCCATTCTCAACCATTGCATTTATGACAATTCTCAACCATTGCATTTATGCCATTCTCAACCATTGCATTTATGACAATTCTCAACCATTGCATTTATGCCATTCTCAACCATTGCATTTATGACATTCTCAACCATTGCATTTATGACATTTCCAGTTTATTAGGAAACTGATTTTGAGAGCCCGTTATTTTCCGGCTATATTTAGACTTTTCCCTGCAGATTTTTCGTCATTCTGTCGTAATTTTCGTCATTTCGTCGTTCTGTTTCTATGTAACTGACAGTCAGTCAGTTGCAGAAACAATTTTTTTGCGTTTTTTTCCTTTTTATGTCACATTTTTACACTTTCATCGGTCGGAAAATTGCTTGAGACAGAAAAAGTTTACAGATAACTTGCAAAAACAGCTGCCAAAATTTTGCTACTTTTTTGCAACTGACTATGAAGGCACCCTCGCACATGTAGACGGTAACTTTTGACAAAAATTACGCAGGGAAAATTATTCAAAAAAAATTCCAGAATCTTCTATTTGCGCGTTTTTCTGCAGACACAGTATAGAATTATGCAGTAGGAGTATAATTATTATGGACTTTAGGTCTGTGCATGCAAAAAGTCTTACACTTTCTTCGGTCGAAAATTTCCTGAGACAGAAGGAGTTTACAGAAAACTTGCAAAAACAGTTGAAAAACATTAAAACTTTTTTCGCAACTGTTTTTGCAACTGACTATGAAGGCACCTTCGCACATGCATACTTTTGACAAAAATTACGCACGGAAGAGTATTAAAAAAATTCCAGAGTTTTCTATTTGTGCGTTTTCCTGCAGACACAGTATAGGAATAAAATTTGGATTGTGCATTTTGGATTGAAATAAACTAACGAACTAACTAACTAACTAACTAACTAACTAACTAACTAACTAACTAACTAGGATAATGCAGTAGGAGAATAATTATCATGGAATTTATGTCTGTGCACGCAAAAAGTCTTACAAAAATAGCCGAAACTGGGGACTTTTATTTTTAGACTCCTAATTAATTGAGAACGCAATACAACAATTACCCTATTGAATATCAGTAATTGTCTATTGAATGAGAATTATTTTTCTTATTAACTTTCTGTATTTGTTATTGTTTAAAATAGAAGTTAAATTTGGAAACGTTCATTAAGGGGCAGTTATTCCGAGCCACCAAAATAGAACATTTGGACATTCAATAGAACAGGTGGAAACTAATCGCATGTGGAATCGACTCTGAATGAATTTTTCAATCATGAAAAATAAACATTCGTTGAAGTCGGACAATCTGACATTGAATACAGTATATAAACAGTCGTCTCTACCAAGTACTCATTTTTCACTGTCATCTTGAAATATGTACTGTAGGTCCTTTGACGTTCTGACAAAACAGATATAAACAGGTATTAGAGCCGAACCAACAAGTGAAAGTGTTTCCGCTAAAAACTTGCATTTTCCGCATTTTCTTCAGGTTTAGACTTTATTTTCATCTAAATACTGTCTCATATAAAGGTAAACGTTCAGTATTTGTTCAATTATATCTGTAAGTGGAAAGTGTATAAAATCACAAAAAAATTTTTTTTATAAAAACGTCATTCAGAAGGGCACGCTGTTCAATTTCAGTCTCGTAATCAATTGTAAGATGTAAAAGTGATTGAGAATGCTATAATTTTAGAATGCTAAAATTGGGAATTTTGGAATTTCAGATTCCTGAATTTTAAATCGAAAACACGTTATTCCGTCATAATCCAAAATTCGAAAAAAAGCCTGATTCTCGTGTGCCGATAGTTTTACAGACCAGATTTTCTGATAAAAGTCTGTCAGACGTATATGATGATTGACATTAGCGCATGTTCAGATTCAACAAGTGTCGTTGTCAGCGGAGCTCGTTTTGAAGCTGGTAGAATATGGCAGTCTGAAAAACGAAGATGCATCGTTGCAACAACAAACATACTTTTTCGAATTCTTGAGATTCGAGTGAATACTTACTTTTAGTGAGTCTCGGGTAATACCGGACGAACTTGATGATTGCATGTTATAGCATAGAGCTGTTCAGTTGAGTTCGGTGATTCAGCGAATTCAAATCTTTTTTCTCCCATTACAAGCTCTGTAATAAATTCATTTTTATAATAAAAATCCTGTGTTTTAATTGTCAACAACATGTGTTCTCACTCTCACACTGGAGGACTAAACTCTTGTCTGGGGAATTTTAGATACTCAGTTACCATTATAATTAACCTCTCAAAGAGACTGAATATAAAACTTTAAGAAGGGGTCTTTAAAAATTGAGAATGCTACTCAATTTAATGAGAAATCAGCGCTTCAATACCGTTTATGACCCTCTACCGTAGTTAATCAGAATTGTTTACAGCGGCAGACAGAAACGTGGGATTCAGAGCTTTAGAGCAATCTATTCAGGTTATAGCTTGTTACTAATTCTTTTTCTGAAAACCTTATACTTAACACTTAATGAGTTGGGCATGTTCAATAATATTTTGTACACATTATAGCGTTAACAGCTGGAATTTTTGAATAAATTTGAATGCGCGCCGAAATTTGAATTCGCGCCAAAAGGATTGCGGTTAAACATTCGGAGTAACGAGAAACGCTGACCAGACTTTAGCAGTTACCATTCTAATCCTAGCTCAGACATGTTTCTGAAAAATCGTGCCCAAAACTTCTGATAATGAAACATCAGACAATCAGTGTTAACACGCGCACCAATCATCATCACTCCATGTTTTATGTGTCAAACTATGGTGTCAACCGAGTTGAGTTGAGCCTAATGATGTTTCATTATCAGAAGTTTTGGGCAATACATTCGCATGCAGAAACAGCATACGGGCGTTACCATTTCTAGTCCTAGCACAGACATGTTGCAACAAGCCAGTATGGAAGGATCTTAAGTTTCTTCTATTATCATTGATTAAGTTACAATAATCACCTTTCTTCTTTCTTATGTTTATATTATATAATAAAATGCTTCTACTCGAAGATTGAGATTACGATTTTTTCCATCAGCGTTGAAGCGATTATCACGATTGAGCACGAGTGTTTCAGCTAGATTTTCTCATTAGAAATGTTAGCGAGTCGCCAAAAACGTATTATCCTCCGTTTATCTATCAAGAAACTGTTACCTTTTCGGAATAAATCATTTTTTAAATAAATCACCCACTCATCATTGCTATGATCATGCTACGGTTTATATATTCTCTTCGATAGCAATACAGGGTGTTCCACTAATCGATGAAACAATGTATGCTGAATATTTAGCGACTACGACAGTCGCAAAATGAGTAAAACGGGGGGTTTAATCCTCAAGAATACTTCAGAATTTCATCCTCAAGTCTGTTGTGATAAAGCTTTTTCAAAATATTACGTCAGACAAAACAGCCAAGACAATTTTACAAGCTGGCGCAAACTAATTGTTTTACCGTTATTCCTATCAAAAAATGAGAGTTCATTCTCATCCGAACTTCAATGTGGGACACCCTGTTCATTGAGCTTTATGTATATATCTTTTTAAAGTTGTTCATTTAGTTCCTAAACAAAACATCAGTATAATAATTCCTACGGAACGTGAAAAAAACGTTCCTAACAGAATTTCCGTGTCAAATGTAATATTTGAATCGCCAAAAAGTTTGCACAAAAAAATTGAGTTACAAGAAATTTTGAAGAGGGCATAAAGCAGAAGGTACGTGCATTTCGGCCTGACGTTCTCGGATTATCAAAAGAGACCACTCGGTATATCTAAAGTTAATTAAAGAGAAGCACTTCTAGGTCGCATGCAGTCCGCCATTTCCAACCACGCATGCTTTTTAGGAGCGCATTCGTTCTGAATCCTATTGACTTTTTGTGCTATGCAAACACTATGTGAAAAAGTATTTGTTTCTCGAAAATTGTTAAGCGCGCCAAAAACAGATTTGAATTCAAACTGCGCGCCAAAAAGTTAGGGTTGTTTACCGATTTCACCGAATCATCAGCTGTGCCGTTGACTATACGCCGTATGCGGTATTAAAACGCAGGCGTTGTTGTTGTTGTTGTTGTTGTTGTTGTTGTTGTTGTTGTTGTTGTTGTTGTTGTTGTTGTTGTTGTTGTTGTTGTTGTTGTTGTTGTTGTTGTTGTTGTTGTTACTGAAAATATTCAATTTACTAATCGCGTTCCCGTATGTGACCATGAAACCCTAGTTCCGCGATGGGACATGAAATAAGGTCTAGTAACGTGAAGCGCGTGCTATTTTGTCCCTATGATTTCACATGTTTTTTTCTTCAATTTATGTTCTTCTTTAATTTTGTTATATCCGTATTAGTTCTAGATTCATTCTTGACGTCAAGTAACCATAGTCTAGAGTCCAGAGCTTAACATAACGATCACAAACTAAGCCACACACTCTGACACAAAACGAAATGGACGTGTAAGCCGTTGCTTTTGTTGTCCACAACGTAGAAAAAATTAAAAAAAAATAATTTTTGAATAATAATAATATTATTTTTATAATAATTTTTCCGATAAATGGCATAAAACATTCGGTTCTTTCTCTCTCTCTAAACTATTTGATCCCCCTTTGAACACTGGCTGACGACCTAATCCTTCAAATTGAGGGGAATTTCGCTAAAGGAAGGGGGATTAACTGAAATCCAGTTTTTTCATCTACACCTTAATGAAGAAATTTTGCTTTTTGAAACCGCCAGAGAGGGGGAAATTCCACTTTTCCCTCCCTTCTCGTCGGCTAGTACTTTTGAATGAATTGATGGTCAACCTGACCACTGGCGAACAAAAGCCAACCCTCTGACTGAAGCCAGGGGAACTTTCCTTAAAAGGAGGGAATTAACAGTTTCAAAGCCATTTTACCTTCTCATCAGGCAACAATTTTCTCATGCCGAAACTACCGAAGAGGGGGATTTTCACTTTTTCCTTACGTGCTTTCTCGTCCGCTACTGATTCTGACCATTCTAATCAGGTGGATGAAAACTCGTGAAGCGGAAATTGGTTACATATCTGCATGCATTTCAACATACATATGTACATAAATGCATGTGGAATGGAATTGCATGACACTTACTAAATTTACAAGTACATGCATATGTACATAAAAAAGTACTGTATGTATCGAGGACGGGAGCATTACAGCAACCTGTCATTGACTGTAAACGTGATATTATAGCAGGTTTTATTTAAAAAAAAACCAACATATCCAATCATAATGTTTTTATATCCCAACCGAATACAGGCGGAAGAGCCGAACCTCCAAAAGGAGTGGAATTTCGTCAAAGGGAGGGGAGGGGGAATTGCCGATTTGTGACCCAGTGAGAACAATCTACTCTTTTCAAATTGACCGAAGAGAGGGGATTTTTCCTTCCCTTTCTCGTTCGCTAGTGCATCCGAATCCGTGTCCTTTATTCTATAATATTGTGTGACTGTCAAGTGCAAAAGAACATTCATTGGCTTCGTTAATCACTTCCACTTTCGCTGCTGCTCACTAAAAGAGCAGGAAAAAAGACTTTTACTGACTGACTGACTGACTGACTGACTGACTGACTGACTGACTGACTGACTGACTGACTGACTGACTGGCTGACTGACTGACTGAAAAAAATTCCCTCTTTCTGAATGGATTCAACAGCGAAATGAATTTTTCGAGGCATGGTAAAACTCGCCGATCACCCCTCTTTCGGGTAATTCTCCACTATTAGCACAATTGGCTCCTTCTAATTTATACTTATATGATTATTACTATTTTTCATACTGGAAACATAAGTCCAACTTTTCGCCGAACTTCCTCCAGCCGAATTCCTGTGTGTAGAATTCTGTGGTTTTCAATATGCTCATACATACTGCCACATGTTTTCTTCATGTACTGTATCTTTGTGACTCTATCCAATAATGAAACCAATTACGTTGTAGCTAAAACATGATTAATTGGCTAACAGGTAATGAATTTGGAGAACTTGCACGTCTGACATGGCAACAAATCAACGATAAGCTTCGTTTCATGATTAAAGTATTTCACATCCATGACGTTTGAAATTGATGGATAACTACATATCATTTTTACACAGTTTATAAAACGGCGATTAATCATAATCATATCTGCTAACTCGTGGTGATGGCTTGGATTTTCACTAATTCGCGTAATAACTTACGTTGGTTTTCAACAAAATTTACTAAATATTTTATTAGAGATAAATAAATTTTTTAATACCTAATAGTTTAATAATAATTTAAAAGGTTTTCTTGTTTACGTTGCGTGACAAACATGATGGTTAATTCGCAAAGTTCGATGGCTTCCTCTCACGTGTTGGGAGGGATCAACAAAGTCTGTCTTTTAATATCCGATGGCTTGTGAGTTTTAATGATCTATTCGTCAACAAATTGAATCTAATCCGAAGTTAATCTGCTTCAAAAACTGCAGATGCTGCTGTTGACGGTCTATGTTATAACTATTATTTCCTTTGAACGTGCTATTTGAATTTCCTTTGAATGTAGGACAGTTTCACAAGAAAAATCCCTCACTGAGGCTGGTCAATACTCTGTGATGATTAGTTCTAAAGATTAGTTTTAAATTCTAGAAGAAAAGTTGCAGTGTTACCTAGTACAAAATTAACTAGTAACTGTTAATTAGTTCTAGTCTTACTCAGATTCAACCATTCCTAACTGAGTCTGGAATCAATACAGTTTTTACTCCTTGCTTTTTTTAAATACTTTTCATTGGTTGATGTTCCCTGCAACCAACCAGCACCGAGCATTAACAAGCCGTAAAGACGTCTCGCACCCAAGGTACATACCATATCTTTTTGTCATGCACTGTTTAGTTGCCCATAGTATAGCATATTATGCATTTCTTTATCTTCAAAAAGTTTTATGTTTTCAGGCTGGTGTTTTTAATTTAAAAACGCGTTTGGCGCCTGCTCAAATTTTCAAACCACATAAGAACATCCTTCTTTATTCCTTGATTATGTGGTAATGAACACAAAGAAAAAAATTATGACACGACAACTTGACCAAGCTGGAGCATTTTCGTTATTTTTTTGCACCATTAATGTACGTACATATCATTTGGTCACAGCTGTTGATCCCATAACCCGTCCCCCCTTCGATGGCGGGACAAGAGTTCGCTGGAACTGGAAATGGTATGATATTGGAAAGTTCCGGTTCCCTTTGTTTATCTTTCTTCTTTGATTTTATTTGACAAAAATTCAGGTAAAGCCAGTATGTTGTTTCTGCAAGCAAAAGCATTGCCCAAAACTTCTGATAATGAAACATCAGTAGCCTCAAGTCAACTCGGTTGACACCATAGTTTAACACAGTAGGGCATGGGGTGATGATGATTGGTGTGCGTGTTAACACTGATTGTCTGATGTTTCATTATCAGAAGTCTTGGGCAGTTATTTTGCTTGCAGAAATAACATACGGACTTTAAGTTACGTGCGAAAGTTATGGTACGGAAATATTGGATGGGGATAATCTCTGATCAGATACATAATGCATCAGCGACAGTACAGTACTGATACTGATGCAACTGTATGTTGATAATTTTTATGTTCGACGAAAAATGGATTTTTGGATTCATCATTTTTTATTTGATTGATTATTATTATATACTAATAATAATTTATTATTATTATTATTATTCTTTATTTGTTTGGATAAACACAAACATTAAAATATCCGACGGTCATTCAATGACGATACATCCCAAAATAATTCCAAAACAAGTTCAAGATAGTTCCGGAGGCATTACTCTTCCTCAAATGTGCTTGCAATCAATCAGATCGTCAACAACAATGTCAATTGAAAAACAGTCAGTCAGTCAGTCAGTCAGTCAGTCAGTCAGTCAGTCAGTCAGTCAGTCAATCAGTCAGTCAGTCAGTCAGTCAGTCAGTCAGTCAGTCAGTCAGTCAGTCAGTCAGTCAGTCAGTCAGTCAGTCAGTCAGTCAGTCAGTCAGTCAGTCAGTCAGTCAGTCAATCAGTCAGTCAGTCAGTCAGTCAGTCAGTCAGTCAGTCAGTCAGTCAGTCAGTCAGTCAGTCAGTCAGTCAGTCAGTCAGTCAGTCAGTCAGTCAGTCAGTGAGGCAATTCTCAGACCAAGTGAATCATTCACTGAATCACGTGATGGTAAAGAAGCCGAGTAGTGAATTGGCTCGAATTTTCATAGAATAATAAGAATGGGAACTCATTGTCCTTTTTATTGGATTCCTAAAGCGGGCCTTGTGGTGAAGTAAAACTACATGAAAGAAAACGGCAAAGGTTTCACTCTGGCAGTCATGCAATCACTGGCGGACGAACCTAATCCTCCAAAAGGAGGGGAATTTCGCCCAAAGAAAGGGGGAATCGGCAAATTGCAGGTCATTTTACCTACACCTTAGGGAATAAAAACTCTAGTATTTGAGAACGCCAAAGAGGGGAAATTCCCCTTTCCCTCTGCTTCTCGTCCGCTAGTGCATGCAATGTTGTTTACTCATTGTATAGCTTTACAGCTCATTCACAGTATTTATAAATAACCTGTTATTCAGAATCTTCGCCGATAATCTCTGAACAGATGAAGAAGATTTGTTGCTTCTTCAAAATTTTACGGTGAATTTCACCGTATTTTGACATATGACTTGTGTAATATGTAACACGAACGTATACTAATAGTACCACAAGCATTGGTTGATACTAATCTTAAGAATATGTGCTCTTGTATTTAGTAACTTTATGCGTCACCAGAATTCATATTGTGCTTCGGTTTACGAAGAGTTTCGTGAATTTATGATTAAACTATAAAATTACTGTAATGACACACACCCTTGTCACTCTACATTGGTTTGTTATTCCTATTGTATTGAGTGACATACTTTTCTTCTAACTTACTTGTGGTTGTGTAGGACACTAGCGAACGAGAAGGGGAGGGAAAAGTGGAATTCCCCCCTCTTTGGAGAGTTAGAAATGTGCAGTTTGTTCCCTGAGGTGTAGGTAAAATGACCCCAAAACTGCCAACTACCCCCTCTTAGGAGAAATTCCCCTCCCTTTGGGATTTAGCTCGTCCGCCAGTGATGTGGGACAATTGTATAGATTAACCGCACTGTATAACTTGACTTTGTACTTTTCTTTTATCTCTAGTAACACGCCCCCAGATAAATACTGTACTGTGGTTCCTAAAACCGTAAATAGTAACTTCCTTATCTACAAAGACTTACATATGTCTTCTGATTCTCAGACAGATTGCAGGCCACACGACGTGTAGCTACATATATGTATGTACATACGACGACTATCAATGTCATCTGTTTCATGTCTATAGTTATGTTTTCTACTGTTTATACAGTAATTTTAGCAATCTGTCAGGTTTTGAAACACAATAAGCACTATTTATTGCCGAAATCAGCGAATTTTCTGAAACACAACTGTAACAACAATTAATAGTTCTGAATTAAACTTCAGTCACATACCATTTTCAAGTCAAAATGTACCTCTACCGAATGCGCTACACCGCAGTGTCATAGCTTTTCCACAACTTTCGCAATATCTGTTAACAAGGGTCACGTGTTTTGGCCAACCCTGTACATATGACAGAAAACGGATTCTTTATCTCTTTATACAATGAAATAGTGTCCGTCCGTCAGTCAGTCAGTCAGTTACAAAAATAAAAAAAGCTGAAAAATTGTTCACGTTTCACGCTCACTATTAGTTCAAAAACCGGCAACATTTTATAAGATGGTTTTAACCCATCAAAACTTGAGGATGTCATCCTCGGTTTATTTTTGGACAGTTACACAATCGCCTCGGGTTGGTTTTTGAGAACGAACGAATTAGAACGGTTGTTTTGTGCGAAATCGTCCTATTTAATGTCGCACTGGGGAAATATCGACATTATTAAAGTTTTCCCACCCACCCCACAGCTTATCCTTTTTATACACAACGAAATTGGGTCCACACCCACCCCACAGCTTATCCATCCGTGGTATTGATTTCTTTTACCCACACACAACAATGTTTGAGTTAGTGAGTGAGTGAGTGAGTGAGTGAGTGAGTAAGTGAGTGAGTGAGTGAGTGAGTGAGTGAGTGAGTGAGTGAGTAAGTGAGTGAGTGAGTGAGTGAGTGAGTGAGTGAGTGAGTGAGTGAGTGAGTGAGTGAGTGAGTGAATGAGTCAATGTGAGAACGGAATTAAATGCTAACTAAAATTATCCGTTTCGTTTCAACCCCCACTCCCTTTATAGTTCAAACAGTTTATAGTTTATAGTTTATTGTTGTCAACAATGTTTACCTTTTTTAGTGTATTTTAAGATTCCGCTCTGAGTTGAAAATGTATGTGTATTTGCATGAATGTGTTATTTATGAATGTGTTTTTTTCATGGACGTGTTTTTTTCATGGATGTTTTTGTTCATGGATGTGTTTCTTCATGGATGTGTTTTTTCATGGATGTGTTTTTATGTGCATTGCAAATTTTTGCCCACGGGACTCAACTTTATATAAACTAAAATGGTTTGACCACGGGACTCAACTGCATTGAAACTAAAATAGTTTGCCCACGGGACTCAATAGTATTGAAAGCAAAATTGTTTTCCCACGGGACTCACTGCATTGAAATTTTGCCCACGGGACTCAACTGTATTGAAAGCCCCACGGGACTCAACTCAACTGTATAGAAACTAAAATAGTTTGACTACGGGACTCAACTGCATTGAAACTGGAATAGTTTGCCCACGGGACTCAATAGTATTGAAAGCAAAATTGTTTTCCCACGGGACTCAACTGCATTGAAATTTTGCCCACGGGACTCGACTGTATAGAAACTAAAATAGTTTGACCACGGGACTCAACTGCATTGAAACTCAAATAGTTTGCCCACGGGACTCGACTGTATAGAAACTAAAATAGTTTGACCACGGGACTCAACTGCATTGAAACTAAAAGAGTTTGCCCACGGGACTCAATAGTATTGAAAGCAAAATTGTTTTCCCACGGGACTCAACTGCATTGAAATTTTGCCCACGGGACTCAACTGTATTGAAAGCCCCACGGGACTCAACTGTATAGAAACTAAAATAGTTTGACCACGGGACTCAACTGCATTGAAACTAGAATAGTTTGCCCACGGGACTCAATAGTATTGAAAGCAAAATTATTTTCCCACGGGACTCAACTGCATTGAAATTTTGCCCACGGGACTCGACTGTATAGAAAAGTATTGAAAGCAAATTGTTTTCCCACGGGACTCAACTGCATTGAAATTTTGCCCACGGGACTCAACTGTATTGAAAGCCCCACGGGACTCAACTGTATAGAAAGAAAAATAGTTTGACCACGGGACTCAACTGTATTGAAACTAAAATAGTTTGCCCACGGGACCCAATAGTATTGAAAGCAAAATTGTTTTCCCACGGGACTCAACTGCACTGAAATTTTGCCCACGGGACTCGACTGTATAGAAACTAAAATAGTTTGACCACGGGACTCAACTGCATTGAAATTTTGCCCACGGGACTCAACTGTATTGAAAGCCCCACGGGACTCATCTGTATAGAAACTAAAATAGTTTGACCACGGGACTCAACTGCATTGAAACTAAAATAGTTTCCCCACGGGACTCAATAGTATTGAAAGCAAAATTGTTTTCCCACGGGACTCAACTGCATTGAAATTTTGCCCACGGGACTCGACTGTATAGAAACTAAAATAGTTTGACCACGGGACTCAACTGCATTGAAACTCAAATAGTTTGCCCACGGGACTCGACTGTATAGAAACTAAAATAGTTTGACCACGGGACTCAACTGCATTGAAACTAAAAGAGTTTGCCCACGGGACTCAATAGTATTGAAAGCAAAATTGTTTTCCCACGGGACTCAACTGCATTGAAATTTTGCCCACGGGACTCAACTGTATTGAAAGCCCCACGGGACTCAACTGTATAGAAACTAAAATAGTTTGACCACGGGACTCAACTGCATTGAAACTAGAATAGTTTGCCCACGGGACTCAATAGTATTGAAAGCAAAATTATTTTCTCACGGGACTCAACTGCATTGAAATTTTGCCCACGGGACTCGACTGTATAGAAAAGTATTGAAAGCAAATTGTTTTCCCACGGGACTCAACTGCATTGAAATTTTGCCCACGGGACTCAACTGTATTGAAAGCCCCACGGGACTCAACTGTATAGAAAGAAAAATAGTTTGACCACGGGACTCAACTGTATTGAAACTAAAATAGTTTGCCCACGGGACCCAATAGTATTGAAAGCAAAATTGTTTTCCCACGGGACTCAACTGCACTGAAATTTTGCCCACGGGACTCGACTGTATAGAAACTAAAATAGTTTGACCACGGGACTCAACTGCATTGAAATTTTGCCCACGGGACTCAACTGTATTGAAAGCCCCACGGGACTCATCTGTATAGAAACTAAAATAGTTTGACCACGGGACTCAACTGCATTGAAACTAAAATAGTTTCCCCACGGGACTCAATAGTATTGAAAGCAAAATTGTTTTCCCACGGGACTCAACTGCATTGAAATTTTGCCCACGGGACTCAACTGTATTGAAAGCCCCACGGGACTCAACTGTATAGAAACTAAAATTGTTTGACCACGGGACTCAACTGCATTGAAACTAAAATAGTTTGCCCACGGGACTCAATGGTATTGAAAGCAAAATTGTTTTCCCACGGGACTCAACTGCATTGAAACTAAAATAGTTTGCCCACGGGACTCAATAGTATTGAAAGCAAAATTGTTTTCCCACGGGACTCAACTGCATTGAAATTTTGCCTACGGGACTCAACTGTATTTAAAGCCCCACAGGACTCAACTGTATAGAAACTAAAATAGTTTGACCACGGGACTCAACTGTATTGAAACTAAAATAGTTTGCCCACGGGACCCAATAGTATTGAAAGCAAAATTGTTTTCCCACGGGACTCAACTGCACTGAAATTTTGCCCACGGGACTCAACTGCATTGAAAGCCCCATGGGACTCAACTGTATAGAAACTAAAATAGTTTGACCACGGGACTCAACTGCATTGAAACTAAAATAGTTTGCCCACGGGACTCAGTAGTATTGAAAGCAAAATTGTTTTTCCACGGGACTCAACTGCATTGGATTTTTTCCAACGGGACTCAACTGTATTGAAAGCAAAATTTTTTCATGGATGTGTTTCTTCATGGATGTGTTTTTTCATGGTGTTTTTATGTGACCACGGGACTCAACTGCATTGAAACTAAAATAGTTATAGTTACTCATCCGGCATTATTATAATAAAACCCTGCACACAATAAACAAATTCCAAATTCCAGTTCACAATGGTACGAATGTGTATTGGAAAGTTGTTGACCACGGCGCAATGCGCGCAGCGCTGCTCGGCTGTGCCCCTGCTGAGTACCCCGACTCTAAAAGGTCGGCGTAATTCCCCGGGTGTGTCCCTAGTAAATTATAATAAAATATAGACACGGAAATACCGTACCAAATCAATCAGACGCGCTGTGCGCCGTAATAACATTGGCACGCGCCTTTTATAGCGAGCGCTGATTGGCCAGTTTGAATCTACTAGCGGACGAGAAAAGGATTGAAGATGGGAATTCCCCCCTCTTTGGTGCTTTTTCCTTAAGGTGTAGGTAAAATGACCTAAAGAACGAATTCCCCCTTCTTTGGATGTTCGGCTCATCCGCCAGTCTTTGAATCGAATTGTCATTGCGAAAAAACATGTTTATGATTGTTATGTTCTAGAAAATATTCAGGTCTGTGGAGAGATAATTAAATGAGGTGACTCAGGGGAGGGGGCAAGCTAATATGACCGTGGGAGGACTAATAAAGCGACGATGGAATAGTATTTTAGTATAAGGAAGGAAACAATCTACCTTTCATAGTACAGTTCTAAGGGCGCGTTCAGAGTTGTCTTGAGAAAGTCTCAAGAATTTTTATTTGTAAATCTTTCGGCACACATAAAAAAATTTTGTTCCAAATAAAAGAATATATAACATTTGGTTGGGTACCAAACGTGTTTTTTATGAGTTTGCGAAAGTTTTACAAATAAAATTCTTAAGACGACTCTGAACGCGCTCTAACTTACTCGCAAAACATTCTCAAGAGGTTAAGTGATTGAATTTAATTGCGAGCTTTATTACTCAGTGCTTTTTTAGAAGACTATTCCACGAGTAATTTTTGCTGACCAGTTTCTATTAGTCTTGTGGCAAAATACGCTCTGTAGTCTGGATTCATTCCGGAGTTTATTCGGTTAAAAGCCGGGGAGTTCTCACTTTGTTCTATTTATGGCAATGTTGAACAAGATGTCATAAACGGAAATGTCGCAATTCCTTAGTCACCATTTTCTGAGTCTTAAAAGCTCTACTTCCTTATAGCGGTCTTGTCGTATAGGTCGTAGTTTTACGATACGTTTGTAATCAGTTCAAACAAGATCCCGCTAGAGAGTCGGTAGATGGAACAGTCTCGGAAATCTTACGACTTATGATTTCACTAATAAGGTGTTTCTTCTGATGCCCTTGATACTTTTTTCAGCGTAAATTTTCTTTCACTCTTTAAAGTTTAAGAAACTCTGAATAAGACACAAAGAAATCATTCATTTCGACGTTTTGCATGACTTCGTACCAGAAAACTTGACAATTTCGCTGCTTCTGCTGTTGAAAAGTCGTCAACTAACGCCCGCTCGCTTGCTGGCAGAAAAGTTATATTTCGAGTGATAAATTAGTGCCCTTCGGTCATTAGTTAAAACGTTATCGAAGTTAGAAATCTTAGTACCATCTTATGCAAAAGCCTCAATGTATAGTAAACAACAACAAAACCCTTCTTATTCAGTCATTGGATATATATTCTTATAGCTTGATCAGGAATTCTTGCTACTCTAAAAAACTTTGAATTTCAATTTGAATTCAAATTTAATTTGGTACGTGACATTTGAACAACCTATTATGTGTACGAACGTTACGCCCAATTAATTGAATATTAGAGTAACTGGTCCGAAAAGAGATCTTTACCTAACTGAAGTCCACATTAATACCATATCAGAGTGGTTAGTTCCGTGGTGGCCTACCTAGAGAAAGTCGGTCGAATAAACTGCCAGGAAACGGTAAAGTCCTGGAGGATCGCGACTGAGTCTGTCAGTTCTCACAGGTTTCGAGCTCGGAACCACCAGAGTTATCAGGATATAATCTCAACTATCCATGATTTGTGAAAAAATTAACACATATAAGAAACGCAATCAAATTGCATCAATTTATTATCTGTTTTTTTTACTGTATTACTATGGACAGTCAATTCATTCACCATGATTCCAATGTCACTCAATTCATTTATATTTTTACAGTAGTAACCTTCCCCTGTTATACCTATACAATCACATGCTAAGTTTCAATCCAAGTTGTGAATGTTATGAGATAATTATCAAAAAAATTATAATATATGAAAACTCATATTTAATTACAGATAAAACTCACATAATTGATAATAATTAAATTCGGGTGACTCAAAATCAAAAACCATGACCGAAGTTTCGGGTGTGTGCAAAACGGAGAACGTCGAATCGTTCCATTGCTCGAACGTGGGAGTCAACTCTTCGTGGGTAGAGAATGCCGTGTGTAGCTACAAGTGAGTGAGTGAGTGAGTGAGTGAGTGAGTGAGTGAGTGAGTGAGTGAGTGAGTGAGTGAGTGAGTGAGTGAGTGAGTGAGTGAGTGAGTGAGTGAGTGAGTGAGTGAGTGAGTGAGTGAGTGAGTGAGTGAGTGAGTGAGTGAGTGAGGGAGGGAGTGAGTGAGTGAGTGAGTGAGTGCGAGTGAGTGAGTCAGTGAAATTTCCCTTTGCAGTTCCATACATGCCGAGATCTCTATGGTTCTGACAGTTGCCGGTACTATTGCCAATATTTTGATTGTTATCGTGCTACTGAGGCCAAAAATGCGAATATGTGCCATTAACATCATACTTATTGCTATTGGTAAGCTCACTCACTCACTCACTCATTCACTCACTCACTCACTCACTCACTCACTCACTCACTCACTCACTCACTCACTCACTCACTCACTCACTCACTCACTCACTCACTCACTCACTCACTCACTCACTCACTCACTCACTCACTCACTCACTCACTCACTCACTCACTCACTCACTCACTCACTCACTCACTTACTCACTAACTAACTCACTCACTACTATAACTCAACCAATTACAGCTCTATCCGATATGTCATTGATGGTGACCAACTTCATCTATCAGCGTATGTCACCATGTCATCTGTGGGCCTGGAGCTATGGATGGATGCTGTACACTTGGTTCTATGCCAATGTGTCCGTGATGGCACATTCAATGTCGACGTGCCTTACGGTGGCCATGGCCATCATACGATACCACATCATTGTGTCAAAGGTGCGGTTTGAGTAACTTACTCATTCACTCACTCACTCACTCACTCACTCACTCACTCACTCACTCACTCACTCACTCACTCACTCACTCATTCATTCACTCACTCACTCACTCACTCACTCACTCACTCACTCACTCACTCACTCACTCACTCACTCACTCACTCACTCACTCACTCACTCACTCACTCACTCACTCACTCACTCACTCACTCACTCACTCACTCACTCACTCACTCACTCACTCACTCACTCACTCACTCCCACTGCAGGTCTGTTCCCCCAGGCGCAATACTGGTACGAGATGTTCGGCAGCGTGCTCGACCTGCTCTCCCTCCTCAACTCCTCCCTCAACTTCGTCCTTTACTGTTCCATGTCATCGCAGTTTCGTACGGAGTTCGCCGACACGTTCAGCTGTTTGTGTCAGTGGATACCGTGGCACAAAAATACTGATAAGCACACTACCGTAATCACGGAGCGCACTAACCTGACTGCCGCGAAGAACGTCCTGAACTCACCCAATGGCAACCTCAAGTGCACCATTGCCATTACTGGTAATGTCGGCAGTAATGGCAGTGATAAGGGACAGTTACTGCCGATGAATCCGGTAAATGTGCGAGTCAGTAACAATCAGGCGTACCGGACGAGTCCGGTCGATGAGAGCATCTGATTACTGAATTACTGCTAAAATACTGTTCCACGCGAAACGATTAGTAAGTATCGCTGCTGACTAAGAGCACTGACGGCCGGAATCGCTTGACCAGTCCTGATTACTGTTGTGTCTTCAGTTAATACTGCTAAAATACTGTTACGACGATTCAGTATCGATGCTGGTTATGATGGCGGAATCAGATCACCACGATTACTGTAATGTACCAGTAATACTGATATGGTGGCACACGTACTGTCAATGATTGGACGAGTCAGTAATCCCCGTACGTACAGTACGATAAGCTCGGAACACTGTTTGGCCAGACAGGGATCCAGAGAAATACTGTCGCCGCGAGAACGACCATGGAAAGTACCATAAATGATTATTGCAAGTTATGAGAAATAAGAATATCTTCAACCTCATGCCATTTTTTACTATACCACCGTTCTTCATGTTCACATTAACTATTCCGAGGAAAGTGGCTACATTCTGATCAACCCGATTATTACCCAGCTCACTTTTGCCAATGATTTCCATACATTCATTACGGTCCTAATTTCTTGGTTATCAAAATTTGAATCATATTTTAATAGCCAACCATCTTCACCTGTAATGAATGTAATTCACATGCAGTGTAAACTACTGCAGATAGAAATAAAATTATAATACGCGCCAAAAAAATTTTATTGGAAAATTTGTGCATAAAATTTTCTCAATGAGAAATTTTATATATTATCTATGTTACTGTATTATATCTACTGTATTATACTATAACATTGCCAGCATTTGGTCATTTCTTCGTTCATTTACACGGTCAAATATGGAAATTCATATTATTACATACATTTTTGGAATATATTGCTACACACCAGAGATTTTAGGTTATACAGAGCCGAGCCGAAGCGAATGCAAAAATATATTCGAACAAACGTATGATCGGTTATTCGAACAAAATAAAATAATAAAAAATACGATATTCGGAAGTAGATAATGATATAATCAGTAGAAATAAAATAACAAAATCAGTAGTAAATCAACGACAAGATTTGACAACGTCAGACCGGTTTGGATGCAATTCTCAGTATCGGTGATTGGTGATTCCTGTAACGCCTGAATGGAAACAAAACAAAATAATTTCTTCATGATGTGAAAAAGTGTAATTACTTGAAAGAATTATATTCAACCATTCAGGCAACACCAAAATCGACCACACAAGGAATAGATAATATAGCTTATATTATAGCAATCAAGGAAATACATAAAGTACCATACAATGCAATTGAATATTAAAGCCCATATTTTGTTTGTGCAAGCAAAAATATAGCCCAAAACGTCTGATAATGAAACATCAGACAATCGGTGTTAAGACGCAAGTTAATCATCATCACCCCATGATATGCTGTGTTAAACTATGGTGTCAACCGAGTTTGCTTGAGGCTAGTAATGTTTCATTATCAGACGTTTTGGGTAACATTTTTGCTTGCACAAACAACATATAGACTTAACTGGAAACTGCTGTTGTAATCGTTTTCCTGTCATACATCAGTAGATACAAAAAAAATTGAAAATATCCAAAAAACATAGAGCACTTTATCGGATTGATTATACATACATATCGTATTGATGGGCGAAGGAAATGACTTCCCCATACCACACAAATACAAGCTTATCAGTGTAAATACAAGCTTATCAGTGTACATATGGATGACAAAAAGCATGAGTTTGATTGCTTTATAGGTTGATTAGACATAACGGACTACGTTGCGGGTATAATCACAAGTGGATGCGACTTGATTGGTGTCAACTTGGGGAGACATGTACACAATACAAGGGTACGGTAGTAGGATGATACCTTTGACGAACCAAACATTGCAAAACACGAACATTTCAAAAGTAAATTTGACGTGGACTGCTCAGCTTTGTCGTATTTACGCAGTCAATGAACAGGACAATGGACATGTTAGTGCAATGTCATTCGTGAATCATACAGTCAAATCGTATAAAACGTTTCACCGTCAATTCGTCAGATTTGTAGTAAATGGCGTGTAGGCATTAGCGGACGAGAAGGAGTGGGAAAAGTGGAATCCCCCCTCTTTGGCGTTTTTAAAGAGTAGAATTCGTTCCCTAAGGTGTAGGTAAAATTACCTGAAAATTTTCAATTCCCCCTCTTTGAAGAAATTCCCCTCCCTTTGGAGCATTGGCTCGTCCGCCAGTGCGTGTGGGTGTCGTAAAATCTGCCATTAAAACAATAAGTCGAGACGAATATATATTTCAAAAAATATATAAAAAAAACTATTTCAATTCCATCCCTCAATAAATATGACTGTTCGCTATTATAGAGTGAAAAATGATTCAAGAATGAGAATGTGTTTTATTCCTTATGCGGTCGTCGCCAGTTGTATATGAAGCTGCGACGCGACGAAGCTTGCGATAGACGACTGAAAACAGAGGACCACCATCATAACATCAGATCTAAATCACTCACAGAGGATTCACCACGTAGTGCTGGCAGACGATAAGGGCAGGGAAAAGTGGAATTCCCCCCTCTTTGGCGGTTTCTAGAAGTTTATTTTGATCCCTAAGGTGTAGATGAAATGGTTTGAAAATTGCCAAGTTCCCCCTCTTTGAGGAAATTCCCCTCCTTTTGGGGGATTGAATCGTCCGCTAGTGCCACGTAGGGATGGACCGGACATGAGAGAAAAATTCAAACCAATACACTGGCGAACGAGCCAATCTTCCAAAGGGAGGGGAATTTAGCCAAAGAGGGGGGAATAGGTAGTTTTTAGGCCATTTCACCTACACCTTCGGGAACAAATTCTGCTTTTTGGGAACGCCAAAGAGGGGGGAATTCCACTTTTCCCTTCCCTTCTCGTCCGCTAGTGAACCAATATGACACCCATCTCTATTTGATCAGCCATGAAGAATGTCCCTATTTTTTTCAAAGTGTGCCGAATCTGTGAGACTCAAGATGTTGGAACAAAGGAAGAGCCATAACTGCCTTAACCAACTTTTACCAGGTCTAACAGGAAATGGATATACAAATGGAATTCGGGTCTACGATCTAGATGATGGTTACAATTTCACGAAGTCATCATGAAACGATCGAAACTCAAGGGCTTGCACTCGAAACAAATACCCTGTCTGTGCCATGGTGCCCTGTTACTTGGAAAAGTTAATCAAAGTTTAACATTTTTACGATACGAATTATTGGGAAGTGAGTTTCGTTAACAAGATACCATGACCTAGCTGTACACATCACATCAACATACACCATGCAAATTGTGGTAGTGTAGAATAGTAACGAATGCACTGGAAATCAGGATTGAGTGAGTGAGAAACGATATATCATAGAAAACCACTAATACCACCAAACCAAACCACTAATACTTTTAAATGATATATCATATCAAACTTATAATATAACGATATAATACAACAAACGATGATAACGATATATAGTAGCATTCTCTGTTTCACGTCAAAGTCACACAAGATGCAAATTGTAACCTTCTGAACATACTAAGGATACGAAACGTACCACACTCTGGTTGTGGTACTGGTACACATCCGATGCGCCGCTCACGGAATCAAGGTGCACATGCAAGTATGAAACTAATGCACACGGTTGAAGTGCGGTACGCTTCATATCCATCGCATGTTCAGGTCCATATAGAATATCATATCGAACATCACACGGTGAGTGGTTGTTTTTTTCAAGAAAAATACTCAATGGTGGTTGGGTTGGAAAATGAAAGATGATAAAGAATATGATGAAGAATACGATAAAGAATACGACGAAAAAAAAATCAATAATAGATAAATCTGTGATGTGAGACGAGTTGATGAGTTGTTGTTGTTCTGTTGAAATATTGAGATGGAAATTTCGGGGCGCAGTGACTTGATTTGGCGGTGGTGGATGATGGTTGAATGGAAGTCCAATGGAAGAATGTTAATTGGCGATTCATAGAATTTTCCCCAAGACCTGGGAATCCGGGTCAGCCATTCTCAATCTCGATGTCGACTGAACATGCCCAGGGTCTTGCCCTTCTTCTTGGCCGCCGACTCCGGTGACGTCCTGGAACAGAATCAGGGGGTGAGCAATGTTGGTTGGAAATGCAATGTTATTATAGCATTATTGGTTGATCACGAGATTCAAAAATTCAAATGCGCGCCATTTTTACGCCTATTTAGGGTACGTTTATAGTCTTCCCTGGACTTTCCCAGGAAACGTTTGTCATAAGCAGCACCCAATGTGGCTGCTATAGCACAAAGCGTGTTAAATTGTGAAACATCACGTTTCTCGGGACAGTCCACGAAAAACTATAAACGTACCCTTACAAGAATTTTACCACACGATCAAAAACCTGTTTTGGCAACTACACAGTCGTTTTATAACACGTTCCTCCACATTTATTGTTGCAGAAAGTTTACTATGTAGATAAAGGAAAGGAATCATATCTTTTTTGGATTTTTGAAACATCAATATTTTGGCGCGCATTCAAAAACGAGCAGTCTCATAACCAAAAGTGAATGCTATAATTAGTGTGGAATAGGTATTGTTGGGTAGAGACACGACAGACGGGCATACAGTGCGCTTAGGGTGGGTGCCTCCATGTTGTTCGAAACACTTTTTGACGTTTCGAAATGTTTCGGATCTTCAAAGAAGGAAGAAAATTTCGAAACAAAACGTTTCGGAACGTCAAAAAGTGTTTCGAACAAAGTTGCAACGGACTTTCCCGTAAACCCTCGAACTTTTCTGTAAACCCTTCTCACGTCACAATTAATTCCAAAATGTTTTCGAAATCAAAACAGGAAAAAATTGAGGAAAATGTCAAAACGAAACAGGAGAAGGTTTACAGAAATGTTCCGAAACAAGTTGCAACTCCGACTATGAAGGCACCCTTAAAATGGTTTGGCGTTATCATTAGAAATGAACTCGTGTTATCAAAGACCACGACTTCATGATACTGATAAACCTTCATGAACTTTTCCGTTCACAATACTAATAATGAGCTTGTACTTGAAAAAATCTTTTTTGAAAGTCATTGTTGTTAATTTTTTCTACTTATCTGAGAATCCGTAGATCGTATAAATTTTTTGAATTTTTTTGGAAAATTTTTTTTGTCAGATTTGTGGGAAATTTTAATTCAAAATTTAGATTACTGTAATTTTTCAGTCTCCTCGGGTTCTTAATTATCACACTCATCAAAGTTCATTAATAATGATAGAGACTACGTTACGAGATAGCACGGCACACATAAATGGTCTTGAACTGAGCCCTCCTTAACTTGGGTGAAAATGTGGAAGAAATTAATTCAATCAATAGACACGATGCACAAGTTTTAATGCGGTGAATTACTTTTTTCCTATAATTAATCATGCTTCACACCAGTGGAATGCAAGATAGTAAGTTATAATAACCCTTGCATGATGCAAAAATAATAGTGTTGTGGTGTGGTAATTTGATATAATTCTTCTCCTGTAATATCGGTCGGTGCTTATAATAGAATAGAAGAATAGAAGCTGTAAGATTGATTATTCATTCAAGCTGTAGCCTAGTAATCTAAATAATTATAGCTGTAGTTATTCCCCTTTAAATTACTGGGAGAAGCGTGGCCCATCTACCTAAATACTACAAAATGATGGTGAACCTTTCGAATGGTGAGAAGAAACTTAACACCAGAAAATTTCCATAAAAAATTCACCATCGTACAAGCATCGTATCGAATGAAGCATCATATATCAAATTAATTACCGCATATTCTTTAGATTCCACCAGGAGCGACTGCGTGGCTCCTCAGACAAAGGCCCGGAGCATTCCGAATGGGAGCGAGACATTCTAATCAAATGACTCCGAATTAGAAAAGGTATCCACTTAGGAACTGAACTGTGCATATCATATGGACACGGAAGTGAAAAAAACTGAGCCGGATAAAGCTTTTCGAACTTCGAACAGAAACTAATAAATCTCGATGTAGCGTCAAATTAATAGAAAAAGTTAGCCCGTTTTTTTAATGATTTACAGGTAACGAAAAGAGTAACTTATAAGCCCCATAGTCAGCCTGTTATTGAAACCAAGATTCCCCGGCGGCGACCAAAACGGCAGCATATTAATTTGGACTGGTCCCGAATAAAGACATTAGAAGTTAAGTTTACCTGCCCGGCACGCGAAATGTCAGCGACTTTTTTGTCTTGACGTGCAACCCACTGAACGATAGGTCAGAAACCCTCAGCAAATCTTATTAGTCAAGTCATTACCAATCATCAGGTTATTGTACATTGTATCGGTTTTATCTTTTACTGCAGATAGCTTGCCGAGAATAAAAACACAGTGTTTTTCCTCCAAAACCTAATCCGATGCCATCAAGCTATCCGCAGCGAAACCACCGACAAACGACAGCCAATGAACACACAAACGACAACCAACTCGTCAGAGTATCCGGATCTGAGACTGGCTCTCGAGGCGTCGGTGGGTGCCAGTTGCGGGTACTGTTTCTTCAGCTCGCCCAAATGTGCCGACTGAGTCTCAAAGTCGGCTTTCTTCGTGGCCACTTTGGCTTGGAGGTCCGCGATTTGTTGCAGATACTGGAATGAAAAAAATAATTGAAAAATTAATTATTCTGGAATAGCTGATGGAGACAGCGTGTCACTTGAAAGTCCAGTATTGTATGAGAATACACATTTTTCGCATTTTCTGTCCTTAAGATTTGAGATCCGGTCCAGTTAATCTGGTAAGAAAATAAAATTTTGGTTTAATAGTGCACCAGGAGCTAAATAAAGTTACTTTATCAGTCAGGCAATCAAAACAAAAGTTGTTATTCGTTGGCACAATAAAATAGTTTCTGAGTTGCTTCTATAGTCCAGCACAATCCTGCTTCGTAAGAAGACCTTACATTATTACAACAACATCATTTGTGTTTGAAAAACGTCCAAAAAATCCAGGTAATTATAATATTTATATAGGCCTCGTAATTGGGTATAAAAAATCCAAAACGTGGCACAGAAAATTCCTCACTTGAGAATCCGGTTCTGGACTTGAGAATCTGGTTCTAAGAAAGTTAAAAAGTGGCTAAAACGTGGCACAGAAAATTCAATACTTTAGAATCCGGTTTTAGACTTGAGAATCTGGTTCTGGCCATGCCATGGGTTCTCCCGCAGTTTTAAACCATTTCTTTTAAAATCAATTATGAGGCCTATATATTATTTTGGCAAGCCTGTTTCACACAGATAATGAATCCAACTGCTCCTCCTCCACCCACCTCCTTCTCCTTATTAGCGATCGCGCGCTCCCGATCGGCCGATTTCTCATGGAGCACGCGCTCCATTTCGCGCTTCTTGGCGTCCATCTCGCGTTCGTGCTTGTTGCGCTCGTGCTCCAGCGCTGTGAACGGGTCTCTGCAATTTGGAAACAAGGTGACATTGTCATGTGTCTTGTCATGTCAATTTATTCAGTGTATAAGATACTGACAAGAGGGCACAGAAAAATGACTAACAAGTTAGTCGTGGCGTGATGTGCATGGCATGATACAATAAAATAAAGTAAATTTAAATGAATGTGTGCATTGGGGTGGGTCCTTATCAATTGTTAAAGTCAACCGACAAACATCCGAGATGAAAAAATGGTGGTTGCCGAAAACACTGTTCGTGTTCGTCAAGGAATGAACTGACGAAACATAGTTAGTTGCAAAAAAGTTTCGACATTTTTCGGAACTCTTCTTGACGTTCGAAAACGTTTCGTTTCGAAAATTTCTTCTGTTTTTGTCTTCCGAAACATTTCGGAACGTAATGAAAAAAATATAAAAAAGTGCTTTTTGCTGGAATTTTTTTTTTCAATTGACTATGAATTTATTTAAACCTTCCATTTTTGAGATTAGACCACCAGTCCGTAATGTGCGCCATTCGGCTTATTGTAGGGTAGGAGGGCAACAACGAACACTTCAAAATAGAAAATATTAAGACTAATACAAGACAATGTATAAATCTCCATCTTTTTCTTTTCCCAGAAAGATGACCTGACTGATGAGATTAAATATTGACCTGATTAAAGAGATTTTTTTATTCCGATCAACCTGTTTTTTTCGACTACTCTTCACTTATGTATTCCAATCCCAATGAATTGATCGAAACAAAAAAAATGAAGAAAGAAAATTGGGAAATAAATGAGGATTTGACATAAACCAACTTATCCCCGATGGCGCTGACCACGTCCGGGCCGGCATTGACACCGGCTTTGCTCATCATCTGCCTGACGCGGAAGTTCTCATAATGGACACAGCTCGTGACATCAATCAGGTCGATCAGATAGGTGCTGAAATATTTTAATTATCATACTATGGCATCATTACATGTTTTTTTCATTTCATTTCATTTCGTTAGGGCCAGGCCCAGGACATACAAAAGCATGAGTACACATGACAAAGGTATTGTATGACCATTGACCATGATCATCATTATTACATTCTTAGACTCTACAATAGGTTGGGTGACTGAATAGTGAACCATGCATGTACAGACAGAGTATATGATTCACATCAGATAGAGTTTGTTGGTGGAATTTGTTCCACGCATGGCCTTCTGAGACGTTCTGACAAAACGATGATACACTCTGACTATGCCCTGCGTATACAATGGCAGTCAAAAGTTTAGGGACACCCTCAATTTGAGTGTTTTCTCCCTATAAAACACGGTTGGATGTATCAATTGAACTGAAATCTTCAGGAGATGTGGAAAACATGTAAGTAGCAGATGGGTTTCAAAGTACGTCAAATTTTATCAGCACTTTTATCAGGCTTTTAAGTTCTATATAGGCTTTTCGCAGACAACTATCGTTTTAATTCAACCACCATATCTAAAGCAAAAAAACCGACACACGAACCGGAAAGTCACACATTAGGACCGAAAAAATCTAGAGGAAAACTCCTAGAACATTCACAAAAAAGCATTCAGGGAAAAACTGAACCCAGAAAATCAGAAAACATGTGACCAACCGAATGAGCATGTTGCGTAGGGCGATAAAGTCGTTGTGGGCCATGTTCTCTACCTCGACGGTACCCCACGGGTAGATACGACACCGCACCTTCCTTCCATCCACTTCTTTAACCAGGTTACTGCCGATGATCGCGAACGGTACGCGATCCTACGGTAGAAAGATGAATACAACTTTATATTTGGAAGAAAAACTATAGTTTAATAAAACTGCGGACATTCAGACGGAAAATTCAAGATATTTCTCACTATCAGATCTTTAGTAGAATGATACATAAAACACAGTTTATTTCTGAAAAAAAACGCGTTATTTTATTATGATAAAAAACAATTAATATTTAATTTTTTTACAATCTGTATTTGTTTACCATCAAATTGAAACCAGTCTACACCTCTTCACAAAAAATACGTCGCAGATTTCAGTACTTCGAATTCAGTTTCAAGGTGTGGAACTCAGCAAAATTCACATCAATGAAGAATGAGAAAATGCGAACCTTCATCGATACCAGTTCCTTCTGCTCCTCTTCATCGGTGCTGTCGGGGAAGTTGTAGACTTTGATTTTGTTCTCAGCCAGCTCTTTCACTACCTGCAACCATAAAAATGACTACTTAACCTGTGAGTGGTCAGGTCAGCTACAAAACTGTTACTTATAAAAAATTTCTGATATTTTGTGCCATTCGATTCAAGTAACTTATTCTACTGAATATCCTTTTATTTTAATGCTACTGCTACAGCTGCATGTGACTCAGATTACGTTGCATAAGAGATAAAAATGCGCGCGCATTCAAACATGCGCGCTAGCGCTATAATATAAAATATCGACGCTTTCCAGCTGAAACGGAAAAAATGTCTACATCTTTCACATATCCTTATATAGCTACGCTAAGATAAACATTTAAAGATAAAAAATTATCATCCAAATAAAAAATTATCAAAAAAATTTGTTCACATGTCGTTATCTAGCTCAGCTAAGATAAATATTTTGAGATATAAAGTCATCATACAAAATATAATTTTTTTTTATAAAATGTGTTAAAACTGACCGCGCGTTTGAATCGTGCCAGCTCCTCGGGTGTCATGGTGTCCGCTTTGGCAATAATCGGCACAATGTTCGTGCGCTCGTGCAGTTGTTTCATGTATTCAATGTCGAGTGGTTTCAGACTGGAAATCAGGCTCGGTTTCAGGTTTGCATCATAACGTTAACAAGAGATTCCGAAACAAGAACTCACGAGTAAAATAATAGATATAACTCATGTTAGAATGGATATATAATTTATTGTCACTGAAGCACCAGCGGACGAGAAGGGGTGGGAAAAGTGGAATTCCATTTCCATTCCCTTCTCTTTGGCAGTTTAGAAAAGTGGAAGGTGTAGGTAAAATATGTCAAAACAAAGCCGATCCCCCCTCTTTGGGGAGATTCCCCTCCCTTTCGGCTCGTCCGCCAGTGCACTGAAGTTGCACGTGCAGTGCATCGAAATCGCTATTCGGTGTTGATTGAATACGAAAATTTAGTTAATAATAATAGTTTAGTTAATAATAATTTAGTAAAAAGATAATAAAAAAGTTAATGAATAGACCAACCCATGACCGGGCGCAATAAAGTAAAGGCAGCAGTGTACGCGTTTATCAGGGATGCGGTCGGGTCGCGCGATTTTCGTCTCTTCGGTGAAGAAATCCGAATACTTGCGGTCGACAAATTGAATGATGGGATCCCAGCTGGGAAAAACATTGTTAATACAAAATTTAAAAAGTTAGTAGTAAAAAAGATTGGTTGATAATGGTAACGAATATCTGAAGCTTCAGTTATTGTTGATATTAAATCTTCTTTTCTCGATATTAGTAACGACAACGACGAAATTAAAAACCGTAGCCTTATTTATTTGATGTTTAACTTCAGAAGTTGAAGTTAATGAGTGCTGTGCAATTCTTATGATCAATGAAAATTTGGATTTAACTTGGTAATTCGACTGGGTATTAGTAATTGGTAGAAAATACCATTTGATAAGTGTTTTTTTTCATGTAAAAAACCCAACCATTTAGAGTTATCAATGGAGTCACCGAAACCAGGTGTATCAACAAGTGTCAGATTCAGCTGTACGCCGTCCTCGACCAATCGAACGCACTGTTCTTTAATCTGGAATCAAATATATTTTTCACGATGACAAAATTTTAATCACAAGAGTTTTATAATAAAAATTTACTATCGAGAATTTACTGTGTACTAAATAAGATGGTATACCGTATAACATATGAACAAGATATGAAAATAAATAAGACAATGAATATATACAGGGTGGGCCAAAAAAAAACGACCAAGCTTTGATCTGATGTAAAAATGGCTGTGATGAATTTTTACAATTGTCAATTTCACCATATGTTAACAACATATAAACTTAGTTATATTGAGAATTTCGTTAGGATCGGTTAGGGTTTGAGAGAAATGTGCACTTTTGACTGAAAAAGTTGCTCGCTCGTTTTTACAACAGCCATAGACAGCCATATACGATATATTGTCCCTAAGAAGAAATTTGTCACTGAAACATGGGCTTCTGTTGTTTTTGGGTTATTTTTCAGTACAGTTAACTTTTTCCCGCATACACAGATGAGTTTCACCAAAAAAATTTCAGTTTTGAAACGTTTTTTAAAATTTTAAATGAAAAAGTGAGAAAGTGGAGTTTATTAGAGTATGACCTGTTTTAGGCGTGTTTTCGAATTTTTAGTCCGAATCAAAATAGGGTTAATTCTATAATACACTAAATTTGATTGTTTTGATGGTTTTTGATGAAAATTATAGTTTACAAATTGATAAAAATCGTATTAAGTCCCATTATAAGCTGTTGTAAAAATGCGCGAGACGTATTTTTGGATGCACGTGCACAACTTTTGTTAGAGTCAACATATCATATTGAAAACTTTAGGAAAACTAATTTATTATGTTGTTAATATATGTTGAAAACGACAAGCCAAACGATTGAACACAGCCACCTCTAGGTCAGATCAAAGTGCAGTCGTTTTTTTGGCCCACCCTGTATATATATCATATCAGAAAATTGGAACTTGAGAGTAATAAGTAACCTGCACGGTTTTAGGAACGGTTTTGCTCTCGCCGGGTCGATTCGAGTCACCGTACATATCGGTGAGGAATAGCGAGTTGATGAATGTCGATTTGCCGACTCCACTCTGACCTGAAGTTTACAAAATAGGAGGTTCTTTTACTATACAACACCTGTAAAAACTTACTATAACTCTGTTGACGGATGAGTGATGATGAAGTACAAACCATAAAAATGTTAGTTGAGGATATGCAGAACAAAATAATACAGCAGAAGTACAGTTAACTACATGTCCAGTGAGAAATTCAAAACTTAACTAACTGAAATGTATCTTCTAACTTCTATGCATTGTATCCTCTGATATCTACCAACAATTTATTCGATTCAGAACAACGGTTACAACAGTGCTCTCGATTGATGGAAAGACGGCGGCAAAAGAATATGAATACGATATGGAAAATATTTTTTACTGCTATTACTGTACCACGAGTTGCTATTACTGTACGAGTGTCATTTGTGATCTCACAACACACATTTGCACATGCATGAAAAAAAAGTTACCACAGCCACAGCTCATGTCACCGATTTTCAGAATTTCAGATTTAGTATCACTTCTCAGTTCCTTAGTCAGTAAAGAATGCTTCAACGGTTTTCATGACAATAAATCTCCATGACCAAGGTTTGTAAAATAAAAAAACACACACAAAAAGAATAATTAGTTTTTTGTGTTCTTATTTTTTGTAAAATCATGGAAAAAATGTCCTTCCTTCAAAAAAATCGTAACAAAATCAACGTCTACAAACTCTGTCAATGACCAACCGACGACGAGCAGCGTGAAGTCGAATCCCTGTTTGATGGCACGCCGAAACACCTGATTGGGAATGTTGGCGAAACCGACGTAGCCGACGATGTCGCGCGAGTTGGGTGCCGCCGAGTAATCACGCTTGGGCACCGAGAACCCACGGCCGTTGGTGCCTGAAAGTATAATTTGAAAGTTTATAAAAAGTCAAAGTTTCGCCTATTTAAAAAGGGATATACTAATTATTGAAATTTTATTACAAGTTCCAAAGTTTCATATAGTGGTGCCTGACTGAAAGTATGATTTGAAAGTTCATAAAAAGTCGAAGTTTCATATAGTACAACAAGTCCACAATTTAATTTAGTCTCATTTGACGTCAAGAGAAGCATATTAATTTGTGTGTGATCATTATTAATATTTGCCGTTGAGCGTTATTTTATCATGTTTAGTAAGCAAACAGTTTACAATTAAATCTGATACAGAGAGCAAAATAGTTGTTAAAAATCACCTGAGTTAAAGGCGGAGTTTGAGTCAGAAATTAGAAAGTGTGTACTATATTTCAGTCTTTTTTTAGGTTTGTTAACTCACATTTGCTGTCGCCATTGGCGGCCGAGGGAAGTGGAACTGGCTCTTTCTTTACTGAACCATTGAATTTGCTGGCTGAAATGAGGATTTCAGTAAACATACATTGAATTGAAATTCAGGTCAGTCCTCAAAAAAACTGAACCTCTAAAATCTTAAATATAAAGCAACCTGAACGTAGCGAAAAGTTTAGTCAGTTTTAATGAGGATGACATCGTTCGTGCAAAAGTTACATCTCTATTAAATACTGTTATTATTGGGCCTAGTATTACCATTACATAATATGTAAATGTATTCTTGCTGCTCAAACGTACATTCCTTTTGATTCAACTGGAATAGACCACGAACAAACGAAATAAAAAAGTTAATAAAAAGGGAAGTAGATGAAGACAAAACCAACAGAAGGCAGAACTGGGTGTGGCACCGTTAGTATCTCCGTTGCTATATCCGTTGGCTTGTGTGGAGTAACCGGTCGTAACCGAGCTATCGGTATAGTGACCTGCAATAAACACCTTTATGGTTAATAAATCGTTGTGTATTGCACTTTGACTTATTTGCACTTCTACTTTGAAATTTTTTGATATGAATTTCATATGCAAGACAAATAAACTCGAACTTATAAAACTTTACCTGCTTTATTTATGTAGAAAATCAATGTATTCTAAATACCATCGATGTCAGTTCACTGCTCCATTTAGGTAATTTAATATCCCTCTTACCTCAAACACCTCTTTATTGGCTCCCAAGGTAAGTCAAGAAAAAGAGATCCTAAACTCGGCTCACAGGATTAGCAGTCAATGAACTCTAACTGGAACCATAATCAAGGCTATCAGTGATCGTCTTATGTGCAAAAAAAGACCGTTAATTAACTACATTTGTGACTTGGTATCCAATATTTAGGACATGATCACTGGCAGACGAGGCAAATCTCCAAAGGAAATGAAAGAAATTTTGTCAAAGAGAGGGGAATTGGTTATTTTGAGGCACTTTCACCTACACCTACTAGAAAACAAACTGCACCTTTTAAACTCGTCCAAGAGGAAGGGGAATTCCACTTCCCCCCCCCTCGTCCGCTAGTGCACATGACAATTGAAAAAATGTTTGTTGAAAAAAAAACAGAAAACATCACACATTTACTCTAATTTACTCACTAATGTATACCCAATCCAATGATTGAGACGAATAAAAATTGAAATTGAATTTAACGAAACCAACCGTTTGTCATAGGCATTTTTACAGATGTGTTGACCATATTCACGTTGTTGGCGTTCAAGTTGGTGGCCGGAATCACTCCGGACTGGGTGGTCGTGGACGAGGGTTGATTGCCGCCGGTGAAGAATTCTTCACGATAACGCGCTGATAATGGTGATGGCGCCTGGCGTATTGGAGTTGCTACCTGCAATAATTAATTATTATCATAATAAATTATATACAAATAAGTATTGCGATGAGGTTTGAACTCGACTCGACAAAAAGTTCCTGTTTTGACAATGATGAGGAGTATAATGGCATTGAATTCCATCAGAGTTGTGATAAAAAGAGTCAAATTAGAAACAATAATACCCTAAATCTCAATGGACTGCACTGAAATTAATTAAAAAAATGCAAATGTAAAAATTCACTTCGAGTTTGAGAAAACACGCGCATATTCAAACTCGCGCCAATAAAAATACATGCGCTGCAAAAGTCTTACAAAAATAGACAACGAAAATAAACTAGAAACGCTGCGCGAAAAAAACGAAAAGCTTTTAACATTCAACAAAGAACAAAGTCTGAAAAAAATCCGTCACGGAGTAAGGGTACGTTTATAGTTTTCCCTGGACTTTGCCTAGACATTCCCTGGACTTTCCCTGGAAATTCCCTGGACTTTCCCTGGACTTTCCAGGGAAAATTTTGTATAGAAAAATTTTCCAGGGAAAGTCCAGGGAATTTCCAGGGAAAGTCTAGGGAAAGTCCAGGGAAAGTCCAGGGAAAGTCCAGGGAAGACTATAAACGTACCCTAAAACCAATTTCCAACGCCGAAATAATACCTGCAAAAAAACTATCACCAAAAATATAGGACAAAAGATATGCTTCTTCAGATCTGCAAATCTGGAAAAGCATAGAAATATCAGAAATATCGAAAATCAGCGCAAATAATCAGCGATGAATGACTACGGAGTGAAAACGTTGTGAAGTTTCCTGTGCGACAAATTTAGAAACAGAAATAAGTCAAGCTTACAAGATATTCTTGGCTGCATTGAAAAAGGTCACTCCACCTGCGTGCACCAATACTGTTTTGGAATAAACAATTAGAGCGTACGTCGATAACCGCTTTAGTAAAATTTTGTCTCATATATTAATAATAGTTCAGTAATCACTTATAGTTGCTTTTTATTATAGACTAACCGCATGGTGATGTCCGAATGTGCTGAGATCCATACCCGATCCGAAAGACGAATATTGACTTTGACTCATTCGTTATTTGGTAATATCAGCCTTTTTAAAATCAGTTTCTCAATGAATTATCGCAATTTCATGTATCAGTATGTATTATATTCTATGTATCGAATGTACATATTAACGACAAATCTAGATTTCATTAATCATTCTATCTCTGTGATGTAGAGGGATATCGGCTGACAAACACTCGTTCGGCTTTCTAAGAAAGGTGTATCATATTACTCGCTACAATACGTGTCTTTTTCTCGCTTGAACAACAACATCAACAACATCAACAACAACAACAACAACAACAACAACAACAACAACAACAACAACAACAACAACAACAACAACAACAACAACAACAACAACAACAACAACAACAACAACAACAACAACAACAACAACAACAACAACAACAACAACAACAACAACAACAACAACAACAACAAAAACAACAACAACAACAACAACAACAACAACAACAACAACAACAACAACAACAACAACAACAACAACAACAACAACAACAACAACAACTACAACAACAACAACAACAACAACAACAACAGCACCAACAACAACAACAACAACAACAACAACAACAACAACAACAACAACAGCGCGAGACCAGCAACTTGTTGTGGACAACTGTCTGCACCTAGCCTAATGTTGATGTCGATGATGATGACAATCTTCGAGGTAACACTTTTTCACAACACCAACCAAGGTAGCGGATAAAAATGTGGGGGTATTTTCCCGGTTTGGCGGAATATTTTCCATCAATGTATCGAGGATTTATTAGTTTCTGTACTTCTATGTAGTTCAGCATTATGTATGTCTGATTAGCCAACTACTCATAAGTTATATGTTGGTAATTAGGTATTGCGAGTTCCATCCCACAGACCCGAAAACTTGCTCCAAGGAGCAAAACGAGAAACTTTTAAGGAGTTTACTCGAAACAAACCGGCTTCAGTAAAGGCTTCCAGTGGTTAATACTATAGGTAACCGGTCAATTAAATTAAGGACTGAATGGGCATAATACGATCACCCAAAAATCCGCTAATACTAATGGCAGAAAATCACCCAACGAAAACCAAGTTTCGTACGTATTCATAGTTGGTGTTTTTGTGGACGGGGGAGGGAGGGACGATTCAGGGTAGACGGGTTAACGACCATGGAGTATGTATTTTGGCCAGAACTTTCGTTTAGCTTGGTTAGGGTTTCTTGATATCAAAAAATTATATTTATGAACCCTTTACCATTTATACAATGCCTTATAATCGAATTTTTTGGTTATATAACGGTTATATAATTTTTTGGCCTTATAAACGACTTTTTAAGAACTTTTTTGTGTAAAACCTATTCCTCAACCCAAATTTCTGTTTCCGACCGCGCGAAAGTAAACTCGGATCAGCGAAAACTCAACTCCATCGTGTAAAGCGTGTTCGAATTGATCTAGAAACGTTTTCGAAGTGCCGATCAACCTTTTTAATGGAACCCATAAGGCGGCCGGAAGCAGCAACTTGGGGTTGAGGGAAAGGTTTCACATAAAAAGAGTTCCTAAGAAAGTCGTAACCGAAAAATTCGACTATAGCATTCGTATGGTGCCAAAAATTTAAACGCGCTCCAAGTTTTTTTCTGAGTACCGAGAAACCCCGAATAGGGTATATTTGCCTATGCACGGGTGCCCCAGGAAAACAAACGGAACGTTGGCATAGTTTTTGAGCCCGAACGAGTCGGTTGACGGACGAAAAAGTCGCAAGTCAGTGTCAGTGGTATATTTGGCACATTGCAACACGATTTATGAGGATGGGTGGAATCACTAGCGGACGAAAAGGGGTGGGAAAAGTGGAATTCCCCCCTCTTTGGCTTTCTCAAAAAGTTGAGTTTGTTCCCTAAGGTGTAGGGAAAACAACCCGAAAACTGCCGATTCCCCTCTCTTTGACGAAATTCCCCTCCCTTTGAGAATTTGGGTCGTCCGCCAATGGGTGGAATAAACTTTTTTCGGCCCGATAACGGAAAAGTGAACCCCGTCCCCCACCCCACTAGCGGACGAGAAGGGGAGGATTAAGGGGAATTATCCTATCTTTTAAGATTTCAAAAAGTGGAATTTGTTCCCTAAGGTGTAGGTAAAATGACTTGAAATCTGCTGATTCCCCCTCTTTGATAGAATTCCCCTCCTTTTGGAGGATTAGCTCGTCCGCCAGTGTCCCACCCCCACTTTGGCGGTTCCAAAAAGTAAAATGTTTTCCTGAAGGTGTAGGTGAAGAAATTGCCTCTCAGAACTGCGAATTTAGTCCTTTTTGAAGACATTTCCACCCATTTTTTCAAGTAAAAATATATCGGAATTAAATGGTGCAAGGGAGGTTTTATACGGATATATCACATCGACTATAATATATGTACCTTGTGGGTCCAGGCATTATTCGGGTATATAACTGGACGTCTCTACGACTGGGGTTCTGAATACGAATCGAATCAATCTCGCTTCCTGGGTGGTCGTGTTGCAGTACAGGGATGGCGAAAAAAATCTCAATTCACGTCATTGAAGATGGATTTCTCTAACATTTGATTTTACGATAGTCAAAATGAACCTTAAAATTCTTAGTTTACGAAGGATGAGGTTTCTCCGTTTTAAAACGATTTTATCTGTCTTTACACTATAGGGCATTGTATGAATTTGTGGGCCACCCTGTAATGCCCTGGGAGTGGTGGAGTCACCCAACACGAAGTTCTCAGCCACATTTGTTATTATTACCCTCAACCACGCGAAAGTTATTCAAATACTTGGGGCTCATTAAATTAGTTTTTTGGGCCTCTCATACTAAATTAAACCACGAGATTTGTAAAACGCATCAAACAAGGTCATTCAAATTGTATTTTAAAAATGAAATCAAGTTTTCTGGATCTCACAACCCGCAGTAGTTCGGTTCAGAAGCCGAACTTAATTAGGGCATCTGTCGTCAAAAGAGGTATTCATACTTATGCCATTTACCGCTCAGCAGTATTGCTGGGGCCGCTGGTGTAGTGATAAATGGATACCATTAACACTAAAGCTACACTTAATCAGGCATATAAATAATATAGGCAACCTCAGCCAATTATAGTCCAGAGGTAGGCCACAAAGGCCCCAAAACCCCCAAATTAATGAGGAGTAACGAACATGGTTTGATTCTAGCTAGTCCCATTCTGAAAAAAAAACAGGAGAGAAGCATTTTCTGCCATTGCTTTTATTATGTATGTATGTAGTCTGAACGTGACAGAACCTCCTATCGAGTACGATGTGTTTGTAGAACGTGTTGCTCTTTACTCCTGTCTGCTAGGAACATGCCTGCAAAATATATCTTTGGAGTAGATTCAACCAATTTTAAAGTTTGAACATTCTAGAAACTATGGGATCGGTGCCCGGGTTACCGGCTGCGACGTGGTATATATAATGTAGACAACAAACACATGTAACCCGAGACGGGTGGCACACTTTGTCGCACGCACTAGCGGACGAGTGAGATCTCCAAAGGGTGGGGGATTTTTGCCAAAGAGGGGGGAATCGGCAGTTTTCATGCCATTTTACCTACACCTTAGGGAACAAATTGCACTTTTTAAACTTGCCAAAGAAGGGGGAATTCCACTTTTCCCTCCCCTTCTCGTCCGCCAGTGGTCGCACGTCCTGTTTTGCAAGCGGACGAGAAACAAGAGATCCAGACTTTTCAAAATTCCCCATCTTCAACTAAGTTTTTGCCGAAATTCAAAAAAATTTTGGGGTCTTTATTTTTGAAATATTTAAATACAAATACGTCTCATTATCCACTGGTATGGCTATCTTTATAACTAACGAAGGAATCGGATAATAAGCCGATGTTGGTATAACGGATCAAAACGGATGTCTCTGATACACACCTGCAACTACTGTATACTTATTCTTAATCTGTTACGCAGTCTTGGCGAATTTACACGCTTTGTTGGGAAATGGGAAGACAACGCTTACAATTTTAAAGTCGGAAACATCTCTTCAAGAGATGTTATTTGCGATGAAATAAATAAAACATTCCAATTCCGGTGTAATGAGTTTAGATATTTGCACCACATTTATTACTTATCCCAGCTACTCTTATCAGTGATGCAAGGAAATTCCATTCATTCAATCGGGCTCTGCTCTGTAAGTAACGAAAAAAAACTGATTGTGTACAGTACACATGAATAGAGAAGCCGAATCGATTTTTCCGATTGAAAGAAACAAGGGATTTTCACCCTCTTTAGATTAAATGAAGGGTTTTATTGCGCATACGTGCAAATACAGAATACAATATTTTCGTATACGATCAGATTGGTTGATATTTTAATAACTAGATATCAAGATTCCCTATCGGATTTGGTAGTTATAACAGTTATATAGCCTATCCAGGGTTTCTTGTTAGTCAAAAACTTCTTGGCGCGCAGTTTGAATTCAAATTTGTTTGGGCGCGCGTTCAAAAATTCGAAAAAAGTCTTGTTCACTTGGTTTTTAGCAATTGGACAACATACAAATTTTGCGATTACTTCTTTGAATACGTGGCGTAACCGACACGCAAAATAAAAGTTTGATAGCAAGAAACCCTGACCAAGCTATACACCATACACTAATGAATTTACAAACATACGTATTGCTTCACTATATTACGGAACCGGTCAAAATGCTAATAATGGCATGGGACCACGGAACCAGTACGTGCCAACAAAACCAGTAATGCCCAGAATTTATGTCATGATGTTACGAGCATTCTGGGTTGGGTATGCGCAGTAATTATTTATGTAGGGAACAAAGGTTTCCACGTACTACTGTACAAAAAGCCAGGTAATGAAACATCAGTAGCCTCAACTCAACTCGGTTGACACCATAGTTTAACACCAGAGCATGGGGTGATGATGATTGATGTGCGTGTGAAAACTGATTGTCTGATGTTTCATTTCAGAAGTTTTGGGCACGATTTTTGTTCGCAGATACAACATACGGGCTTATGAAGGTTTCCACGTACTACTGTACAAAAAGCCTCGTAAAACCACACGGTCAAACTTCAATTTGAGGTTTTCATCGGAATCCAGGGGTCGGATTAAGTTTCAATCAATCCAACTTTTTAGAAAAAAGTTAGTTTGCTTCGGGTTGATGCAAAACGGTCCAAACGGACAGGTTCAAACTTACAACCACTAGAATCACTAGCGGACAAGAAGGGGAGGGAAAAGTGGAGTTCTCCCCTCTTTGGTGGTTTCAAACAGTAGAGTTTATTAGTTAAGGTGTAGCTAAAATAGCCTAAAATATGCTAATTCTTCATTCTTTGGGAATATTCCCCTCCTTTTGGAGGTTTGGCTCATCCGACAGTGAATAGAATCCAATAACACCCTTTATTTCTAATCAAATGTCAATCAGAGAATTTACTCACCACAACCGCAATCTTCTGTTTCCACCTATCGTAACAGAAAACATTTTTCATGAACAAATATGAAATTTACCCATTTTCACAGGCTGAATTTGCGATCTAGCTGTATATGAATGGAACCCCATGTCAACGAATCGATGATATCACGATGGTTTGTGTATATAAATAATGGATGCCATTCACAGGCGGACGAGCTAATCCTCCAAAGGGAGGGGAATTTTGTCAAACAGGGGGAATCGGTGGGATTTAGACCATTTTACCCACACCTTCAGGAACAAACTCAACTTTTTGAGATTGCCAAAGAGGGGGGAATTCCACTTTTTCCTACCTATCTCGTCCGCTAGTGATGCCATTAGGGCACGTGTAGGAGTGCCAGGCGCCTACTGAACCGGATGCCACGGCCAAATGGGAGCGAACCCCCGAATATCAGGGTTTAACGATCGCCAGTTTACTTGTTTTTTATGTGTGCCATGTGGGTTTTTTGTGATCCACAATGTTTATTGCCCAAACCAAAAATATGCTGAATAACCGGTTTTTACGCAGAACAGATGTCATGTTTTCTAGGGAAAATATACTTATTAGGAGAATCTTGACATCTTGACTGAAGTCTGGAATCTGAACACAATCTGGGATGTGTTGTGCCAGGTTCAGATCACGTCAAGATTTCAGTGAAATTCGATCCACGAAAACAACGGAACGCCCGTTTACACTCTTTTTTGGCCGATGTTTCCCTCTCAGTATATCGGGGGTATCTTTGTTGTGGTTTCATTTTTCTGTGTTTGACCGTTTTAATGATACAACAACAACAACAACAACAACAACAACAACAACAACAACAACAACAACAACAACAACAACAACAACAACAACAACAACAACAACAACATTAACAACAACAACAACAACAACAACAACAACAACAACAACAACAACAACAACAACAACAACAACAACAACAACAACAACAACAACAACAACAACAACAACATTCATCATCTAAAGTATCCGAACTGAAAAACTTGAGTGCCGTAAAACCATTATGATTATAGCATCAAACGACCGCGACTACTTAACTTCGTCACCCTTCACATTTTATTAGGAGACTTAATTTGATTGCTCGCCATTGTTCTCTGATTTTGTGAAATAATTTTTAATAATGGATATCACCGGCGGACAAGTCAAACCTCCAAAGGGATGGGAATTTCTCCAAAGAGGGGGAATTGACAAATTTAAGGCCACTTCACCTACACCTTAGTGAACAAAGTCTACATTTTAAAAGAGCTAGAGAGGGGGGAATTCCACTTTTCCCACCCCTTTTCGTCCGCTAGTGATGGATATCCCTCTGCAGTCCCTAGTTAGTGGTGTTCTCAGAAACGTGTTTCAATCAATCATGGAAATACATATCTTACAATACAAGGATGTGAGAGTATAGCGCGCTTTCAAATCCAGTCTCACAAACAATTGTGAGTGTTATAAGAGCTTTCTCTATACTTCTACCCAAGCTTAAGTGATATTGTAATAATCTGATTTGATGGATCGACCATTAGTTTAGTGAATGACCATTACTATAAGCAGGGGTGGGCCGGGTTTTTTGGCGTTTTGCAGGGGGTGGGAGGGGGGTAGCCGACAGAAAATCCCATTTTACCCGACTTGTCCAAAAAGTGGGGGGGGGGGGAAGGTCGGGTAGGGGGGGGGGGGTAGAAAAAAATGTTTTTCGAATAACACGCTTGTTTTTTGCTTGTTTTTGCTAAAAAATCTTCTATTATAAGGTATAAACATCACATATACCGTTTTTTTCAGGTTTTAACCAAGAAAATTGACCCAGAAAACGTGTTTCTTCGAAAAAAATTCTCACAGCCAGAAAACTTTGAAAAATAAGCCTCAAAATCAAGGTTTTGAGGCCGATTTTCTCAAAAATTTCGAGTAGGGGGGGGAGGGGGTAGGCGATCTAAATTTTTTGTCTAGGGGGGAGGGGTAGGCTACCCGCCGACCCTGAAAAGTGGGGGGTAACCCCCCTACCCCCCCCCCCCCCCCCTGCGGCCCACCTCTGACTATAAGTATTATTAAGTGCCTTAGTATGGAGTTCGAGCTACAAATAGAACCGTTTCATCATCTTACTAAAAATTTGATGACTGGTCAGTCTGGATCAAAGAATCATCCAAGGAAATATATTGACAGATATATCATGTTCACAGTGCTGTCAAAATATGAAAAAAAACCCAGCAAATCTCAAACATTGTGGTATACTACATATACCATCTAACTATTATAAGTAACATCTATATTATTATAGGTATTATAGGTGAACATCTAACTATTATCGGTATCGGTAATTTTATTATCATCTTACTAAAAGTTTGATGACTGGCCGGCCTGGATCAAAGAATCATCCAACGAAATATATTGATATACAGGGTGTCCCAGCGAGGTGTAATGATTGAATTTTTTTAATAAATTTTGCATTGTTCTAGATAATAATCTAAAAATTTACATGGACATAAAACAATTTTCCGCTATTACGCTGAATTAAAAAAAAGTTTATTTGGTTCAGTATTGCGTGTTTTACGGCCGATCCGGCAACATGCCTTAAAATTACACTTTATAGCCAAGTATGTCGCATGAAACATTGAATAACTTTCTGATAGTACAACTATATGGCTTGAAACATGCAACACTGATAGCTTATACTATAAATCTGAAGTACTGGAAACAGTTTTTGATTCGATCAATTATTCCACCTTCTATTGGATATTGAAAACAAAATCGCAATTTCTAGCAAATGTTGGCGAAAAGTTGCGAAAAAAAACATTTGAAAAAAGCAATTAATTGAATGAAAAATGTACTTTGACTATTGAATGTGACCTCTTCCTGCTATTTAACACAAATTTAAACAAAAATTCGTTCTTTTGTATCACTTTTTATTTTCGGTGAAAATCTCTAAAATGCGGTCGCGTTAAGAACATAAACAGGCAACATGTTGCCGGATCGGCCGTAAAACACGCAATACTGAACCAAATCAATTTTTTTTAATTCAGCGTAATAGCGGAAAATTGTTTTATTAACATGTAAAATTTTAGGTTATTATCAAAAACACTGCAAAAGTTATTCAAAAAATTCATTCATTACACCTCGCTGGGACACCCTGTATGTATCATGTTCACACTCACAGTGCCGTCAAAATATAAAGAAAAAACCCAACCATCAAATCGCAAACATTATCATTATGATCACAAAACCACTACTTCTCTATTGGCGTCTTAATGGATGATAGAGACGCCCGTCAATTTTAATAAAAACTGTTTTGTGTGCGTTCTTTGCACACGAAAATAAATTTTTCAATTATGATAAACCTAAATATAACCTGATTTTATAATGTAAATGTGGTTAACCCCTCAAGTTATCATTATAAATTAAAATCTGTTTTATTTATTTCTCCACGTCTTCGTTATTTGTCTTATGTAATTATGCCCGATAAATAACATACATGAAAATGCGCAGTCTCCAAATCAAACGGTCACTCTTAACTTACCCGTCTTCGAGATAAACATCTCCATTAACAACACCAACCTCTTTACCATTCAGAACAACAACAACATCTCTATTAACAACAACAACAACAACAACATCAACAACAACAACAACAACATCTCTATCTATCTATCTATATAAATCACTTGAAGTTCAAAAATAACAAAATAACTCTCTCAAACCCTTTACATTTGATGATAAACTTTGAAAAATCATCGTCAGCCTCTTGATGGCAAGAAGAACACAAATCATCACATACCCTTCAACCTGACCAACAACTAATCTCAACCGGTGGTTAGGTCATGATAATTGCAATTCATTAACACGTTATTGAATCACTTAAAACTTATTACCAACAAAGATTGCAGTCATCATCCCCTCAAGTGACTGAACTTAACAACCAAAAAACTTCCAAGTAAACTCATGTGAAAAGCTTAATTTAAATTCACGTGTGTGCATTTTGGATTCGATGTCCAATGAACGTGGTATGACGGATAAGACGGGTAATATTATTCTACATATCTTTGGCATTATCAGTTTGAATAATATAAAGAAATTATGCCAGCAGAGCAGTTAAAACAAGCAAAAATTTTCATCAAACCGTTTGATTTCAACGGGTTAAAATAACCTAATCTTAAGAATGTTTTGAATCTATTAACTTTATTTGAGCTTTAGAAACTTTATAAATGGGTTAAATTCCATGTCTTTGAATGTAAATAGGTTACTCCCAATATGTTTGTATTACAGTTATTTAATTACCCGACGGGTTTACACAATGTTTCTTTAGGATAGTTGATTTTTGTTGACATAAGAAACAGTTGCGTAGCAACGGGTTTACCCTAGTTAACAACAACAACAGTGTGAACTGCCGTTTCAGCCCCGAATATCAGCCCAAAGTTCGAAGCGTCCCCCAGGACCAGTGGGAAAGTGGTGCCCGAATACAAAACGGGGGATAATGCCATCTACTGGCGGACGAAAAGGGGAGGAAAAAGTGGAATTTCCCCCTCTTTGGAGTTTTCGAAAACTAGAATTTGCTCCTCAAGATGTAGGTAAAATAGCCTAATTTCTGCCAATACCCCGTCTTTGGGAAAACTCCCCTCTCTTGGAAGGATTCTCTCGTTCACCGGTGATGCCATCTATACCAGTAAGAATAACTTGGGGTGTCACCACCGGGCTTAGCTCATCAATCAGGTCAGTCAACGGCAAACCACCCCAAACTTTGTATGTAAGGGTGATTTTGAGCTTATTAGAAAAAAATGCCGATAACCTGTTGAGGTTCTTAATGTATGTAAATTTTCATGAAAAACTAAAAGTGAAGATAATGCTAACATAAAAATTCAGAAAGTTTAAATTAACTTGAGATATCACCACCGAGCTAAGCTCATCAATCAAGTCAGTCAACGGCAAACCACCCCAAACTTTGTATGTAAATTATGCGGGTTCTGCGGGTTGATGTTGGGCTTTTTAGATTCAGATTTCCGATTCCGTTGGATCACGTATAATCAGACTAACAGTTGAGACTTTATAAAATACACTGAGCTAAAAAATACTGAATCACATAAAATTGTAAAAATTGAGCTTACCTTTCGATGTTCCAAATGTGTGAACAGTTGTGATGTAAAAGTCGATGCTGTCTATTAAAAAAATCAAGATCGAAAGTGAATAATAAGAGTGTGAATAAAAAAGTCTATGAAGTTTGAAAAATTATAACTGATGTATCTGAAAGATATTTCTGAACGCGCGCTGAAAACTGTATTCCAATGCAAAAACAAGGCCTAATGATTGAATTCAAGCAGCTCATGATTAAAAAAATCTAAATATAGAGTTTTGAACCAAATAAAAAAATTTATGTTTGAATTCAAGCAGCTCATAAGTAACAAAAAAATATATATAAAGTTTTGAGCCAAATAAAGAAAAACGATTTGACGGAAATTCAAATGCGACCCAAGTGTGTGCCAAAAAATACAAAAAAACACTAAGTAAATAAATTGAATATTACCACCCTGGCGACGAGTGCTCAGAAAAGCATGAAAATCGTCCATTCAAAATCACTGGCGGACGAGTCAATCCTTCAAAGAGAGGGGAATCTTCCCAAAGAGGGGGGAATTGGCAGATATTAGGCTATTTCACCTACACCTTAACGAATAAACTTTACTTTTTGAAGCCGCCAAAAAGGGGGGAATTGGCAGATATTAGGCTATTTCACCTACACCTTAACGAATAAACTTTACTTTTTGAAGCCGCCAAAAAGGGGGAATTCCGCTCTTCCCTCCCCTTCTCGTCCGCTAGTGGAACCAATGAAGCGTTGGGCAATAAATTTGGCGCCGAATTGTTGGAAAAAATAACATACATACGCAGTTTGTCATTGTCAATAAATGTTTGAAGGATGGATCAGGCAATCGAGTGTGGTTAAAATAATCGTGTTGATATATGGTCATGTTATTCATGGACGCTAAAAATAACAATGCTTACATTTCATCAAGAAAAATTTGTGATTGAAACTGTAACAAAATTTGAAACCAAGACATTTTCGGAACCTTAATAAAAATGCAATTCGAAGAGCCTTATTGGATTCTATGAAATTCGACTTTTATTGAAATGAAAACCAACGAAAAACAGAGAAATTTCGCTGATTTGATTGTTGATCAATAAAAGTTGGCCATATAATTCGGTTAGCATGCGAATTTGACAACCGAAAAAATCTTGAAAATGACCTTGAAAACAAAAGGAATCATCGGAAATTACGTGGTCGACGAATTAGAGTAAATGGACTGGACTCGCTATCTTAAAAAGTTATTTGAAATATTCTACCCAATTTTCAAGAAATCTCATAAATAAGAAAGATTGTCAATGAGAGTTAAAAAAAAATCTGGCAAAAATTTCCGAAAAACTCTGAAGAAAGTGACTCTGAAGTGACATTTATGTATGTACGAAGAGGTGGTGATGGATGGAACAATTTATCTTCCGTCGCTTCGAATTCGGCAGTCACTTGTCGCTTTGCTTTTTGCTTCCGTTTTTTTCTATCGTAACATCTCTATCCAACAATATCACTTTTGTTTGCAAAGGAAAACGACCAGAAATAAATCAATGAGTATTTGTGAAAGTGGTTTTTAACTATGGGCTATTCGGATGGGTTAGGATAAATTTCTCAAAGCGTAGATTTCTCAAAAGATAAATTTCTCAAAAGTAAATTTCACGAATTTTTTTACAGTAGTGAAGTGATAGAAATGAAATGTAATGTAATTCTAATGTGACCTCAAAACACAAATTCATCTATTTCTTAGTGGAAAACAATCGGTAATACAGTAACCCAATAAGTGTTATATTCTACAAATGTTGGAAAACTTGGTTCTGTTTATTCAAGGTTTCATGTAGTGAATCAGAAATATTCTGTCAGGAAGCTACATATAGTGATTCACTGGTGGACGAGCTACTCCTCCAAAGGGAGGGGAATTTCTCCAAAGAGGGGGGAATTGACAGTTTTCAGGTCATTTTACCTACACCTTAGGGAACAAATTCCACTTTTTGAAAACGCCAAAGAGGGAGAATTCCACTTTTGCCTCCCCTTCTGGTCCGCTAGTGTAGTGATTCAAAAAAACAGGGAATTCTCCGATGCATTCCTTCTCAAAAAAGCTTCAAATAGTTGAATCATTGAGATTGGGCAGAACTTCTTTTAACAGAGAAACACGTAAATTCACGATGATTTATAATAACAACGTGCTATCAGTAACAGACTCTACATTCTATTCGAAATCGAAGAAGCAAAAAAACTTAGTTATGCCACGGAAAATTCTATTTATTGATAGGCAACCTTTCAAAAAAAACCGTAAGTAAATTACAAATATTTAATTTGTTTCTTCAAATGCTGACATACTGTGTTATATCCACCAACCGTTGATAATAGCTCATTGCGCTTCTTGAAGCTGTAGCTGGCCGCCATTTTGCGTTAAAACTTTTTTATATAATTATTATTCAAAATTTTAATAACTGTTACATCGAATGAATTAATCGCAAATGTGGCGTGTTTATCTACATTTATCGAACTTGCATAAAAATCGAAACATACGCCGCCGAAAAAAATATGTATTAGTTCCCATAAACCGTGAAAGATAAACATTTAACCCGGCTGATAACTATCGCACTATATTTTTATGCTTTAGCATTCACAGTTAGGCGCTGTTCATACTTCTTTTGCGATTTTCTGCGATACTCGCGCGTGAATCGCAAAAAAAACATTAGGTTGGTTATAACACGTGTGACCCTGTCAGGCCCACGTCAGGCCACACATGTTATAACCAACCTAATGTTTTTTTGCGATTCACTCGCGAGTATCGCAGAAAATCGCAAAAGAAGTATGAACAGCGCCTTAGTTAGTCAAGAGACTGAATTTCGTTCTGTAATAAATTTCTCTGATTCTACAAAAATTAATAATCTTTTGCAGAGGCAGAATATAATAATCTATAATTGCCTTTATTTCGTGTAAGGATCATTCTGCTTGGAAAATATGGTAGACAGTGGTGCGCATTTGAAATTTTAGACTCCTTATCAATTTGAAATCCTTTTATTCATTGTCTTCGGTCGGAATTCGGGGGAAAAAGTCAATTATTATCTCGTCAAATCAGATGGTATTTTCCCAACCATTTAGTTGATACAAATGCCTTCCAAAAACATTCCTTGATCCGCAAAGACGCCAAAAGTAGTCGAAAACGGCGCATTCCAATAAAATTGTAATGGCTCATAATAAAAATAGTTTTTTAAAAGCCATAAACAGAGGAACCGAAGGGTAAGTAAATGTGTAAACACAATTATAGCTTGGTCAGGGTTTCTTGTTATCAAAAATAAATTTTGTGGGCTGGTTACTCACGTATGCAATGAATTAGGTGCAATTTTTATCTGTTATCTGAAGATTATGTGAAGAAAGAATTTATTTCGCGATTTTTGAAAGCGCGCCAAAAACAAATTTGAATTCAAACTGCGCGCCAAAAAGTTTTTGAGTAACAAGATACCTTGGATAGGCTATACATATGTATATATGTACACATTTCAATGAAATTGTGCTGCAAAATAATAAAAAAATGTGACCACAAAATATCAATTAGGGACGTTCATTGGCATTGACACTATCATAAATATTGGCGAGCGAAAATTGAATATTCAGAACAATGACGAAGCTTTTTAGATAATTCTTTTTCTACACATACATACATAAATCTTCAATTAAACGCAGAAATCGATTTCATGTGAACACATGCACATAGTACATGTATGGACCACTGAATAATGATGAAGCTTTACATTCTTTTCTAAACATAAACCAATAACTATAAAATTTAGAAAACGAAAAAATAAACAAGTGAACTGAGCAATAAAACGAGTGAACATTTGAATGAGTGGTTCGGGCACCGGGCCAATGTGGCACGGACAGGCACCAAAGGCACCCAAAAACAATGGCATGCGTACCCTGGGATATGTCATTGGATACGTGTACATTTTTTACATACGATTATTTTTTCCGCGATGGCTATCCTTTGCGAAAGAGGGAGAAATGAGAAAAGGAAATTCCCCCTCTTTGGCAGTTTCAAAAAGAAGAATTGGTTCTTTATGGTGTGGATAGAAAAGCTTAAGAACTTGTTGTGTTTGGCAAAAAAAACCTGCTCTTTGTTAGATTGACTGGTCTGCCAGTGGAAGTTATGTGGGATATGATATTCATGGAATAGAAACCGACCGTGTTGTGAAATGAGTACGAAATTCCCATACTCAAACAAAAGAAGTTACTTTATGTGTTCCTCGTATTATCTAGAGGCCGTACAGTAAGTTGTTTCTACAATCAGAAACGTTTCCCAAAATATCTGGTAATGAAAAATCAGGCAATCACAGTTAACACGCACATCAATCGTCATCACCCCATGCTATACTGTGTTAAACTATGGTGTCAACCCAGTTGAGTTGAAGCTAGTGATGTTTCGTTTTCAGACGGTTTCGGCAATATTTTTGCGTGCAGAAACAACATACGGGCTTTATCGTACGTTGCAATATTTTCGTGTACTTTTCGTGTATAGGGTTAAATACAGTATTTGACACTCACTAGCGGACGAGAAGGGGTGGGAAAAGTTTGGCGGTTTCAAAAAGTAGAATTTGTTCCCTAAGGTGTAGGTAAAATGCCCTGAAAACTGCCGATTCCCCCCTCTTTGATGAAATTCCCCTCCCTTCGGTGAATTAGCTCGTCCGCCAGTGCTTTATGAAACTTATTGTAAGATATGATTCGGCCCACTTCTGTCCCCAAGAACCCATCCAATCACGTCTGAATCACCGTCGGAAATGACTACCATTCGGCCAGAGAAATCGTTGTTTTTGGCTTCTTTGTCTGGTTGCTCCGGGCCATTTCTTGTTATGGGTTAGATTACTTACAAACTGCGGTGAATCACTCCGTTAGATGAGACATTGACTGACTGTGATATCTGGCAGCGCCCAATGCCAATGCAGTGACTGACTGACTGACTGACTGACTGACTGACTGACTGACTGACTGACTGACTGACTGACTGACTGACAGATTACATAAACCTTAAGAAAACACCAAAAAGCCGCGTATTGAATCAGTACAGTGTATGTAGACTACATTACCCGTTTTGGTATGATTCACATCCTTGTAAAAACACCATTGGGTTAAAAAGTTAGCATTCAAAAAGTTCAGTTTTCAGACAACTTTTTTATACTAACGCCAAGGCCAACATAAATGTACATACCTATTGTTCATTTTTATGTATTATAAGAAGCAGCAGTAACAGATTCGGTGAAACCAGGGACACCTACTCAAAATAGCACGCCTACAAATTACAACCTAATGAATAAGCCATATTAGAATTAGGCTGACACATGGTGTAAACAGAGAAAAACACTCATGAATAAACAAAAGGCATCATTAGAAAAAACACTCGGAATGTTCGAAAATACGGCGGTGTAATCAAAATTACGATTCTAATGAATAAACGATATTGAGGTTGACAAATAGTAATCAGAAAAATGAATCAAAATCAATCAAAGTAATCAAAAAACGCAAATCGCTGTCAAATATTTTGAGTGAAATAAAATATCATTATTACAATAACTTTTTGACCACGACAACAATCATCACGTGAATGTTTGTTCTCGTTCACAACGAACAACTCGTTTCAGACAGAAAATATTCTCGGTATGGTAAAAAGTAACCAAACGAAATTTCGCGTAACAAAATATTAAAATATAAAAATTTAATATAAAAATATCTCTGATTATCTCTGACTAAGCTAGTAAAAAGTAACCAAACGAAATTTCGAGTAACAAAATATTAAAATATAAAAATTTAAAGTATAAAAATATCTCTGATTATCTCTGACTCGTCTAAGGTTTCGTGAATTTTAGCCGAAATTCACACAACAGACGTTGTTGGGTCCGTTTTTACGTCCGTAGTAAATTTCCCATATACGGCCATAAATAAGCCGGTGTGAGTGAGTCGTCAAGTCGTAATGAGTAACCACTAGCGGACGAGAAGGGGAGGGAAAATGGGATTCTCCCCTCTTTGGCCGTTTACAAAAATTATAATTTGTTCCCCAAGGTGTAGGTGAAATGAGCCGATAACTGCCGATTCCCCCTCTTTGAGGAAATTCCATCCCTTTGGAGAATCGGCTCGTACGCCAGTGTGAGTAACCATCTGTGCTATGGCCGTAGATCTGTTTGCTAAGGTATAATCATGTTATTAGGAAACTAAATTTGATAAATCATAATTTTTGGTTTTTTACGGTAAGACTTCTCCTTGCACCAGTCACGGAATGACTTGAAAAGGACCGAGAAAATACCGCGCATTCAAATATTCTACAAACGGCCAGTAAAAATAATGAGCCGGGTGGTGATGACTCGTCGAGTCGTAATGCGTAACCATCTGTGCTCTGGCCGTAGATCTTTATGCTATGGTATTAAGAAACTAAATTCGAAAAATCGGTATTTTTTTCGTATTAAAGGATCGAGAGAAAACCGCGCAGATCTGTTAAAAGATGAGTAAATTTGAAAACCCGCCATTTTTCGGATTCTGGTAACACCCAATTTTCACCGCCAGAAAAGAAATTTCGATAAAAAGTATGACTCGAAATCGAAATGAGGAACAGAGAATAATAAATACAAATTGTGTAAAGCGAGTGGATAAGATGATATTACGAAGAGGCAATACAAAGAAACATCAAATAAGACGGAGTATAAGGGAGTTGAAACATGGTACTATTCGATGTACCAGCCCGTTGTTATTCGACCAAATTATGTGCTCTTCGCAAAATTGCCGTTACGACGCTACGCGCAACAATGGACGCAAATTTTAGATCGAAAATTGTACTCATTTCTTGCAAAATCATACTCAAAATTGTTTTCATATCGTCTGCGGTGGAGTAATTGCAAATTAAAATTGCCCATAACACAAAAAATATTCTAGAAAAAACACAACTGTATGTAGCATCTCCGATTGTTCAGGAGATTGAATTTGAAGGTGGATTTTTTATTAAGACTCCATGTGTGATTCGATTAGGAACTTCTGTGCATGCATGTGGAAAAGCTAAGAAAATGTGGGGGCAGAAATACGGGAATACAGAATGTTAAGTTTTTTGGGGATAACAGCAATATGAAATAATGAGAAGAATTTAGCAAGAATGATGATAAAAGAGAAGAAACAGATTATGGTTAATGAAAAAACAGACTGATTATTGCCCGGTTATTCAAAAGAACGTCGATATAATGACCGATTCCATAACAATCCACACAAACACGAGCCCAAACAAGCCCATTATTTGGAATGCTAATATGGGCATAGAACATCGGCAGATGTGGTATACATGTGAATCAGGGGCCCCACCTCGTGGGGTCGAGTGGGTGGGTGGGGGGGGGGGGGGTCTAGGATTACCATGTAACTGAAGAACAAGGAAAGGAATTTCAACAAATAATGTAGAGTTAAAACATTTGAGACCATTTTCCCATATCTACAATCTTCAATCTACAAAAGGGGAAAAGTCTCCCTCCTCTTCTCGTCCGCTACTGACCAGTGGGATAAAATCAAGATGATGAGACGTGTTGTGCTGTGAGCTAAACGATGTGCCGCCCATTGTGGTATTATTTCTATCACAATCGGATTATTATGGTATTGTGATCTCAGGATGATACTGATAGATTCATCGGGTTCGCCGTTTTCATGTGATGTTGAGAAAGTCAGCAAAATGTCGTTATAAAACAACAAGGATTTTTCTTAAAGAACAGGTAATAAAGCATACTGGACTGTCATTTATTTTTAGTTAAGATTCGGAAACTGATGATTATTGCCGATGCATTTTTCCCTGAGCACTAGCGGACGAGAAGGGGTGGGAAAAGGGGAATTCCCCCTTCTTTGGCGGTTTCAAAAAGTATAGTTTGTTCTCTCAGGTGTAGGAAAAATGGCTTGAAAACTGCCGATTCCCCTTTTTTGTCGAAATTCCCCTCCCTTTGGAGGATTACCTGGTCTGCCAGTGTCCCTGAGGACTGAAAGAGTTCATGAAGTGGCTTTAAAATGGAGAGTCAAACAATTGCATCTTCGTTTAAATGATCGTGGTTGCTTCAGTCAGAATATATTGAACTGAAGCTTCCATTTCTGTATCCATCAGGTCAGTAACACACATACATAATTATATAGGATATCATAAAATGCATGCATCACGCTCAGGGCATGGAATAGTAATGTTTATAGCGGCTCGTCGGATTATAATCCCATTAGCATGCACATACACACAATGATCCAGTCCAGATCATACAAAGTGATCCTCTATGTAGTAGGTGTCAGATTTATAAATAAATTATAGCTTGTTCAAAGTATCTTGTTATAAAATATTTTGGCAATAACACTTTTACCACAAAAAAGAAATTTATTACACCACTATTCAATTGATGCGGCGAACTATTTGTATTTCAATCGTAATTTGAGGATTTCCTAAGTGAGTAAAAATTATTATAATAGACTTCATGTTCTTGAATTCTTTATCATTTGGGAATCGCCTGCAAACACCGGCGGATGAGCTAATCGTCCAAAGGGAGGGGAATTGGGTCAAAGAGAGGGAATTGGCAGTTTTCAGGCCATTTTATCTACACCTTACGGAACAAAATCTTCTTTTTGAAAACACCAAAGAGGGGGGAATTCTACCACTTTTCCGTTCTTCCCTTGTCCGCTAGTTTTTGGCCAAAACGGTCAGCAGCACCAGCGGACGAGAAGGGGAGGGAAAAGTGGAATTACCCCCTCTTTGGCGTTTTGAAAAAGTAGAATTTGTTCCCTAAGGTGCAGGTAAAATGGCCTGAAAACCTCCGATTCCCCACTCTTTGACGAAGTTCACCTCCTTTTAGGGATTTGGCTCGTCCGCCAGTGGTCAGCAGTTCAATCAACGCGTGCGGCGTCCGGATTCTTAAAAAACGGCCAGAGTCGAACGAAATCCATGGTAATGCAATCGTGCACTAAATCGTATTACCATCCGTTGCTCTGAAGTTTTCCATTAGCGAATCAAGTACATACAGTACTGTACTTCTAGCACTAGCGGACGAGAAGGGGTGGGAAAAGTGGAATTCCCTCTCTTTGGCATTTTCAAATAAAAAATATTTTTTTTCCTTTACGTGTAGGTAAAATGACCTAATTTCCGTCGATTCTCCCCTTTTTGGAAAGATTCCCCTCCCTTTGGAGGTGTGGTTCGTCCGTCAGTGACTTTTAGTAATCTTTCATATAGCCTATCCAGGGTTCCTTTATAGAATATTAAAAACGTACATGTAAAATTTGTCATCGTCAATACAAAAGGTTATGCAATTAATGCATGAAAATGAGCGTCCAAAATGTTGCAAAAGTACATGGAATTAAAATTTAGCGCACGGGAATGCACGTATTTTTTGTAGGTAATGCACTAAAAATAGGCAACCAGTTGTCTGTTGGTCATTGATCCATATAATCGGACTAATCACTGGCGGACGAGTAAAACTTCCAAAGGGAGGGGAATTTTGCTCAAGAGGGAGAAATCAGCAATTTTAATGCCATTTAACATACATCATAGGGAATAAACTGCACCTTTTGAACGCTCCAAAGAAGAGACAAATTCACTTTCCTTCCCCTTCTAGTCCGCTACCGGGACTAATGATAAAAAACTATGTTATCAGGTTACAACATATGGAGCCAACTTTTTTTCGTTGGGTTACATGAATGTTTTTTTTTCTAGTTTTTAGAAATGAAGTATGTGGCTACGTAGTAACACGTGTGGTATAATGTTATTACTATATATAGTGTTAATGAAGTAAAACGGAAGTTACAGAAAGTATTAGACGAATTCTACGCAATTTTACCAGTCTATGTTTTTATTCCGGTGCATGATATGATTGTTATTGTTAGCTTTTTTGGCTATTTCCTGTATTTATTTTTTTCAAGTGCAAGAGGAAACATGGATAAAAAATACAGGAAGTTTGATTGCACTCATTGCCAAGGTATTATAATGAATAATCAACAAATATTATATGTATAATAGCGAATAAACTGTAAAATCATACATAAGAAACCATAAAATGATACGGCTGCGAATTGAAGTAACCTGACCTTTGTGGACTTGATAATGATAAGGACACGTAACCATGGAACAAGGTATAATACATTATAAGGTATGAAATGTATTATACGTCGTAATGTATCCTAGCGTTATAGGCGTTCAACTGAAAAAACCAAAAACCTAAAAAACCATGAACTATGCAAGCAACAACCAAGCCTGACGCCTCAGCTAAATTGAGTGAATATTCACCATCATACCAATTTGAATTGCGCTTGCCTAAACCTGAAAATTACGGGTTGTTTCATAGCATTATGAGCGTTTTGTACCATTGACAAGGATTTGTTGATTAAGTCAGTCTATACTTATAATTAATTTATAATCAATAAGTATATACATGAACTTAAAAAAACTCAGATCAGTGAGAAAAAAATTAAATGTTGGGACCACGAGCTACACCAATGTGCCATGCGAGCGCTATGATGTCATGAACTATTGAAGTGGTGGATAAGAAAAAACTACTGTATCCCTGTATAACGTTCAGAATTAAAAAGACAATGTAACTATTTTTTTACATAATCATCTACATGTTGGGGTTGGGAAATCATAAAAAGCTTTATAATACAACAAAGTTGGTAATATCCCATTTAATCTGTCATTTTCTCAACCGCGCAAACTAAGCTGACTCATTGGCGGAAGAGCAAATGGTCCCAAGGCAAACAAATTCCCATATAAAACACGAGTTGTTAGATAAAGTTGATTTTACCCACCTTTTGAAGCATCTATCACATACACTTAAAAATTAAAGTCAGAAAATTCAGCAGATTTCAGCAAACAAACATTTTTTCTCAACCGCTATTTATTCCACATGACTGTTGGACGAGCTTCTCCTCCAAAGGAAGGGGAATTTCATCGAAGTGGGGGAATTATCAGTTTTCAGGCCGTTTCACCTACACCATAGGGAATAAACAATACTTTTTGAAAACGCCAAAAAGGGGGAATTCCAATTTTTTTCCACCCTTCTCGTCCGCTAGTGTATTCCACATTGCTTTGGCCTCTGCTCTGACTCACTCATTCAATACGCGCGCGCTCTTTAACACACACAAGTTGTTTTTATCATACAATAAAACAAAACTTTCGTTATTTTGGTGCTCGAATCAACTAATTTTGATATTTTTGTCTTGTATAAAACCGCTCTACGACCGGAATTCATTCGCCAAAATGACTTCGCTGTTCAAAACAGACCCGAAAGGTTGGCTATTTCACCCACATTTTTCTTCTCCCTTTAGGAAAATGGAAAGAAACAATTCAAAAATGAAAATCATTCCATTCTACAATAGTTCTTATGTAATTTTTTCCCTTTCCTAACCAAAAAACCAGCTCTAAAACTATTCAATTTGGAAACTTTCTTTGGCTTATCAGCTGGGTTTCGAACTCGACTGGTCCGTCAGATTGTAAGATTGCCATCTTACCCACTCGGCTATTAACACGATTCCTTGTTAAAACTGCAGAACAACGTCGTAAAAACGAACGTCAGATGCGTCAGGTGCAACGGGACTGCGGCAAGGAGGTCAGACAGCTCGATGCACAGGAGAAACAGATTGTTGGTCAATATCACTAGCGGACGAGATGGGTGGGAAAAGTGGAATACCCTCCTCTTTGGCATTTTCAGAAAATAGAGTTTGTTCCCTAATATGTAGGTGAAATGGCCTGAATACTGCCGATTCCCCATTCTTTGGAGAAATTCCCTTCCCTTTGGAAGATTAGCTCGTCCGTCAGTGGTCACTATTTATAGTGGCGATTGAATTAGAGGCAGAAACTCTACGCCTATGAAGAATTAATGTATTTTTAATACACACCCACTCACACATTCATTCGCTCACTCATTCGCTCGCTCACTGACTCACTCACTCACTCACTCACTCACTCACTCACTCCCTCACTCACTAACTCACTCACTCTCTCACTCACTTACCTACTCAATCATTCACTCACTCACTCACTCACTCACTCACTCACTCACTCACTCACTCACTCACTCACGTACTCATTTACTCACTCACTCACTCTCTCACTCACTTACCTACTCAATCATTCATTCACTCACTTACTCACCCTCTTATTCACTCACTCACTCACTCGCTCACTTATTTATTCACTCACTTACCTACTCGCTGACCCACTCACTCACTCATTTCAAAATTTTAATTTCAGGAAACCGAGATTCGAAAACGGGCCAAGGAGGGCAACAAACAGGCGTGTGCCGTGCTGGCCAAACAGCTGATCAATGTACGCAAGCAGAAGACCCGATTCCATCAGATGAACGCCAATGTGTCCAGTATAAATACTCAGACCAAGGTAGGTTTAGAATTTAGATCAGGTCATTGATTTGTCATTTGTTCGGAAACCCAGGCATAAGTTAGTTACAGTACTCAATGACGCGATGGATCAATCAGTGAATCAAGGTTGCTTCAAGGATCCGTCAGTTAATCAACTTTTTTATTGGTAAATCAATCAGTCTGTAAACAATTCAGTCGGTCAGTCAATCAGTCTGTGAGTCAATCAGTCGGTAAGGAAATCAGGCTGTGATTCAATCAGTCAGTTGGTGAATAAGTCAGTGACTCAATCAATCGAGGAGTCAGTTAGTCAGTCAGTAACTGAATAAGTCAGTGAGTCAATCAGTCAAAAGTCAATCAATCAGCAAGTCAATCAATCAGTTAGTCAATCAGTCCGTGAGTCAATTAGTCTGTGAGTCAATCAGTCGGTAGGTGATTAAGTCAGCGACTCAATCACTCGAGTAGTCAGTAACTGAATGAGTCAGTGAGTCAATCAATCGAAGAGTCAATCAGTCTGTGAGCTAATCAGTCATTCAGTCTGTGTGTGAGTCAATCAGTCGATGATTCAATCAGTTAGTGAGTCAATTAGGTATGTAAGTAAGTTAGTCTGTGAGTCAATTAGACGGTTTGTCGATCAGTCTGTGAGTCAATTAGTCTGTGAGTCAATCAGTCTGTGAGTCGATCAGGTAGCAGGTGAATAATCGAGGAGTAAATTTTTTGGTAAGTTCATCGGTCATTGAATAAATCAGTCCATGATCCGATCCATCGATTCATGTATTCATTCAGTCCAAAAAGTGAATGCGTCAGTGAGTCAATCAGTCAATTAGTCTATCAGTCCATAAGTGAATGAGTCAATCTCTCACTAACTAACTCCTTCACTCACTCTCACTGACTCAATCACTCACTCACTCATTCACTCACTCACTCACTCACCCACTCTCTCTCTCTCTCTCTCACTCACTCACTCCTTCACTCACTCACTCCCTCACTCACTCACTCCTTCACTCACTCACCCACTCACTCAATCTCTCACTCACCCACTCACTCACCCACCCACTCACTCACTCACTCACTCACTCACTCACTCACTCACAGGTAATGGCCTCACAAGCCAAGCTGGCTGACTCGGTAGCCTCAACGACGGGTGTCATGCAGAAGATGAACCAGCAGCTGAATCCGGCCAAGATGGCCGCCGACATGAAGAACTTCGAGCAGGCCAACATGAAAATGGAGATGAGCGAGGAATTGAGTTGGTTTTTATTTTTTTTTTAAATTTTAACACTTTTGATTTTTATTGTATTTTTTTTTACTTAAAATGAATGCAGTATATCTTGCTCATGATAATTTTTCTTTATAAATTAATTACCAAACGGGCTGAGGGTTACATTCGTGCACGGTTCGTATGTTCGTGAAGGTCCTTGTGAAAAGAAATTCCGTGCATTTGAATTGTTTTTCAAGTAAGAATTTTTGACTAAACTGGAATCAAAAAGGCTTATGTTCCTCCAGAAACTATGAAAGATAACAGGGTGATTTTGATTACGTTTATCTTCTTACCCAACTTTCCTTAATATACAACAAGTGCTTCATTTTGTATATTTACAGTGAACGACGCACTGGATGGCATTATGGATGGATCGGGTGACGAGGAGGAACAGGACGCGATCGTGGCCAACGTACTGGATGAGATCGGTATCGACATGAATGTGGCTGTTGGTATTGCACTCACTCGCTCACTCTCATACTCATTCACTGACTGACTCATTCACTCACTCAATCTCTTACTCGCTCAGTATTTCACTCACTCACTTTCACTTCTATACACTTAACCATCCATACTCAAACAAACTCATCCATACTTAACCCCACTCTTCCATACTCAATCGTACTCATACATACTCTCAACCATACTCATCCATGATTACCCATACTCAACCATATTCATCCATACTCAACCATATTCATCCATACTGAACCATATTCATACATTCTCACCCATACTCATCCATATTCATCCATACTCATCGATACCCAACCGTACTCAATCAAACTCACTCATACTCCTGTATACTCACATATACTGAATCATACTCATTACTCAACCATGCTCATCCATACCCATTCATCCTCACCCATACTCATCGATACCCAAGCATACTCACCCATACTCACATATACTCAGCCATACTCATATTATACTCATCGATACCCAACCATACTCACCCATACTCAGCCATACACCCTCACCCATACTCATCGATACCCAACCATACTCACCCATACACCCTCACCCATACTCATTACTCAACCATATTCATTCACTGCAGATGTCTAAAGCCCGCGTGCCGAACAGCACCCCGCAAGCCTCCACATCGAAGAAGATGGATGACGATGAGATTGAACGCATGCTCGAACAGTTGAAGAGTTGATTCCGGTGGCTTAAATTATTTATTTAATTTAATTGATTACTAATTTAAAAAAAATGCTTTGACTTACTGTACAGAAAATATATGGCTTTCTCAAGTGTTTAGAAGACTCAATGTGAATACCCGTAGAGCCGATCCAGGGTGGCTTGTTACTCCGGAAAGTTTTTGGCGCGCAGTTTGAATTCAAATCTGCTTTTGGCGCGCGTTCCGGTGTTATATAGGAGAATTTATTTTTTGAGAATTTTAAGTTTTTTTTCGTAAATTTGGATATAATATGAATGGGACCGCCGAGTTCATTTCATACGTGACAAAAGGTTTCTGAAGTATTTATTTCAGTAACAGGATGCCCCGAGACGCAATGACAGCCTATCTGAAATAAAAGTTATATTATACACGGAATACTTATTTTAAAAACACTGAACAAGCGAGATTTATTCAGTCTCCTAAGCTTATGAGAATGCTATGAGTTTCACATAAAAAGATATACTAAAAAAATTTCGTCCATCATTATAGTACGTGATATTGTGATAGCACACAAATTATAATAATATAGCCATGCACTTTAGCCATGATCTTGTACATATTTAACTTATTGCACCTCTAAATGAGTAATAAAAAAATAGTGAACGTCGGTTATTAAATGAAGTTGTGTTTTATAATGAAAAGATTTACGAATAAATGAAACTCACTCAATTCAATTCTTGATTTGATTGCACGAACGCGTCCAGGTCAAACAAAGTGAAAATTAGCCTTACTCAGTGCTAAACAGGAGGACTTGTGGTGTAGCGGTTAGCACGTCCGTGTACTGAACGGAAGGTCGTGGGTTCGAATCCAACCAGGATTCTTAAAAATTTTCAGTTTCTTGGTTTGGTAGGACTAGAATTCGTTTGCTAATTACGATGTTTATAACATGACCGAAGACCAACCAACTAACAATTGACTGCAACCACTGGCGAGTGGCGGACGAGAAGGATAAGTGGAATTCTCTTCTCTTTGGCAGCCTAAAACGTAAAGTTTGTCCCTCAATGTGTAGATAAAAAAGCCAATTTATGCCGAATCTTCCTTCTTTAGAACGAATTCCCTCCATTTGGAGGTTTTGTTCGTTCTCTGGCTACTATACTGGCTACTTTGCTTACCTATCAGTGTTTGTACAGATCTGTTTGTGTATGTCAAGATCTGATTATGTCTTCCAAGATCTGTCTATGTGTCTGTCAAGATCTGTCTTGTCTGTGTCTGTCAAGATCCGTATGTGTCTGTCAAGATCTGTCTAAGTGTTTGTCAAGATCTGACTGTGTTCCAAGATATTTTTAAGTCTGTCAAGATCTGTCTATGTGTCTGTCTTTATCTGTCAAGATATGTCTGTGTCTGTCAAGATCTGTATGTGTCTGTCAAGATCTGTCTTGTCTGTGTCTGTCAAGATCTGTATGTGTCTGTCAAGATCTGTATGTGTCTGTCAAGACAAGATATGTATGTGTCTGTCAAGATCTCTTGTGTTCCAAGATATGTTTGTGTCTGTCAAGATCTGTCTATGTGTCTGTCTTTATCTGTCAAGATATGTCTCTGCCTGTCTGTGTCTGTCAAGAACTGTATGTGTCTGTCAAGATCTGTCTGTTTCTGTCAAGACATGTATGTGTCTGTCAAGATCTGTCTGTTTCTGTCAAAATCTGATGTGTCTGTCGAGATCTGTCCGTGTCTGTCAAGCAAACAATGAACATTAGCTGACGATATGAACCACATGTTTCACTTTCAAATGATCATCATTCAAGGCACCCCGCACCAAATCGTTCAGATTTCTTCAACTTTCGTTACGTTTTCTTATTCGCTGATTGTCGAAACTTCGACAACTGTACGGTGTTTCCTACGCTTCCACAATCAATATGATTCCGTTTGATAACGACTAAAAAAATTCATTTCTCAATCTCAATATTATACACCTAATACTACAATATTGAACAGTGCAGTTCCAAGAAAGAATAAGATAACATACATACTGATTGTAAATTAAAATAACACAAACAATCTGACGAACTATAAATATATCACAGCGGGAAATTTAGATAACAAGCGATATAAACACGAGTACAAGACAAGCGAAATTACAAGCCAAATTGACAGACAGAATAGTCTACGTGAATCAATCGTTGACATAATTTTTTCTGAGTTTTACGTTCATTAAGATTTAAAAAAAACGATTGATCGACATTTATCGTCATGTAAATAAATATTATTTTTTTGAAATAGCACAGTTGAAGTAGAAGGAGCTGGAATCGATTTGCACAAAACAATGCTACGATAGTAAATAATAAAACGTTGTTATAGCTTTATTTTTAATATTTAATTGAATAAATTTTATAACACGATACCAACAATAAATATGATAAGTAAGCAGAGGTCATAACGATGACGTGATAATAGGAATAATTTGGCATGTACTTTATAGTACGGTATGTGATAAGCATTTTTTGATTGAAGTGGTGAACGCAGGAAGATTGATTGTCAAGAATGTATGGTTTCAATCAACTGTGGTCACGTCACGTGATTCAATAAGAAAAACGTAAGTGTATTATTTAGAACATTGAATTATTCAAACTTTTACCAAGTTATAGCGTAACCAGGATTTTTCATGTTTTTACCGCATTTTGTATTTTTCGAACAATTTTTTTATTATATGCTGCATAAAAATAGTTTTTTGATGACAAGAAACCGAGAGTAAGCTATAATTGGCTGTCAAATCGCTTACCCCAAAAAAATTTCCCGTATTTTTTTGCAAATATTCAAATGTTATGTTATGGGGTACAAACTTTTTCCCGATCGAGAAAACATGATTACTTTTTATTGCATTTTGGCCGATTTAGAGATACCATCTAAATGAAATGAGTTGCCCGTTATTTTTTCTATATAAAAATTTTCTTGGGGTAAGGCATGTGTCAATTTTCGTTTACTCCACGGATGAACTCCGTTTTTCGGCGGATAATCTCCGTTTATTCAGCGGATATCTGCAGCAGGGCGTTCACAGCCGCGTCTTTATTACCCGACTTTTCATCCATTACACTCTTGATGACGTCATCGGTCAACGTGGGGAAGATCTCGCACAACTCCTTGATGTCCTCGTCGGTATATATGGGCTCGGGCGGGCCATCCGGTTGCAGTTGTTGTTGTTGTTGTTGATGTTGTTGTTGTTGCTGTTGTTGTTGTTGCAGTTGTTGTTGCGCCTGAGCACCGCCAGCCGCACCACCGGCTAGAAAAATAGTCACGGTTGAAGAAATGTGCAAAATGTGAGCAACAAATATTATATTTTTTTCTTAAACAATCTGTAATGATAACTGTCGTGCCGTTTCCATTCTTTGTTCATTCAATATTGTCAAGACAGATCGTTAACGGAATGCCACACTATTGCTGCGGCCGGTCATAGTGCAGAGAACTCTATTATTTCACATACTGCCAAACGAAGTTCAAACGCGGACGACTCCCCCCTTTTAATTGATTGCCAAACTGTCAATTTAGAATCACCAACACCATCTATTACATGAAAATTTCATTATTATAACTGTCGTAAATTGATAAATTTCCAACACTAAAATGTTCACTCACCCTGTTGTGGTTGACCCTGTACACCTCCGGTAACAGGCACGTAGCGCATCTGAGGCGCCGTGTTGACAGGGGAGAAGGCGATGATCAGATTCAGCATGCCCTCTTTGCCCTCACCTTGTTGGCCGGACATTGGGTACCTGAAGTTGGTCTACAAAAAGAAGAACTGGTTCGAGTATACAAAGCCATCACTCGATCGGTGATCGAATATGCTGCCCCAGCCTGGACCCCCACACTCAGCGAAACCAGCTGGAAGACACTACAAGTCCAACAAAACGAGGGACTAAGAATAGCTACTGGCTGCCTGAAAATGACTGCAATCGATCATCTGCATCAGGAAACCCGAGTGCTACCAGTCAAGGAGCACTGCACCCTCAAAACAGCGCAGTTCGGGGCCAAAGCAACCGAAATTCATCACCCAAACAACATCGACTACAAAAGAACAAACTGCAGAGGCATCAAGAACACCATCGAGAGCACACGACTTAACTGCTTCCAAGCATTCGATATCGATGAAGAACAACCAGCCACCATCCAATCCAAACAGCTGCACACCAACATCGTCAAATCTACAATCAGCCAATACCATCCTAACAAGCTGATCAACAAACCACCACCGAAACCTCCCGATAAAGTCGACATACTCGAGAGGGGCCTCAGCAGAGCAGATCGAGTACTGCTGGCACAACTTCGTTCCAATTACTGTTCATCCCTCAAACAGTACAGAACGCGCGTGGGCCTATCAAATGACCCAACGTGCCCCAGATGCAAGAAGGAAGAAGAGACAACGATACACGCATTGGAATGCCGAGGCATCGACCCCATTCTCCTTTGGGAGTCGCCGGCCGACGTAATCGCAAAATGGTGAAACGACAACAAGGGGTGAAGTCTTCGCCTACTACAACAACAACAACCTGAAGTGAGGTCATTGGTATGCATTTGCGATCGACTTGCAACTTTTCATAGTCAATGTTTCGTTTGGAAATTTTCTTATGTTTCTCAGTTCGGAAATATTTCGGAACGTCATGATAAGTTCTGAATAAAACCAAGTTGCAACTCAACTATGACTTATTCTTAACTTTTTCTGAAGAACATTGTTCCTGCGTTTTTCAAAAAAAAAATCTTTATGAAATCCTGAATTAAAATTTTTATCTGTATCACCAGGAATTTTTCTCCGGATTTCAAATTGGTTTATCTTAATCTTACAATCAACTGAATACGGAACACAGAACTAAACTATTTCACCCCTGCTTCTGCTTAGAATGTTAGGGTGCTTTCAGAGTAAAAAGGAAAGTAAAAAGGAAAGTAAAATATAAAGAAATTTGGAAAATCTGTAAAACAACACACGTGTCCACAACTGAATATTCACAAAATTAAATATTGAATAATTCAAATTCAAATGCAGCAGCCAATGAGCGCTGAGGGCTGTGCTCACAGCGCTATCCTGATTGGCCGGTGCGCTACGCTGATTGGCCAGCCAAATTCAAATTCTGAATATTCGAGTATCGCGTCTGTATTTTTGCGTCGGTTGTTTTACAGATTTTCCTTTTTACTTTCCGTTTTACTTTCCTTTTTACTCTGAAAGCACCCTTAGAAAACAGTTCACGTTTCAATCGGAGTATAAGTAAGCTTGACCAACCAGTCATCAATGGTCTCATTATTGAAGACGGCCGGCGGCAGGGTGACGTGCGCCCAGGCGATTCGTTCGTCCATGGAGAAGGCGCGCTCGTCAAAGATCTCCACGTACACGTTGTCGATGCCTTCGGGCAGATAGCTGTCAAATAATTATAGACGTTTTTAGCGTAATGACTTTATTGCGAGACGGAGGACTCGGCGTCGCCATCACCAGTGTGGTCTTAAAAAGCTCAAACTCATCATAACAAAAAGCCGTATGGCACTATGGCAGTTGAAGAATACATGGCGGACGAGCTAAACCTCAAAAGGGAGGGGAATTTCGTCTAAGAGGGGGGGGGGGGGGAGTTGGCAGTATTCGGGCTAATCTATCTACACCTTAGGGAACAATCTACTTATTGGAAAAGCCAAAGTAGGGGAATTCCACTTTTTCCACCCCTTCTCGTCCGCTAGTGATACTGGTTGATGGTCGTTAACAAACATTCCTTGAACATCCGATGGAAGCGACTTTGAATCTGCTCCCATGATATGCCTATGGCCAGCACCATTCGTGATTGGGACACGGCAAAGTCTTTCTTGATCCGAGTGAAACAACAATTAAATATTCTAACCGTCAACTACTGGCGGACGAGATAATCTGGCAAAGGGAGGAGAATTTTGCGAAAAAGGGGGGAATTGGCAGTTTACAGGCCATTTTACCTACACCTTAGGGAAGAAATTCTATATTTGGGAAAAGCCAAAGAGGGAGGAATTCCACTTTTCCCACCCCTTCTCGTCCGCTAGTGCCATTAATTAACCAATGCACGGTTCGATTCCACTTTGGCGTCTTACTGCCATTTGGATCGGTGGGTGTCTCGAACAGGGTGGTACCGACGCGCATCCGGCAATACGGATCCATCCGAACCAGACCGTAATTCTTCGTCAGACGTGCCTGTAGAAAGGGATTGAAGTAAAACTCTGATAACTTCATCGTATCAAAATATCACATCGTTTCATGACAAAATCGTTTCATGAAATCATCACTTCGAACTCGAACAGAGTGAGAAGAGTGAATAATTGACTAATAAAGTATGTTTCCATATTGAGGCAGAATAAAAAGAAGTAATATGTGTTTTCGATTATTTAACTGAATGAAAGATAGAAGGCTTTTCATCACTTAATTCAGGGATTGGAAACAGTGGCTGATTAATCAACATAGTGAATGACCGACTAAATCACGCACCTCAACAACGGTAATACTGAGTCGTCCTCGGGTGTTGGTCGGCACGAACGCGGTCGGCACATAAGCTGCCGGTATACCGCCAACAGGCCCTAAAAAATTAACAAAACAAAATTAGTAAAAATTTTCATAAATAGTTTTAGCTTCGGCATCAAATACTGAATACTCCTAAGGAAACAGGAGGAAGGTACAATACGTTCACATGACGATAGCGTAAAGTAAGGTGTAGACTATTTGGGGTTGACTTTGATCATGCATTCGTATTAAACAGAGCGTGTGGCGGAGGAACAGAATCATAATTCATGAACAGAGGCGGGCCGCTGGGGGGGGAAGGTTACCCCCCCCCCCCACTTTTTCAGGGTCGGCGGGTAGCACCCCTCCCCTAGACAAAAATTTAGGTCGCCTACCCCCTCCCCCCCTACTCGAAATTTTTGAGAAAATCGGCCTCAAAACCTCGATTTTGAGGCTCATTTTTCAAAATTTTCTGGCTGTGAGAATTTTTTTCGAACAAACACGTTTTCTGAGTCAATTTTCTTGGTTAAAACCTGAAAAAACCGGTAAATGTGATGTTTATACCTTATAATAGAAGATTTTTTTTAGCAAAAACAAGCAAAAAACAAGTTTTTTTTGCGAAAAAAGTTTTTTCTACCCCCTCTACCCGACCTTACCCCCCACTTCTCGGGGCGGGGGGGGGGGGTAAACTGAGATTTCAGAATTCTACCCCCCCCCCCCTGCAAAACGCCAAAAAACCCGGCCCACCCCTGTTCATGAAATAAGATTGTCTTCCTTAATGGATAAAAAAATACGTGGTTTCAGACAAAAAGCGACCCGGCTGTGTGAAGGGTGGCAACCTCATCAAAAACTAAACTGTCGAATCACAATCGGCTTGTTCATTTGGCGCATCTAGAACTGATGGGAGTGAATAAAGATAAAATAACTGTTATTCACAATTTTTTACGTCTATTAATGTTTCAGCAGTGGGCCGCGGGTTGAAGATTTTTCTGTAGAGAACTTGATATAGAACTCGATTGGAAACATATATAAATAACTAATGATGATTTAGACATAATAACCATTGCTATATTAATACTAGGTATACTATACTAATACTGGGATACAATACTATCGTGTAATGGTATATCATAAAAGGTATACGATCCGAACCAAATTATCGGTTTTGGTATACCATCATTAATAAAAGGTATACTATACGATACGATTCGTTCGTAAAATATGATCGTTGTTGAGTGTTGAGTGAACTGAACATGGAGAACATTGAATGCATGATTAAAACCCGACCCAACCATTCAAGGACTGCTGCAATGCAATGGCAGCCGCCTTGTCTGCCTCCAGCTGAGCGGCATTGGTCGAAGTAGATACACTCGCGTCCGTACCCGGTAAAGAAATGCACAGAAAGTCGTTGGGCAGGGAGCCGAGCATCACCTGAAAATGGGATATTTTTTCATGGCTGGGTAAACAGCAAACTTTTTTATTGTTGGGTTGTCTGAATTGTATTCAGTCTTCGCCGGGTCCCATCCCAATCACGAATGGTGATTGCCATAGGCATATCATAGAAGTCACTCCATCGGTTATTCAACGCATATTCTTCAACGACCACAGTTATTTGAAAGCCACGATGTTTTTGATGACGGACCCGGGATTGGAACCCGTGTGCGGGCAGCCAGGCGGTTTCAGAGTCAAACACCTTAACCACTTGACCAGCAACCGACTTGATACAACGATTGATTCATGAATTTCCGGCCAGCCCTATAGCTCTAGCAGTACCAAACATCGTCAAACCAAATAACCTTCTAAACTAGTGTTGTACATTGTTTATAAGTGGGAATAAAATTAATAAAAAGTAAGTTCAGCAACCTGATTACGGCGTTCGGCAGATGTTTTCGGCGATCCTGTGTTCGAAGTTGAAGCTGCTGCTGAAGCCATGGCAACGTTGTATGTTCAGAAATGTTGCTATCGAAATCTAAAACGGAATTAACCAGTTAAAATTACAAATTAATTAATATATAAAAAGAAAATTAAAAAAAGTTAAGTCGAACTTCGACCGTTTCGTTTTGGGGCAGATTGAACTTTAGGTATCCTTTGGTCACTGAAGGATATATAGCCTTAAAGTAATATATCCGGATATATAAATTTATATACGAATATGTCCGGATATAAATTTTTTTTGATGTAAAACTCAATTTTTATATATCCGGACATATTTATAAATATCCGGATATTTTTTTGTTGATTATATCCGGATATATATTGTTATGTCCGGATATATAAATTTAATTCGAGGAAAAAAATTTACTACTGAAAACTAAGGCGCCGTTTGTTCCGTGCGTCTGACGCGCTCATACAAAAACACTCGCTCACTCACTCCCCTCCTTACTCACCGTCTCACTCATCTCACTTAAACTTTCCTCGATAAACCACCCATCTACTAACTCACAAACTATTTTCAGTTACTCGCTCCTTGCATTCACAAACAAACACATATTTTGTACATGTTCACAAAACTAGCGTCATAAAACGGCTATCGCGACCCGTCGACCCAGAATTTTGATATTGTTTGTACGGCTTCGGCTTAGTTCCTAGCACCGACTTAATTTTACAAAAGTTATTCTGGAGCACTATACTAACAGTTTGGCAGGTGTGAGCATCAAAATTAGGTTTCTGTGTAGGCTTAGGCTTAGGCTTAGGTTTTTGTATGGGCTCGGGCGCGTAGCACTTTTACGTGCATCGCATCTTCAAATCAATATCAAAGCGTATAAATGTATAAACGTATAAACGTATAAACGTATAAACGTATAAACGTATAATTTGTAATTCGTAATTTTTGTAAGACCGATTATATGCGAGACAAACAAATGAAATCTGAAATGTAGTATAACTTTACAAGTAAGTAAAAAACAATAAAATAGAGAATCAAGTTAGTTACATTGATTAGGCGCTGTTCATACTTCTTTTGCGATTTTCTGCGATACTCGCGCGTGAATCGCAAAAAAACATTAGGTTGGTTATAACACGTGTGGCTCGGCCAACTAGGCAGCTAGCTGTTGCCTGAATTTCAGGGTCACACGTGTTATAACCAACCTAATGTTTTTTTGCGATTCACGCGCGAGTATCGCAGAAAATCGCAAAAGAAGTATGAACAGCGCCTTAGAAAGCTATGGGTTCGATATATATTGACTATTTCAACAGTGAACATGAAAACCACTACACAAAAATTAAAGAAATGATAAAATGTATTTTGGATTCAAAAATAGAAAATGTATTGAGAATTTTGTGAGAGAGAGTTAGGAAATGAGTGGAAGAGTGAGTAAGTGAATGTATCGGTGAGTTCGTTAGTTAGTGAGTTATTGAGTGAATGTATGAGTGAGTGAGTGAATGAATGACTGAGTGAGTGAGTGAGTAAGTGGCGAAGGGAGTGAGCGGACAAATAAATGAGTAAATGAGTAAGGTAATCAATGAGTGAGTGAGTTTGTATGTGAGTCAGTGAGTGATTGAATGAATTAGTGAGTGAGTGAGTCATGGGTGAGTGAGTAAGTGAATGAGTAAATGAGTGACTACATTAGTAAGTGACTGAGTGAGTGAGCTAGGCAGTTAGTGAGCGAGTAAGTGAGTGAGTGAGTTAGTGAGTGGATCAGCGAGTGAGTTAGTGAGTGAGTGAGTGATCGAAAGAGTGAGGAAGTGAATGAGTGAGTGAGTAAGTGAGTGAGTTAGTGAACAAGTGACTGAGCGAGTGAGTTAGTGAGTGAGTGAGTGAGTGAGTGAGTGAGTGAGTGAGTGAGTGAGTGAGTGAGTGAGTGAGTGACTTAGTTAGTGGGTGAGTGATGGAGGGTGTGAAGGTGTGATGGAGTGAGTGAGTGAATCAATGAATAAGTGGGTAAATGAGTTAGTTAGTGAATAGTTAGTGAGAGAGTGAGTGAGTGAGTGAGTGAGTGAGTGAGTGAGTGAGTGAGTGAGTGAGTGAGTGAGTGAGTGAGTGAACAAGTGAGTAAGCAAGTGAAAGAGTGATTGATTGATTAATTGATTGATTGAGTGAGTGAGTGAGTGAGTGAGTGAGTGAGTGAGTGAGTGAGTGAGTGAGTGAGTGAGTGAGTGAGTGAGTGAGTGAGTGAGTGAGTGAGTATGTGAAGGAGTGAATGAGTATGTGAGTGAGTGAGCGAAATAGTGAGTGAATGAGTGTGTGAGTGAATGAGTGAGCAAGTGAATTAGTGAGTGATGAGTGAGTGAGCGAGGAAGTCAGTGAGGATTATGAGAAAAAAATATAAATTGAATTTGATGTACTTTTTTCTGAATCCATAATAAAAACGTGCAAATTTGAGTAATTTACTGCTTGTAGTCATTTACCATACCACCCAAAAATTTGTGCGGGTTGGTATTTTGTGCTGCTCAAAAAATATGTTATATGACAAAAAATATGTTATATGACAATAGTGAATATATTTTTAACGGAAAGCTATACTTCATTCAGAAGCCTCGATATTGGATTGAAATTATGATTTGACTTCACTGGATTACACACTGGATTACATGAAGTGAGTGAGTGATTAGTTGAGTGCGTGAACTTTTTTGCTAAAACTTTTTCTTTCGTGAACTTTGGCATGAATCCGATTATTTTCCAACAAATTCAGACAATTTTTATTTTCAAATCCAAAATATATTTTTTAACGAGAATTTTAGAAATTCCCTTCAACACCAAATATTTGTGCCGCACTGCAGGCTGCTATTATTTATTTAAATCCTGCAGTGCGGTGTTCAACGGCTATTATTCACTAGATTGGGGAATGACTAAAAGCTCTTCTGGAAAAGCTCTCTTGGATAACCTCTCGGAGATAAGCTCTTCACGAAAAGAGCTTTTAGTCAATTTGCTTGAAAAAGCTCTTCACGAAAAGAGCTTTTCCGGGCAAAAAGACTAAAAGCTCTTCTGGAAGAGCTTTTCTCCGAGAGCTTTTAGTCAATTTGAAAAATTGACTAAAAGCTCTCGTGTACAAAAGATAGGCCGTGAAGAGCTTTTCTCTGTCAATTTGACTAAAAGCTCTTCACGTTACTTGGTACATAGAAAGGTCATTTGAAGAGCTTTTCCAGTCGAGTTGTGTCATAAAATTTGAAGAGCTTATCCCCGAGAGCTTTTGTTTTGACAAAAAGACTAAAAGCTCTCTTGGAAAAGCTCTTTTGGTGGCGGATGGTAAAAATTGTTGAAAGTGATAAAAAGAAGGGTATAGACTATTTTGAACAGGTAAGAAGGAGCAATATAGGATTAGAGTATGCCCAATAGTCACAACCTAATGTTTCATTGCATTTGAAAGTTTATAAGTGTTACATTCACCTCATGTTTATCTTCCGCCACCATGTTGAGTGCACTGTTATGTACTGCAGTTCTGTTCTTAACGGAGTTTTGATGAGTGCGAGCGTTGTGCACCATGGCTTAACGGTTAGTACACTAGTCCACAAATCCACTAATCTTAAAGTTATCGGTTCGACCCTCAAGTCATGGTGTACCGATCGGTTAAACATCTGTTCGTCGAACAGAAGGTGCTGGGTTCGATTCCTTCATGCGGTATGATAAAAATCGCTGAATGTACTAACGGTTGTATAAAAATCGACCTACTGCGTTGGTTGTCGTTCAAATTTTACAAAACGTCTGCTGTGTGATAAGTTAGAATCTGAACGGATTTTTTTATGTAGAAACACTCATATTATTTATTGGTGATGAAGTGGTGAGTGAGTGAGTGTCTTTTTGCATGTACATGAGCTTGCAACCAGATCAACTGCTTTTTTATATTTCATGACCAAAATATCACACATGGTATTTTCAAGATCACTTTGAGTGAGTAGTGAGTGAGTGAGTGAGTGAGTGAGTGAGTCATAGATTGAATGAATGAGTGAGTGAGTCATAGATTGAATGAGTGAGTGAGTGAGTGAGTGAGTGAGTGAGTGAGTGAGTGAGTGAGTGAGTGAGTGAGTGAGTGAGTGAGTGAGTGAGTGAGTGAGTGAGTGAGTGAGTGAGTACTTAGAGTGAGTGAGTGAGTGAGTACGTATAGCTTGGCCAGGGTATCTTGTCACTAATTATTTCCCTGAAAACCTTGTATTGAACAATTAATAAGTTGGGCGTGTATAATAATATGTTATACAAATGTAGTGTGAACAGCTAAAAGTTTTGAATAAGTTTGAATGCGCGCAAAATTTTGAATGCGCGCCAAAAGGATTACGGTAAAAAGTTCGAAGTAACGAGAAACTGTGACCAGACTTTAAGTGAGAGACTTTGAGTGAGTAAATGAATGAAGTGGATGAGCGGATGAATAGTGAGTGATATAGTGAGTAAGTGAGGGAATGAGTGAGTGAGTGAGTGAATGAAGGAGTGATTATTTGCATTGAATGTACATGAGCTGGCAACCAGAGCTTGCTTTTTTTATATACAGGGTGGCTGTAAAGTAACGACGCGTTTTCCGGCCGCCCCTTTCTCAAAAAAATATATTGTGTGATCAGTGTTTTTACAGTCAAACTGGCGTAAAAGCACCTGAAAAATTAAATTATGTGTTCAGATTTGACCTGTTATGATGTACTTGTAGGCCTTTTGTGGAATTTCTGCCAAAAAAACATTATTTTTTTACTTCTTGGGTCCCAGACAAGGTTTATTTCAACATAAAAGCATTATAGGATTTCAAAAGTTTACACACTTTTTAATAAAGATTTAGTACTGACTGATTAGTTAACTGCTTGACTGACTGATTTTCTGAGTAACTGACTGACTTAATGAATGACTTGATTGATTGACCAACTGAGGGACTGACTGAGTGATTTACCTTTTTAATGACTGACTGACTGATTGACCAACTGGCTGACTCACAGACTGACTATGTGACTGACAGACTGACTTACTGATTGAGTGACTGACTAACTGACTGACTCGCTAACTGACTGACGTAACTGCTTTTTTAAAGACTGATTGATTTGTTGATCGACTTTTTGAATAAATAACTGACTTAGTGACTGACTGAAACACTAAGTTATTACACGGCATCGGATCCCTCAACTCTTTTCTCAAACTGGATTTCTTCAAGAATAACTTAAATAGGTTTACACTGAACTTCGAGAAAACCGCTTTCCGTCGACTCATGCTTAAGCTAGTTCCCGTTCCCGAATGAGAATAAGTGAGTATATAAGCAGTATTTCTTACACTTTTGGTGGTTTGAAGTTTTTAAATAAAGTTGACTTTTTCAAGAGTTACGCTAGTTTCAAAAACGTTGAATTTAGATTTTTTTGAAAAAGCTCCTCGGGGTTTCATTAGGCGTTTTAATGAAAATACATCCAAAGTAGCTGACAATTTTGCTGTAAATTGGTAAAATGACTTTTATGACTACTGTGAGGCTCGTGGTCAGTGGTTTGCTACTTTTTAATGAATTTTCAGTAAAAACTCAAAAAACCTCATTTTTCGAGAAAAAAATCTAAGTTGCTAAAAGTGGATGTTTGGGAATTCTTTATTACTCTTGGTCGTGTCGCAGACTTGACATGTCCTTCAGAGTAATCAAAAATGCTTAAATTTCAACTTTCAGCAACTTAGATTTTTTTTTCGAAAAATGAAGTTTTTTAGTTTTACTGAAATCAGTTTTTCATCGCAAAGTAGCAAACCACTGACCGACCACAAGCCTCACAGTAGTCATACAATTCATTTTACCAATTTACAGCAAAACTGTCAGCTAATTTACATGTATTTTCGTGAAAACGCCTGAAAAAGCCCCGAGGAGCTTTCAAACAAAGTTTGAAATCCAACGTTTTAGACTAACCACGAGCTTCACAGCACTCACACATGTCATTTTACCAATTTTTGGCGAATTCGATTTTTTTGAAAAAGCTCTTCAAAAATCCCTTAGAGGAGCTTTTTCTAAACTTACTGTTTTTTAGCCTTTTACTGCTGAAATACAACAATATGTCGTGTTGCAGACTTGCCATGTACTTCAGAGTCATCAAAAATGCCCAAATTTCCACTTTCAGCAGCTTAGATTTTTTTCGAAAAAATTAGGTTTTTTGAGTTTTACTAAAAATTTATCAAAAAATAAGAAACCACTGACCTACCTTAAGTCTCACAGTAGTCATACAGCTCATTTTACCAATCAATTTACAGCAAAATTGTCAGCGAATTTAGATGAATTTTCGTGAGAACGCCTAACACATGTCATTTTATCAATTTTTGGCGAATTAAATTTTTTTTTAAACCCCCTTAAGGAGCTTTTTTTAAAATTACTGGTTTTTATGTGCACGCAATTAACTTAGTGAGCCTAAGATTAAGACCTAATAGTAATAAGTAGTATGTAGGTGGTCCATCTTATATATTAAAACTCCAATGTCCGTATGTATGTATGTATGTCCGCAAGCGGTTCCATATAAATATCAGAAGTGAAACGCAAATAAACTCTTTATGTCATTTTCATGCACAAACAAAAAAAGTATAATCATCATCACCCTCTCTCATAAAAGTTGAGTTGATATTGTCATCAACACCCTCAAAGGAGGTTCCCTAAATTCACTGAACTGGAAATATCATTGACCTTAACTGAAGTTACCGTAATTGTTGTGCCACGGGTTTCAATGTTTCTATTTTAATGTGGGAATACAAAAGTTTTTTCCATGATTAACCGAAACATGACACCTTTCGTCAAGAATTTATTTCTAGCTAAACTGTGAAACGTAATCAGTCTTTTTCAAATAAAAGACTTTTGTTAAAATCAAAAGCCAAAATTTTTGTGTTTAGGTGGTTGGGTGAAGTTTTTTCATCTAATGTTCACTCCAAATTATCGGGTCGGGTCATGAGATAAATAAAGTACCATTTATTACGAGATGGGGCTTAAATATAATATTTCATGGATCGAAAAAAATTAATAATAGCCAAACTCCACGGGTTGTAATTTCAACTATTTTCCACGGGTTCTTTTAACTAATGTTACCCTGTAATTATACTGAGTGGGTATAAAGTTAAAATTTAAAAAGTCGGGTTCAACGGGTTTATATTGTGCGTTATAGATTACTCCATATCGTGTAATCAGGGAAATATATAAAAGAAGTTGTATTGAGTTGAAAACGTTACGGGTGGCTCTAACTTTTTGACGGGTTTTTGTTACAGTATTCTGTCAATAAACTAAACTCTAGACTAAAGTTTGAACAATCAACGGGTCGGGTTAACACAACCGAACACTTATAGTGGTATACAAAAATATACTTCATCCTCGGGTTTAGTGCAGAGAATGGTTACTATTTAACTTGATCGTCCGTTGCCCTGCAACGGGTTTACCCTAGTAAGTTAGTATATTAAGCCAGGATCACCTCATATCATCACCATAACGAGGTCAGCCAGTCGTATAGAAATACAAGCCATGAGTTAATCAATAACTCAGTATTCAGTGGAAATTAGAAATAAATTACATTAGATTTTGTTAGTTTGTTATGAATGTCATATAACATAATATATCTATATGTAATATAGGCAAACGTACATTAATCAGTTAGTGTGAAACTGTGATAGCTTAGTTATATGCTAAAAATGATATTATAATCGTGTTGCATTGTGATTCAAAAAAACTTTATTTTGAGTTTGTACCATAAAATTTACCTTTTGTTGTCCCGCACCAGTGTTAAGGGCAGTTCTTGAAAAGCCCAGTCCATCATTGGGTGCGCGCCATTCTTCTACATAAGTAATCTTGAATATACATGGTGGCTGTAAAGTAACAACGCGTTTTCAGGCCGCCCATTTCTCAAAATTAATATGATACATGAATAACTTTAACGAAACAGTTATATTTGAACATTATATATGCGTGTTTATGTTAAACGTATTTATATCTGAAAAATTCAGATTATTAGGTTCATTTTAGTGTTGGACTGCTCACATAAAATTTTTCCCAAAAATTTCGTTGTTTTTTAACAGAACTGACGGAAATTCCATGAAAACGGACCATAGTAATACGAATCAAGTATCAATTGGTTTCAACCAGGATTTATACTGGTATAAACAAACGGTAAGTTGAGTTTTGTGTTAAAGAATTGATGAAAGAATAAGAATTCATAGTACTTCAGTACCAAAAGTCTTAACGAATAAAGAAAAAAATGCAGAATTCGATAAACTTCCAAAATTTCGAAAGTCAAAGATTTAGGTACTAAGCAGAATTATCATACTTTCATAACTCCTATAACACAATTCTGGTGTCATTAGACACCATTAAGGGGCATAATAATTGGTGAAAAGTACAGAAATAAGATTCTGATATAAAAAGTGACATGTGAAAGCTGGCTTAATATTCACCATTAGATAACACCAATAGTGTTATTTGGCAATGACATTGTTTTGAAATCTTTATTAAAAAGTGTGTAAACTTTTGAAATCCTATAATGCCTTTATGTTGAAAAAAAATTCGTCTAGGACCCAAGAAGTAAAAAATAATGTTTTTGGCAGAAATTCCTCAAAAGGCCTACAAATACATCATAACAGGTCAAATCTGAACACATAATTTAATTTTTCAGGTGTTTTTACGCCAGTTTGACTGTAAAACAACTAATCACACAACATCAATTTTTTTGAGAAAGGGGCGGCCGGAAAACGCGTCGTTACTTTACAGCCACCCTGTATATAAAGAAGCAAGCTCTGGTTGCCAGCTCATGTACATTCAATGCAAATAATTCCTTCATTCACTCACTCAATCACTCACTCCCTCACTTACTCACTATATCACTCACTATTCATCCGCTCATCCACTTCATTCATTTACTCACTCAAAGTTATCTTGATTATACAACATGTGATTTTTTCAGTCATGATATATGAAGAAGCGACTGATCTGGTTGCAAGCTCATGTACATGAGAAAAGTCACCCATTCACTCACTTACTCACTCACTAATTCATTCATTCAATACCTCTCTCACTCACTCACACACTCACTCACTCACTCACTCACTCACTCACTCACTCACTCACTCACTCACTCACTCTCTCACTCACTCACTCACTCACTCACTCACTCACTCACTCACTCACTCACTCTCTCTCTCACTCATTCTCTCACTTAAGTACTCACTCACTCACTCACTCCCTCACTCACTCATTCAATCTATGACTCACTCACTCATTCATTCAATCTATGACTCACTCACTCACTCACTCACTACTCACTCAAAGTGATCTTGAAAATATCATGTGTGATATTTTGGTCATGAAATATAAAAAAGCAATTGATCTGGTTGCAAGCTCATGTACATGCAAAAAGACACTCACTCACTCACCACTTCATCACCAATAAATAATATGAGTGTTTCTACATAAAAAAATCCGTTCAGATTCTAACTTATCACACAGCAGACGTTTTGTAAAATTTGAACCACCACCAACGCAGTAGGTCGATTTTTATCCAACCGTTAGTACATTCAGTGATTTTTATCATACCGCATGAAGGAATCGAACCCAGCACCTTCTGTTCGACGAACAGATGTTTAAACGATCGGTACACCATGACTTGAGGGTCGAACCGATAACTTTAAGATAAGTGGATTTGTGGACTAGTGTACTAACCGTTAAGCCATGGTGCACAACGCTCGCACTCATCAAAACTCCGTTAAGAACAGAACTGCAGTACATAACAGTGCACTCAACATGGTGGCGGAAGATAAACATGAGGTGAATGTAACACTTATAAACTTTCAAATGCAATGAAAAATTAGGTTGTGACTATTGGGCATACTCTAATCCTATATTGCTCCTTCTTACCTGTTTAAAATAGTCTATACCCTTATTTTTATCACTTTCCACAATTTTTACCATCCGCCACCAAAAGAGCTTTTCCAAGAGAGCTTTTAGTCTTTTTGTCAAAACAAAAGCTCTCGGGGATAAGCTCTTCAAATTTTATGACACAACTCGACTGGAAAAGCTCTCCAAATGACCTTTCTATGTACCAAGTAACGTGAAGAGCTTTTAGTCAAATTGACAGAGAAAAGCTCTTCACGGCCTATCTTTTGTACACGAGAGCTTTTAGTCAATTTTTCAAATTGACTAAAAGCTCTCGGAGAAAAGCTCTTCCAGAAGAGCTTTTAGTCTTTTTGCCCGGAAAAGCTCTTTTCGTGAAGAGCTTTTCCAAGCAAATTGACTAAAAGCTCTTTACGTGAAGAGCTTCTCTCCGAGAGGTTATCCAAGAGAGCTTTTCCAGAAGAGCTTTTAGTCATTCCCCTAGATTGCTATTATTCAAATAGTGAATATGTTTGTAAGCAAAACTTGCACCAAATTGCGCACTGTGCTAAGAGGGTAATACGAAAACCCCGGGTCCCGGACCCCGGAGATGACATACGATTTCCCCGGGTCGACAAATGAAAATGTATGAAAACCCCCAGGAATTCCCCGGAGAACTTGACTCCGCCCCCAAATCTCCGGGGTTTGGCACAAAAATTTACGAAAACCCCGGGTCGTCCGGGCCCGGATGAACAAAAAGTTAAAAAAAAACCCGGGGTTTTCGTACATTTTCATCCGGGGTCGGGGATTCCCCGGATGAAAATGTACGAAAAGCCCGGGCCCCGGTCCGGGCATGGGGATTTTTCATCATGTTTACGTCCGGGTCCGGGAAAAGTACGAAAACCCCGGGTGATGAAAGTCTGAAAAATAATAATTTTTTTTTCACGTTTTGGCGCGAATTTCAAATTTCTAAACGGAAATGGTTGCGCTCGTGGACCCACACATTTAAGAAACGCTTTTTATGGACCAATGCATGCGAAGAAAGTTACTTAATGTTGTATAGTAATACGGTAGACTGCATTGTGAGTTTATACATAATGTTTCACACTATTTACGGGAATGGTTGTGCTCGTGGACCCACACATTTAGGAACGGCTTAGTATATAACAATGCATGCATAGAAAGTTACCTAATGTTGCATAGGACTACGGTAGACTGCCTTGCGAGTTTAAACAATATGTTTCACAATCTTTACAGGAATGGTTGCGTTCGTGGACCCAGCCGTTTTAGAACGGCTTTGTAACAAACAATGCGTGCGTAGAAAGTTATTTATTGTTGTATAGTATTACGGTAGACTGCATAGTGAGTTTATAAATAATGTTTCACACTCTTTACGGGAATGGTTGTGCTCGTGGACCCACTTATTTAGAAACGGCTTAGTATATTACAATGCATGCATAGAAAGTTACTTAATGTTGCATAGGACTACGGTAGACTGCCTTGCGAGTTTAAACAAGATGTTTCACAATCTTTACAGGAATGGTTGCGTTCGTGGACCCACCCATTTTAGAACGGCTCTGTATATAACAATGCGTGCGTAGAAAGTTATTTATTGTTGTATAGTATTACGGTAGACTGCATTGTGAGTTTATACATAATGTTTCACACTGTTTACGGGAATGGTTGTGCTCGTCGACCCATACATTTAAGAACGGTTTAGTTTATAACAAGGCATGCGTGGAAAGTTAACTATTGTTTTGTTGTAAAGTAATACGGTACATGCATAGAAAGCTATTTAACTTGTCATAGAAGTACGGCGGATTGTATTGTGTGTTTATACAGGATCTTTCACAATTTTTGCGGGAATGGTTGCGATCGTGGACCCACACGTTTTAGAACTGTAAAGTAGAAACCATGACATGCATACATACTACTCGCGCATGCTGTCTACAGCACAGTGCCCATGCTACAAAACGTGCAGGTACAAACATTGAAAACTCCCCTGCGGGGCTCACGCGCTTAACGATAGGTTATCGGGGGCTGGCAGACAGTAACGCTTTGCATGGAACAGTAATGCTGCTAGAAAAAAACCAAAACAAAAAATCTGCGGGGTCTGTAATCATGCCTCAGTTACCCTCGGTCACAAAGTTATTTGTAGAGTTGAGGTTGTAATGTGAATGAACATTACATAAATTCGTTTTTTTAATCATGGGAGGACATGTTTATACGTGGGATAATTGGTCAAAACCACGCAGAAGTCAGTAAAGTTTGTAAACATCTTGTATAAACTCGCAATACAGTCTACCGTAGTACTTTAAAACAATAATTAACTTTCCACGCATGCATTGTCATACACTAGGCCGTTCTTAAATGTATGGGTCGACGAGCACAGCCATTCCCGTAAAGAGTGTGAAACATTATGTATAAACTCACAATGCAGTCTACCGTAATACTATACAACAATAATCAACTTTCTATGCATGCATTGTTATACACTAAGCCATTTCTAAATGTGTGGGTCCACGAGCACAACCATTCCCGTAAAGAGTGTGAAACATTATGTATAAACTCACAATGCAGTCTACCGTAATACTATACAACACTAACTAACTTTCTACGCACGCACTGTTATATACAGTACAACGCCGTTCTAAAACGGGTGGGTCCACGAACGCAACCATTCCTGTAAAGATTGTGAAACATCTTGTATAAACTCGCAAGGCAGTCTACCGTAGTCCTATACAACATTAGGTAACTTTCTATGCATGCATTGTTATATACTAAGCCGTTCCCGAATGTGTGGATCCACGAGCACAACCCTTCCCGTAAATAGTGTGAAACATTATGAATAAACTCACAATGTCGTCTACCGTATTACTATACAACATTAAGTAACTTTCTTGGCATGCATTGGTCTATAATAAGCCTTTCTTAAATGTGTGGGTCCACGAGCGCAACCATTCCTGTAAAGATTGTGAAACATCTTGTATAAACTCGCAAGGCAGTCTACCGTAGTCCTATACAACATTTGGAAACTTTCTATGCATGCATTGTTATATACTAAGCCGTTCCCAAATGTGTGGGTCCACGAGCACAACCATTCCCGTAATTAATGTGAAACATTATGTATAAACTCACAATGCCGTCTACCGTATTACTATACAACATTAAGTAACTTTCTTGGCATGCATTGGTCTATAATAAGCCTTTCTTAGATGTGTGGGTCCACGAGCGCAACCGTCCCGTTCAGAATTTCGAAATTTGCGCCAAAACGTGAAAATTTTTTTATTATTTTTTTGACTTTCATCACCCGGGGTTTTCGTACTTACCCCGGACGCAAGTTTTCTAACTGCACTACTCTGAGAATCCAAAATTCAACACGTGCAGTGAATGCAACCAACGCGTGCTTCTACCGTCATGTTGAGACCAGCATTTATCACTTATCAACCAAAGCCAGTATGGCCTGGTGGTTAGGGTGTTGGCCTCGCATGCGAGACGTTCTGGGTTCAAAACCTTTTGTAAAATTTTGGTAAAATACTGGTCGCAGACGAGTTTTTTTGAAGTTTTACTATTCCCTTTGAAGTTTTACTGTTCGTTAACCCCGATAACCTATCGTGAGGCTGGGAGGCTGGGAGGTTTATTGGCTCCCAGGGAGAGGTAAAACTCATTAATATGTTCTAACAAGCTCATCTGACTTGCTTCAACATTATTACTCTCTTTTTATTAATTTTTTTACTCACCCAATCAAAGACGTTTTTAGACTATCACCATTAGAGATTTACACCAACCCGTGGGAACAAGATGCAAATGTACTGGTTTACACAAAACTCTGCACTGTGCTAAGACGGGGATAATTAAATTAATTGTTTTTCATTATTAATCGTAAAATATAAAAAAATTAACTGAAATTGCATAATTTCAGTAAATGTCAACCTTTTACCCAACGGTGGACACGGGTGGCGCCGGTGCTGGCCCCATTCGAGTTATACAAGAAAGGGAGCGGCTGCCGGATCACAAACGACAGGTCGCCGTCAAACTACATGAATCCCTTATCAACTTCCTGCCGCAGGTTATCCATTTATCTAGATTTTCTAAATTTGTTTCGCTGGTTTCCCACTACGGTTGCATCTAAAATTTAGTGACACTGACAGACGGGTAAGGGATTGAATCAATTACGTAACAACGGGCGGCGTCACGTGTAAAGCGTATGTATGTTGTTTCTGAAAGCAAAATCCTGCCCAAACGTCTGATAATGAAACATCAGACAATCAGTGTTAACACGCATATCAATCATCTATCAAACTTGGTGTGAGCCGAATTAAGGCTAGTGATGTTCCATTATCAGACGGTTCAGGCAAAGTTTTTGCTCGCTAAAACCAGATACGGGCTTTAGTAGGTGGAGTTTTCAAGTTCTACTGCCTGTTGACTTCCGATAACCTATCCGCCGCGCCGCGTAAGTATCTACCTGATCCGTTGAACAAATTTCATCGGTTTGTGTTTACAGATTGGTTCGGTTACGGACAAAATGGCGGCTCTCATTACGCTTGATCTGGTTGGTTATTATTCTTTCAATGTTTTGACTCTCCATTAACGGCATTTTTACTATGGGCATAAATATGCTAATCAACCAACAAACCTTTTATAGTTGATCGATGATCACTAATCAGTCACTTCAGCCACTCATACTTCTCATTCATTCACTCATTCAAACTTTTCATTCATTCAGTCACTTTTTCTTCATTAAGTCATATGTTTCATTCAATCTTTTCGTTTTACCTTTCATTCATTCAGTCAAAATTTTCATTCATTCAGTCACACTTTTCATTCATTTAGTCCCTCTTTTCATTGAGTCCCTTTTCTATTCATTTATTCTGTTTCACTTTTGATTCAGTCAGTCACACTTTCAATCATTCTGTCAAATTTTTCATTTATTCAGTCAACCTTCTCATTCATTCAGTCACGCTTTCATTTCATTCGTTCAGTCACACTTTTCATTCATTCAGTCACACTTAATTTATTCAGCCCCTCTTCTCATTCATTCAGTCACACTTTTCATTCGTTCATTCACACTCAGCCACTTTCAATTTCAGTCTGTTGATCTCGACCGATCAGTGCAGGAGTTGTGCAACCAGCAGCAGACGGTCTGGCAACTGCCCCATACGGGTGCGGTCAACTCAGACTCAGTCAGCATCTGCTGGTACGCGCTGCGATTCGAAAACGGACTGTTCGTCACGGAAAATGTTCGTGAAAGTGTAGTAGGATACGTAACTAGTGAATAAATTCATTGTAGAGTATTGTAGAATACATTGTTCATTCGGTCGATTACATAACTAACTCTGTGAATATGATGACATTTTTATTGGTTCATAGGTCAGTGTCAGGGACGTGCATCGTACTTTCTAACAAAAAACAAAGAGAACAAAAAAACCACAGAAATCAGGAATAGAGTGATTTCAATAATTACAATGAACATAAAAAATTCCAAATAGAGAGAAAAGGCAAATTGTTATAAAAAATCTTTTGATACTGCATCTATTGTTTTGTAAATATACTTATATATAATTTAAAAACTACAAAAATATGATTTTTTTAATGTTTATTTGCAGCGAAAAGAGGAGATCAAGAACGGTGGTATACTACTTCTATCGTTGTCGATCGACAAAACCAGTGAGCTGTTGTACACGAATCTGTCAAAATCGGAGGATCGGCCGGCGACGGGATCCAGTAGTCCCACCAGAATCGGTATCAACAACACTGATGGAGTCATGGCAACTACCAGTGAGGTTGGCTGATTAATATCGAAATCAACAGGACATAGTAATAACATATAAGCACAGCCATACGCACTAGACTAGACTACATGTCACAAAGACTCACTAGCGGACGAGAAGGGGGGTTGGAAAAGTGGAATTCCCCCCTCTTTGACGGTTTCCAAAAGTAGAATTTTTTATCCCTTAGTTGTAGGTAAAATCACCTGAAAACTGCTAATTCCCCCCTCTTTGAAGAAATTCCCCTCCCTTTGGAGGTTTGACTCGTCCGCCAATGCAAAGACTAGACAGGTGACTGAACAAGTTATACGCAGAAAGCAGCTGATGTCCGTATATTTATTTGCCTTCTTCGTGATTTCGTGACACGACTGAACAAGTCACAAATTAAAACTTTTGGTTCTTATCACAACACAAGTATGTAAAAAGCTGACACTCTCACTCAGCCCTCAGGTAACCGATGATTTACCGGCTCATTTGAATTTGCATGATACAGCAGTTATCTCTGTATAATAAGTATGTTTTTGAGGTAAAACACCAGGCGAGAATGAGATTAGCTAATGTTGCTTTTCCATTACAGTGCTTCACCGTCCTGTTACCGTATCTGGATGACATCGAGTTTGTTGAGGGCTTTATGAAGCTGGGCGGTCTGGAGGCGATCGTACAACGTCAGATCGAAACGCCGTTGGTATCTTTTTTTGGGAATGTAAAAAATTTGGGGTGCTAACCGTTTCGTACTTTTTTACTCTTTTCTCCCGTTTATTGTTGCTGTTCTATGATAGAAAAGAATTTAAGTGTTTTAGTTTTGAATTAGAGTTTTGATATGAGACCCAGATATAACCGTGAACAATCATATAACATCAGCAGCATCCGCCTTTTCTATTTCAATGCTATACAAAGACTTCTGCTTGTTTAGTCATCGGTTTTAATTTCAACGAGGCCGGCGTCCTACGCACTAGACTAGACATGCGACATAAGTTATGCTAGACATAAGCTTTAATTCTGTTTCAACAAATGAAACAATTTAAACCCTAAACCGGGTTTTTTATCAAGAACACAACATCAATATTAAATGTTACAATTCACCGTATTACAATTCACCGTGTTACTCTTCACCCTGTTACTATTCATCGTGTTACCATTCACCGTGTTACTAATAACCGTGTTACTATTTTTCAGTGACGCGTACAGCACGTGTCTGCTGCTGCAGTGTTTCTTCAAGATCATGGAGCACTCGACGTTGGTCAGCTGGTCAAGGATCGATCCGGCCTTCGTGGACTGTGTTTGTTCGCATGTGAATGGTACGGCCAAACATGAGAACGTGCCCACCATCATCCACTCACTGACGATACTCGAGATCTGCATCGCCAACACGTCGTCGCAGGGCAGGTTGGTACTCTAGACCACTAGCGGATGAGAAGAAGAGGGAAAAGTGGAAACCCCCCTCTTAGGCGTTTTCAAAAAGTAGAATTTGTTCCCTAAGGTGTAGCCGTGCAGGTAAAATGGCCTGAAACCTGCTAGTTTCCCCCTCTTTGACAAAATTCCCCTCCTTTTGGAGGATTGGCTCGTCCGCCAGTTCTCTCTAGACTATCATTGTCGAATCAAAACTCCAAAGGGAGGGGAAATTCTTCAAAGAGGGGAGATAAGCCGTAATGAGACCATTTTATCGACACCTAAAGAAACACATTCTGCTTTTTGGAACTGCCAAAGAGGTGGAGGGATTTCCACTTTTTTTCTTTTTTCCCTCGTCCGCTAATGTGGTCTATAGCACTAGCGGACGAGGGAACAACGGAAAAGTGGAATTCCCCCCTCTTTGGAAGTTCCAAAAATTTGAATTTGTTCCCTAAGGTGTGGCTTAAATGGCCAAATTTCTGACAATTCCCCCTCTTTGGAAAAATTCCCCTCCCTTTGATTGAGGGTTTGACTCTTCCGCTAGTGTAGTCTATAGTTCATGGTGATTGGTGGTAAACTTACTCAAATTAGATTTTGTGAATGCGAAAAAAACGCATTTGTCTTATTGTACTGGTTTAGCTCCTTGTACAACGCAGAAGGCCGGAAAATTCTACTACTATGGGCTAGTATGGTTTTGCCCATCTTTGTGAAGTGATATGAAATGTGTATGACACGGGAGTTCATAAGTAAAACCTCATTTTATGGTTAACTATAAAAATGTTTAACGATTAGTTTAGTGAAAAAAACATACAAAACTGATCTCAAAACCATAAAAAAGTGATAGAGAAACTTTGCCACGAGATATATTTTGTATTTTAGTGACTCATTCCTGTCCCGCATTCGCAACTCGGTCTCAATCGAATCTCTTATCCGTCATCTCAACAATTCGCATGTACTTGTCCACCATAACACCCTGGCCCTCATCAATTCCATGATGTTAAATGCTGTATTTTCAATGTCTATAAACCACCAACTATACTTTATTCGGATTTTACTGATACTCTTGTAACTTGTCTGTCTGAGGTCACTTCACAGGTTGATTACTGTTTCATTGCTGGTGATGTTAATATTTGTCATCTACCCACAAATAAATCTCATTCTCACTGCAATTATCTTATCAATTCTCTTTCCGCTTTTGACCTTACCCAAGTTATTGAATCTCCAACTCATGTTTTACCTAATTCTAGTTCCCTTATTGATGTTTTATATCTTCCAGATTCACTCTCGGACAATTATTATACTGAGTTATTGCCACCTATTGAAAATCATCATCGCGGTATTAAAATAACTGTGCATATACCAATTGAACATGTATCCAATCTATATCAATCTCGTAAAACTGTATACTTGTATTCTAAGATTGATCGTCCTTCCTTTGATGCGTATATTATTTCCCGCAATATAATTCCTGACATTTGTAATGCTAATGATATTGATTCTGCAAATGCCATATTACATTCCACTTTAATGACTGCTCGTGATTTATTTGTACCAACCAAAACTTTTACTGTCCGTACTAAATGGCCCTCATATTTCTCTGCTCAACTCAAATCCCTTATTTCTCAAAAACATACTGCTTTCCGTAAACACAATTATAACTTATATCGCAAACTTACCAAGAAGGTTAAGAAACGACTGGCTACAGATCGACGGTCCTATATTAAGGATCAATTATCCCTTTCACCCAGCACCGGTAAGTACTGGTCCAACTTGTCAAACCATTTTTCAACAAACAAATCTAACTCTTCTAATTTACAATCCCTGGTTGACATAGATGGATCAGTAACTGCTGATACCACTACCATTGCATCAATTCTCTCTAACCAATTTTCTTCACAATTCAATGATACTCCCCATCCTTTTCCTGATATTTCTGACTTGCCTGATTATCCGCTACCACCATGTGATGTTGAATTTGTACGTGTCGCAATTAAAAATCTAAAAAATAAAAATAGTTTTGGCTCTGATAATATTTCTAATTTATTACTTAAAGATTCCCGTGATATTATTGCCCCTATTCTATGTACTATGATCAACTCTATTCTTAAATTTCGTTCTTATCCTTCACAGTGGAAGCATGCTATAATAACTCCTGTACCTAAAATTCGCCATCCTACACATGCCCACCATTTTCGTCCAATCTCTGTTCTGTCTACATTATCGAAAATCACTGAACGTTATATTATTACCTTATTACGTCGTTACACTTCATGTATATTATCACCGTCCCAGTTTGGTTTCAGGCCTGGTCGTGGTACACAGGACTGCCTATATGCTGTAATTGATAACATTTATAACCGTCTTACTTCATATCCTCGTGTGGGTGCTGTATCTCTTGATGTTACTAAGGCGTTTGATCGTGTTGTTCATAATCGTTTATTTGAAATATTATGTCACATTGGAATACCCCTTCCACTTTTCTCCATTATAAAATCCTATCTATACAATCGATCACAATCTGTTCGTGTAAATGATATTTTATCTTCGTCTTCCTCTATTATTTCAGGTGTCCCACAAGGTAGTGTACTTGGACCAACGTTATTCATCATATATATAAATTCTGTACTCGCTATGGATTTTACTTCTTTTTCCTGTCAACCTCAAATTTTTGCTTATGCTGATGATCTCTTTATTATCTCATCTCTCAAAACCAATGTTGATCTTAATGCCTTGAATTCCACGTCTTCTAAGGTCATATCGCATCTATGTGACTCCCTTTATTTATCTGTAAATCCTGCCAAATCCAACTATATTGTTTTTTCCAACCCACGTAGTAATGTCAACGTTCCTGATTTTTCTCACTGTATTATTGGTGAAATTTCTGTCAAATATTCTGACACTATTGTATATCTTGGTATTACATTTGATGCACACCTAGACTTTCATATCCACTATGTAAAAAAATGTGCCCTTATAAAACGTCATGTTGCGGCCTCCATTCGTATTTTCCGTAAATCCATTGACTTTAAATCACGCTTATTATTGTACAACACACTACTTCGTTGCCATTTATTGTATGCCATCGAGTCTTGTTATCCACGTCAAATTACCCATCGTATTATACTAGACAGAACTCAGAAATATTGTTTACGCTACATTACCAATTGTTATTCACATGATGTCTCTTATGCTAATTTGTTAAATCGTTGCAATATTTTACCTATTTCAGTTACTGCCGGTGCTGCTCGTCTTCTCTTTTTATACAAAATTTCAATCGTCTCTCGTTTCTCTTTCCCTGGTTTAATTATTTATTCACCTCAATCCAACCACCAATCGGTTAATCGTCATTCATTCCAACTAACTTATAAATCTAATTCTACAACCTTTTACCATAACTCCCCTCATATTTCGTCAATCAAAGCATTCAATTCTCTGGGTTATTCTGTATATTCAACAATCAAAGAGTTTCGTTCTATTGTCTTTAATGCTCATTTTATTAACGCATTGTGCAACAGGTCTGATGTCAACTCCTACTTTACTATTGATGTTTTCAGGCATATGTAAAAACTTTACTTTACTTTTACTTTAATTTTAATTTTATTCACTTTTTTCCATTTTCTTTAATATCTATAACTATATCTTAATATCTACTTTTCCTTACGTTTTATTACTTTCTTTTTTCAGTCTTTAATATATCAGATATTCTAGGACGTCTTATTCATGTTATTGGTTCACCTACTCATTCTCTTACACTGAACAAATTTAACTTTAAATTTAACTTTAATTTTAACTTTAACTTCAATCTTCATTGCTATTTCATTTTCCATTATACCCATATTTGTCTTTATACAATTCTAGCCTCTTAAAATTTTACTATTCTTCTCTATTTTTCTAATTAATTCAACATATCTTATTAAACTTACTATATTTTTTTCTATTTCTCTTTGCTCTTAACCAAACAACACATTTATATATTATCCGCGATTCTTCCCTCACTCAAATTATTCATTCTTAATTTTTAATACTCTATTATGATTATAATTTTTTATATACTATTTTATAATATTCTATAAAATAACTACAAATAACACATTGTTATTATTATTATTAATTATAAAATTTTATTTCCCACCTCAAATTCTCCTCCCTTAGGCTACATCATTATTACAAGCTTATTCAATCTGCTTTCAGGTTTTCCTCACTTGTTGATTTTACCCGTTATTATTATTATTATTTTTTATTATTGCTATTTTTACTTTATTTTTGTTATTAAATACTATTTTAATATTAATTTTAATTTTCTTATATCACAGATTATATACACTCTTATGGTGTATTTCACCATCAATTTTTAAATTTTAAATTTCAAATTTTTACAGTTTTTATTATCAAAGTGTCTTTTTTATTAAGTTCAATTTTTTTATACTTGATTAAAATTACTTACTAACATCATATTTTCTCTAATTTCAATACAGTGTTCTATTATCTTTTAATCTTTTTATTACTTTTCCCTCTATTAACTACCAATATTTCAGGGTGATCTAATCTTATCATGATAACATACCTTTTATTTTCAAAAAAAAAAAAAAAAAAAAAAATTAATAATCATATATTTTGTTGTCCGGTGATTCTTTTTCTTCTTATTTTTACCATTTTCCTCTACTAAAAATTTCAATTTTAATTATCCTAGATAAATTTTTTGCTTATTTTACTTTATTGTATTGTATCATGCACATTACGCCACGACTAACTTGTTAGTCATTTTTTGTGCCCTCTTGTCAGTATACAGACTGAATAAACTACTACTACTACTACTATCAATGCTCTGTTCGCCCGAGCCGCCGATCCCATGGAACGGGCGATTATTGGAAAGGTGGGCTTGTAGTTGTGAATGAATAATGCTGCGACTTGTGGTGCTATTGTCACAGTGTTTATATTATTAATTAAGATTGTGATTAATGCTCATGTAAATTTTATATATATACAACTGGACCGGTTGTAATATAAAAACTGTATAGATTTATTTGAAAATGAACATAAATGCGTGTCAAAGAAAACATAGCAGTGATCGAAGACGTAAAAGGTTATATTTAGATCGCACAAAATCACATCACTTATTTTCTAGCTTTTATGCGGCAACCCGGTGCGTCACGCACTGCTCAACAACGTACTCAAACGAACCCTCGTTGATCGGCTGGCTGGCACTGACTTGGCGCAGCAGTTGGCTGTAATGCAGAGGTAATTAATAGAAACATTAAATAATAAAATTCTAGTAAAATCAATAAAAAAGTTGATAAAAGTTAGAGTTTGAACAAATCTTACGTACGACAGCAAGTCAGAAGTGGAGTGGAAGTATGTCTGTTTGAATCATATCAATCAATCAGAGAAGTCAATTCATCAGGCAATAAGAAAATGTCCGCTGGTTTTCCGGTAAATCATTTCTTCAGCATAGTTTACTAACTAACCAGTCAATGATTGTGGGTGTGGGTGGAAATGGAGATGGTGATATTTGAGCTGCTATTCATTACAAGTAACTTTGTGCTCACATGTTTCTAGACTGATAATTAACGCATTAGAGCAATTATGATGATGATATTACTAAACGAATTCTATTCCTACCAAGAAACTGAAAAATTTCAAGTATCCTGGTAGGATTCGAACCCACGACCTTTCGTTCAGTACACGGACGTGCTAACGGCTACACCGCTGGTACTTCTGTCTAGCAGTGTCGTAACTAAGACTGTAAACTGAAGGCGACGGGGTTGTTACCCCACACTCAAACCAACTAGTTTAACAGCCGTTTGTATTACAATCAGTAGAATGCTTACCGAATTCTAGTCCTACCAAGGAATTGAAAACTATTATATCCGTTTTCAATTTCCGTCCATTATAGACTGACGTTGAACGTGTTGAACGATCGTGCGATGACTACTTTGTGCCAGGCCCGATGTCAAACGCCCGTGGGTGTGCCCGAGTCATCCACTATTAATGTTAGTGCTGGCATTCATTCATTCAGTTAGGGTGCCTCCATGGTCAGTTGAAAAATTTTTGCAATTTTTTTCGAACTTTCTTTATGATGTTCCGAAACGTTTCGTTTTGAGATATTCTTCTGTTTCTGTCTTCGAAACGTCCCGAAAAGTTCCGAAAATGTTTGCAACTGACTATGAAGGCACCCTTAGGACACTTTGACAACATGGTAAAGGGCTTTCTCGGATTCAAGTAAGAAGTTCGAGTGTTAACTATTTCAACTTTGGAACATCAGTTGCATCAAATATATGAGAGACGCACGCTTGACAGCAGGCTGTTCGACTCGATCGTTTGTCCTAGTGGGTTTGTCCAGTTGGTTGTTGTCCAAATTGTGTTTGTCCAAATTGTCTTATGCCGTTCGACTCATCCCAATCGAACAGTACTATACCATACTATCCAACCATCATGTTCAAGTGGTTGTCACTCATGTTTGATAATTTAACCCGCCAACTATTCACTAGATTCTGAAGAAACTTTTTATTCATAATTTTAGGAATTTTCGAAGATCAACCCGTTTCATTATCGATTGAATTATAATATTAACCGGAGTAACAAAGATGTTGGTTTCAGTCACTGTCATCCATCCAGTCATCGGGATCGGGTACGTCGGGCACCAGTGCCTTGGCATCGCCCACTCATCAGCCGACACTGCAAGATGGAGATCTGCTAAATCAACTACGGGCTCTGTGCTTTCCCAGCACATCACAGGTTGGGAATTTTTTCATTAGACTTTTTTTCCATTAACTGAAGACATAAAGCACACTAATACCATATCAGAATGGTGTTTTCGTAGTGGCCAGAGAGTTGAATAAACTGACGGGCAATGGCAGAAACCCCAGAGCAACGCGTCAGGATATGTGTCTCAAGCCAGGTTTCGAACTTAGGACCGCCGGTTTTCGAGGCCGGCGCCCTACGCACTAGACTAGACAGGCGACAAGGTTGGGGATTTATTCATCATTGACGAACCATTTATCGGGAATCTATGTGTTTTTTCTGATGATCCATGGAAACATCGTGTTTGGGAATTTGAATATTCAAAGACGTTTTCCTGTTATCAGGTTTGTTGGGAATCAAGTGCGGGTGAGTGGGTGAAGTTAATAGCGTAGGGTGCGTTCAGAGTAAAATGGAAAGGTAAAATGAAAAGTAAAATTTGTAAACATATTGACCGAAAAGTGAAATTTTTTGGTCTATTACGGTTTATTTCTATTTCGGTTTACAGATTTTACTTTTACTTTCCTTTGGACTCGGAAAGCACCCTTAGGGTGCCTTCATAGTCAGTCGCAAAAACAGTTGCAAAAAGTTGCAAAATTTTAGCAATTTTTCCGTAAACCTTTTCCATTTCACATTTTTGACAGTTTCTATAGGTTGGACAGAGTTTTATTAAAAAAGTAAATGGTAGGATTTTAACCAAACACCATTGACTAAAAATTAATTTTGGATTTGGAATTTAAACATGACTTCGATAATACGATTAAATTGGTGTAAAATGGACTTTTATGATGATGGAGACGTTTTTAGATCGATTCCATATTGTTTCAGTATTTATTTGTGTTAATATTTATTTATTTTCAACTCCCCAACTTGTCAATCATTTTAGTATAGCAAATCCATAATGATGTTTTCTGAGTTTTGGATTATCAAAAAATTGTGCAAAAATAAATTTAAAAAAAATTCTTCAAAATTATAAAAAAAATTATTTTCATGAAAAATATGTTACACCGTAAGTTAAATTAATTTGGGGATGGGGTTAGAAGGGTTCTTGAATGATCTAAGGTCAAAATTCTTCAATTGAACAACTGAAACGGTAGATTTTCAGATGAGTCTTTCACATTATAGGTTTCTAAATCCAAAATTAATTTCTAGTCAATGGGGGTTGAGTATAATTCTACCATTTGCGATTCTAATAAAACTCTGTCCAACCTATATGGCCGAAAAATTCGTGAGACAGAAAGGGTTTAAAGAAAACTTGCAACAACAGTTGCAAAAAATTTGCAATGTTTATGCAACTGTTTTTGCAACTGACTATGAAGGCACCCTAAGACTTGTGTCTGTTGGTGGTGGTGGTGGTGGTGGTGGTGGTGGTGGGGTAGTAGATTATTCAATCAGACTTGAAAAAGGAAACACCGTTTCTCTCATCTTGATTAATGTTAAGCACAATGTTCACATATGCACCCATTATGTTTTACAAAAACCATAATAATTGGAAAACCCTTTGTTTTATTTCAATTTTTTCAACCCATAATCATTCAGGAAGCCCCGAAATCGCCGACCGCCAGTCCGGGTCTGATGAGGAAGCGCGATCGTCAGCCGACCACAACGAATGCCAGCTTACAACCGATGTATGAGGCGTTGGGATTCGAGGTTGTTGTCGGAGATCAACCTAATTCTCGAAAATTTGCAGAAATGTATTTTGAAGTCATGAAATTAACACTTATTTATATTCATTTGAAACTTGTTCTCATGAATTCAGCGAAATTTAGATTTGATAGAACTACTTGTTTGTTAAGTGTAAATGCCAGCTTACAACCAATGTATGAGGCGTTGGGATTCGAGGTTGTTGTGGACGATTTTTTTAATGTTGCTGAATTATCATTTTGAAACCACGAAATTAACACTTATTTCTATTCATTTGAAACTTGTTCTCATGAATTCAGCGAAATTTAGATTTGATAGAACTACTTGTTTGTTAGGTGTAAATGCCAGCTTACAGCCCATGTATGAGGCGCTGGGATTCGAGGTTATTGTCGGGGATCAACCTTTTCTCGAAATTTTGCAGATATATATTTTGAAGTCATGAAATTAACACTTATTTCTATTCATTTGAAACTTGTTCTCATGAATTCAGCGAAATTTAGATTTGATAGAACTACTTGTTTGTTAAGTGTAAATGCCAGCTTACAACCAATGTATGAGGCGTTGGGATTCGAGGTTGTTGTGGACGATTTTTTTAATGTTGCTGAATTATCATTTTGAAACCACGAAATTAACACTTATTTCTATTCATTTGAAACTTGTTCTCATGAATTCAGCGAAATTTAGATTTGATAGAACTACTTGTTTGTTAGGTGTAAATGCCAGCTTACAGCCCATGTATGAGGCGCTGGGATTCGAGGTTATTGTCGGGGATCAACCTTTTCTCGAAATTTTGCAGATATATATTTTGAAGTCATGAAATTAACACTTATTTCTATTCATTTGAAACTTGTTCTCATGAATTCAGCGAAATTTAGATTTGATAGAACTACTTGTTTGTTAAGTGTAAATGCCAGCTTACAACCAAGGTATGTATGAATCGTTGGGATTCGAGGTTGTTGAGGACGATTTTTTTAATGTTGCTGAATTATCATTTTGAAACCACGAAATTAACACTTATTTCTATTCATTTGAAACTTGTTCTCATGAATTCAGCGAAATTTAGATTTAATAGAACTACTTGTTTGTTAGGTGTAAATTCCAGCTTACAGCCCATGTATGAGGCGCTGGGATTCGAGGTTATTGTCGGGGATCAACCTTTTCTCGAAATTTTGCAGATATATATTTTGAAGTCATGAAATTAACACTTATTTCTATTCATTTGAAACTTGTTCTCATGAATTCAGCGAAATTTAGATTTGATAGAACTACTTGTTTGTTAAGTGTAAATGCCAGCTTACAACCAATGTATGAGGCGTTGGGATTCGAGGTTGTTGTGGACGATTTTTTTTTAATGTTGCTGAATTATCATTTTGAAATCATGAAATTAACACTGGTTTCATTTCAGTTCTCATGAATTCAGCGAAATTTAGCTTTGATAGAATTACTTGTTTGTTAGGTGTAAATGCCAGTTTACAGCCGATGTATGAGGCGTTGGGATTCGAGGTTATTGTCGGGGATCAACCTTTTCTCGAAATTTTGCAGATATATATTTTGAAGTCATGAAATTAACACTTATTTCTATTCATTTGAAATTGAAACTTCAACGAAAACTTCATTTGAAACTGGTTCGCATGAATTCAGTGAAATTTAGCTTTGATAGAATTATTCTTTGTTAGGTGTAAATGCCAGGTTTACAGCCGATGTATGAGTCGCTGGGATTCGAGGTTATTGTCGGGGATCAATCTTTTCTCGAAATTTTGCAGATATATATTTTGAAACCACGAAATTAACACTTATTTCTATTCATTTGAAACTTGTTCTCATGAATTCAGCGAAATTTAGATTTGATTAGAACTACTTGTTTGTTAAGTGTAAATGCCAGCTTACAACCAATGTATGAGGCGCTGGGATTCGAGGTTATTGTCGGGGATCAACCTTTTCTCGAAATTTTGCAGATATATATTTTGAAGTCATGAAATTAACACTTATTTCTATTCATTTGAAACTTGTTCTCATGAATTCAGCGAAATTTAGATTTGATAGAACTGCTTGTTTGTTAAGTGTAAATGCCAGTTTACAGCCGATGTATGAGACGTTGGGATTCGAGGTTGTTGTGGACGATTTTTTTTAATGTTGCTGAATTATCATTTTGAAATCATGAAATTAACACTGGTTTCATTTCAGTTCTCATGAATTCAGCGAAATTTAGCTTTGATAGAATTACTTGTTTGTTAGGTGTAAATGCCAGTTTACAGCCGATGTATGAGGCGTTGGGATTCGAGGTTATTGTCGGGGATCAACCTTTTCTCGAAATTTTGCAGATATATATTTTGAAGTCATGAAATTAACACTTATTTCTATTCATTTGAAATTGAAACTTCAACGAAAACTTCATTTGAAACTGGTTCGCATGAATTCAGTGAAATTTAGCTTTGATAGAATTATTCTTTGTTAGGTGTAAATGCCAGGTTTACAGCCGATGTATGAGTCGCTGGGATTCGAGGTTATTGTCGGGGATCAATCTTTTCTCGAAATTTTGCAGATATATATTTTGAAACCACGAAATTAACACTTATTTCTATTCATTTGAAACTTGTTCTCATGAATTCAGCGAAATTTAGATTTGATAGAACTACTTGTTTGTTAAGTGTAAATGCCAGCTTACAACCAATGTATGAGGCGCTGGGATTCGAGGTTATTGTCGGGGATCAACCTTTTCTCGAAATTTTGCAGATATATATTTTGAAGTCATGAAATTAACACTTATTTCTATTCATTTGAAACTTGTTCTCATGAATTCAGCGAAATTTAGATTTGATAGAACTGCTTGTTTGTTAAGTGTAAATGCCAGTTTACAGCCGATGTATGAGACGTTGGGATTCGAGGTTGTTGTGGACGATTTTTTTTAAATGTTGCTGAATTATCATTTTGAAACCACGAAATTAACACTGGTTTCATTTCAGTTCTCATGAATTCAGCGAAATTTAGCTTTGATAGAACTACTTGTTTGCTAAGTGTAAATGCCAGTTTACAGCCGATGTATGAGGCGCTGGGATTCGAGGTTATTGTCGGGGATCAACCTTTTCTCGAAATTTTGCAGATATATATTTTGAAGTCATGAAATTAACACTTTCATTTGAAACTTGTTCTCATGAATTCAGCGAAATTTAGATTTGATAGAACTGCTTGTTTGTTAGGTGTAAATGCCAGTTTACAGCCGATGTATGAGTCGCTGGGATTCGAGGTTATTGTCGGGGATCAACCTAATTCTCGAAAATTTGCAGAATTGTATTTTGAAGTCATGAAATCAACACTTATTTCTATTCATTTGAAACTTGTTCTCATGAATTCAGCGAAATTTAGATTTGATAGAACTGCTTGTTTGTTAAGTGTAAATGCCAGCTTACAACCAATGTATGAGGCGTTGGGATTTGAGGTGAGTAACAGGAAATTTTCGGAATGTTTTTCTGATCTATACTTCAACGAAACTGAGATCAGCTACATTGTCTGCATTGTAAAGCGATTTTGAAAAATTAACGCTTCTAAGAACATTTAACTACTTCTTCGTTAGGTGCACACTTAACGCATTGCATTTCATATGTAATTTCAGATTTCTATCAATCCGAAAAAGTAGTTAAATAAATTCCTTTATTTTTTGTGAAGATCATGATTGGTATTTTCAGAATCAATCAGCTACACCTTCAACAGCCTTCGACGAGTGTCCGCCGGGCATCCTGGCTTTGGACTGCATGATTCAGTTCGTCACGGATCGGCCGTGGTTTGCCAAATGGATACAAGACCAACTTCAGGTACGGTTTAGTTAGTTTTTGGTCGGATATAATCACTCATTTCACTTACTTACTTTACATTCTCACTCATTAACTAACCGATTCACTCATTCACCCACTTATTCATTCACTTTCTCATTGGTTCATTCTCTCACTCACTCACTTTCTCATTGATTCAATTCATTCTCTCACTCACTCACTCACTAATTCACTTGTTTACTCACGCAATCAATCACTCATTCACTCACTTACTTACCGATTCACTCACTCACCTCACTCACTCACTCAATCAATCAATCAATCACTCACTTACTTACTCATTCACTGTTTCACTCACTCACGACTCACCACTCACTCGCTCACTTACTGACTCACTTACTCACCCACTCACCTCATTGCAGTTACTTCAACAATCTGACCGACCCGACGAGCGTGCGCAGTCGCATATCATGCCCTTTGCGCGTGCCAGTCGACTGTTGTGCCGACTTTTAATACACATGTTCAAGATCTGTGAACCACGTTGGTGTTGTTGTTGTTGCTTATTGTTGTTGTTGTTGTTGGTGTGTTGTTGTGGTTGCTTGTTTTTGTTGTTGTTGTTATTGGTGGTGGTGTTGTTGTTGTTGTTGGTGTGTTGTTGTTGTTGGTGTTGTTGGTGTTTTTTTGTGGTTGTTGTTTTTGTTGTTGTTGGTTGCTTGTTTCTGGTTGTTGTTGTTGTTGTTGTTGTTGCTTGTTTTTGTGGGTGTTGTTGTTGCTTATTGTTGTTGTTGTTGTTGTTGTTGTTGTTGTTGTTGTTGTTGTTGTTATTTGGTTATGCAGTCTCTCTCAATGTAGTTGGTGATAGCGCAAATATCAATGTTGTTGTCGTCGTCGTTGTTGTTATATCAGTATGTCAATGTTGTTGTTGGTTGTACTTAATGTTGTTGTTATGTCGTTGTTTGTATGAAAATTTGACGTTATCTCGTTGCAGCCGACGACACGTGTGTGTTCTATTTGATGTTGTTGTAGTAGTTGCTGTTGTTGTTGTTGTCGTTGTTGTTTCACATTCACTTGTGTTTGTTGTCGTCATATAATAGTCGGCCACCCTGGCGCGCTCCCCCCGTCACCCCCTTCCACCCCCTCCTAAGCCTAAGCCTAAATGAAATAGGTTACTTCTCTAAGCCTAAGCCTAAATGATATATTCTCTAAGCCTAAGCCTAAATGAAATAGGATATTTCTCTAAGCCTAAGCCTAAATGATATATTCTCTAAGCCTAAGCCTAAGCCTAAGCCTAAGGAAAGGGTAATTATTTAAGCCTAAGCTTATTCTGTAAGCCTAAGCAAAAATCCGCCACTTGGGATACATGCATCTGTGCAGTAGCTACGCGCTAGCCTGCTTTGCCTGATCTCCCTCCTCACCGCAATCACAGTGCTACGTATTTTTAATTTTAATGAAAAAATTTCAGCACTTAGTGTTTTTATTTTATTTTTCAAACAACTTCATTCATTATCACAATAATTTTTTCTGAAAATTTCCAAAATTTACCGCACGCAACCTCATTATGAATGCATCCTTATTTCACTAATCCATCTAGTGATCAGGGCACGCGCGTCTGTTGATGTGTGTCTTTAGGAGACCGAGCGATATGCTTGTTCATAGGGGCGTGTGAGAAGAGGGGAATTAACTTTATGAAGTTAGTGTTTTTTTTTTTTACTTTTCATTATATCTTATCAAATTCAATGACATTATCACAACAATAATTTTTCACCTCAATTTTTTTGAATTTGCCGCAACCCCATTGTGAACTGACATGGGCACGCGTCTGTTCGCGTGCCATTGTGAACGAGGGATATGCACCAAAACGTGTGATATGCTTGTTTTCGTCAGGGGCGTGTGAGAAAGACGGATTTTATCAGCATAATTTTTCTGAAAATATTATAACATCTTATGTTAACTTTGAAATAATTAATCAATTTTTAAATTTGCCGCACGCAACCCCATTATGAATGCGCCCGTGAACACGCATCTGTTGATATGTGTCTTTAAGTGACCGAGCGATAGCCTGATCTCTCTCCTCAACGCGATTATATGCCGTGTTTGACCCCGTTATTTGTAACATTTTAAGACATGTTTTTTCGACAGGGGCGTGTGAGAAGAGGGAATTTACCTGAGGAATGGAGTTTATTCACATTTTTTGTTTCTATGATAAACCAATGAGCACCATATGCTTCAAAAAACACTGTCCCCTTGATTATAATGATCGAAAACGTTTAATGGGCCGCCACTGTGATTTTTATGGAATCTTTTGGGATTAACAATGAATCCTATGTGATTAACAATGAATCTAATGTGATTGAAACTGAATCTATTGTGTTTTACATTGAATCTAATGGGATTTACAGTGACTCTTTTGTGATTAACAATGAATCCTTTGTGATTAACAATGAATCCTATGTGATTAACAATGAATCTAATGTGATTTACATTGACTCTTATGTGATTTTTATGGAATCTTTTAGGATTTTCATTGGCTCTTTTGTGATTGAAATTGAATCTATTGTGTTTTACATTGAATCTAATGGGATTTACAGTGACTCTTTTGTGATTAACAATGAATCCTTTGTGATTAACAATGAATCTTTTGAGATTAAAAATGAATCTTTTGGGATTAACAATTAATCTTATGTGATTTACAATGACTCTTATGTGATTTTCATGGAATCTTTTGGGATTCTCATTGACTCTTTTGTGATTTACATTGACTCTTTTGTGAGTTTCATGGCTCACTCGACAGTATATAAGGGTAACACATTTCCATACATTTCATTTCCACAATGTCTCAGTGTCGAAACTGCAGCAGGGTTTTCTCCACCAAATCTAACAGGCTGCGGCATGAAAAAATGTTTCACAAGATGGACTATGATGATTCAGCTAATGAAGACAAAATGGAGACTGTTGATGAAGAGAATGAAAACCTGTTTTCTGATGACGATGAAAAAAATGAGGAAGCACAGTCAGATGAAGAAGATGACGATGATAACTCCAAAGATGGCAGTGATTCAAACAAGGATGATGACGATGAAAGCGAACATGAAGATCCATGGGAAGAAGTAATTCAACACGCGTGCGAAGAAACTGAGTCAAGGCGCACAAGCGGCACACCAAGGCATAAAAATATCGATATAGAACCATATCTAAGTGAGTTTGAGGGACACATGAAGGATTATGTCGAAGAACGATTCAAATTCATCCGCGCCATGGAGAACGATGATGATTACCAGAGCATAGATGAAGCTATCGACAAATTCGAGCAAGAAGATTTCAAAACATGGCGAAGCAGTTGGACGCTGCATGGGACCGACGAAATATCTGATTAAACGAGTGATCCAGAAACACAACAACATAGTGATTGAATATATTAAAAATAAAGATGAAGAAGAGAATGAAGAAGAAGAAGGAACTACAGCGGGACTATTCACGGCTACATAACTCTTATTATTAATTTCATCTTGTTTTACATTGTCTATAAAACACATTAAATGCCATTCATATTGTATAAAACATTTGTGAAAAAAGCGAAATCTCTGTATTTTCTGCAAATTTACTGACATTTTGTTTCACCCTTTAGTGTATGGTTACTAAAGTTTGTTTCATATGAACGAAAAACTTTCTTGCGCACAGCTGTCGAATACTGAATGAAATATACTGTACAATCAATCGGTAATTCGGTTGTTTATAACAATAGAAAAAATAAAAAAAATTAAAATAATAATAAAATTACCAAGAAAGATACGGATTATAAAACATATAATAACGATCAGGGGCGCCCGAGCGCTCGCTGTCGGCTCTAGGGCTAAACATGAGGGGTGAGAGCTGTGACACAACAGTTTACGGTAACCTTGTTAACATTCATGAATACGGTAATGATATTTTTTTCACGGAGAATGGAGTAAATGACTAAACATGGTTTAGGCATATACTCCATAAATTACGGTAACATTTATTAACATTCAAGAATACGGTAATGGGAATTTTTCACGGATGATGGAGTAAATGACTAAACATGGTTAGGCATATACTCCATAAGTTACGGTTACATTTACTTGGGCTAGGGTTCCATTCAGCATTCGTAGACTGGCGTCTCGTGTAGCCTTCTTGAAATCAGCTCGTGCTATCTTAGAGGCAACCTTAATGCAGAGAGTGGAAACGATATTTTTTTTGAAGCCTATTCATGAAGCGTCAACCTCAATGTCCCGTATG
>OZ038443.1:5413877-5416377 GCA_964036265.1 Daptonema setosum
ACCCTTAATTATACCCCTGTTATGGAAAAGTATATATTTATTTGGGTGTATACAAGTATAATTTTTCTAAAAACCGCGAGTACTTTCCGATCCACCGAGTACTTGGAATCGTTGATTTCAGGCCATCAGTTACTGAACTGAACTTGGAATCGTTGATTTCAGGCCATCAGTTACTGAACTGAACTTGGAATAGTTGATTTCAGGCCATCAGTTACTGAACTGAACTTGGAATCGTTAACCTGAGGCCATCCGATACGGAAGACAGCTGACCGCGATCAGAGTGTTAAGGAGCAGTTGAGTGGGACTTGCCATTATGGATTAATTAGTTTTGTTTCTCGTAAGCAGTCATGATGATCAAAAAATGGCAACTTTAAAGATAAGGTCTGTCTTGGCAACTGATAAGTACGTATCCAACGTTTCGAATCAAAACTATGGAAGGTCATGACACTTACACTAATCTTTTCGCCTTAGGGGCCTTCATAGTGAGTTGCAGAGAAGTTGCAGAAAAGTTGCAGACGGTTTGTTATAAGCAGCATCCACTGCAACTACCGTAACTTACCACGCAGGGTATATGGGTTGCAGTGGATGCTGCTTATAACAAACCGTCTGCAACTTTTCTGCAACTTTTCTGCAACTTTTCTGCAACTCACTATGAAGGCACCCTTACGTGATCCACGCAGCCTGATATTTCTCATGGTAAACATATGCTGTTTTTTGCTCAAGTTTTCTTCTCCATAACATTTTTGCTATAGTAATTTCTCTTCTTTGTAAGATTATGTAATTCATTCTTCGCTATAGTAATTTCTATTCTCAAAAAAATTATTCATTTTTTCATTTGCCATTGCCTATCATAAATTGTATTTTATCACGTTTTATTTGTTTGTCTTCACATGGATGGTAAAGTATATCCACGATCTCATGCACCACCGGTCAACCAGCCACACAGACGCATATTTCTAAAAACCCAGAAATTTTCCTAGAACTTCTCCCATACACGAAATTTTATGTTCGCATACTAAGGTGGGTAATAACTGAAATACGGGGCCTAACGCGCTTGTCCTCGCAGCCAGCCTTACGATAGGTACTCGGGGGTTAACGGACAGTAAAATTTCATATGGAATATAAATTTGGTGACAGAAAATTTTGTACGTTTGGTAAATATTCTAGAAAAATTTCTGGGCTTTGTAATTTTGCCACACAGACATTCTAGCTTATGCAGAGATTCTTGTCGAACAGTAGATTTCGTGTAAACCCGTTTCACTATCAGAAATTTTTTGGCGTGCTTCCAAATACTTTATAAAACTTTTCCTATTCACCCAGCATGTGAAATTGGCTTCCGAAAAATAATGAGGAACAAGAAATTCCGACCAAACTCTACAATGGCATTCGAAATCGTACTTTCGATGGTGTTTTATTAGACTTCCACGGGGCAGTTCCGGGCTTTTCGTGTGTTGGGTTGTTGTTGTTGTATTTTCATATAATTGCGATCTTCGACCGAGAATGATGTACACATTTGGGTCCACATGTCATTCAAATAATTAATATTGTAGTTATTACAGTAATAATAATAATAATGATAATAATAATAGTAATAATAATAATAGTCAAGGCATCATGGTAAAACAGTCGTGTCGGCCATCGTGCCCCTCGTCTGGTGTCGGACACACAATAGCATACATTGCATGGCAAAAACCAACCAATATAAATTATAATTATAATAAAATAATTAAAAAAGCAGTAAAAATACTGTGTTATAGTATATAAAAAAACAGATCGGTGTGGTTCGTGTGTCCAATATTACATGAAAAAAATCATTATGAAAAAGACTGTGCAACGGTGTAAAGCTACGGTACCGCCAGATACAATCGGATTGTGATAATGGTAAGTAATAATACTTACGATAAGAAATCTACACAACACCGGCTGCCCTGTTTTTGATCGAATTTGGTGAAAAACGGCCACAGCGGGTGCGGGCGAGACAACGCTCGACTAATTTTTGAATAAAAATAATAATAAATCGTCACCTATTATTTTTTTAGTAAATTTGGTTTATTTATTCGTCCGGCAGTGTGTGAGTTAAGGAGAAGAAGAAACGACGAAAATTATTCAGAAGGCACCAGATAACCGTTTTGAATTGGCAGAATCAGATAAAAAATGAGTTGCGTATTATACAGTTTGGTGTTGGTGAAAAGGTTTACAGAAGAAGATTCAAACACAGCTTGAATGTGCGAAGTAAAGGCTGGTGGTATAAAAGGGGCAGGTCTGAGTTGGTTCAGACTAACCGGTTCATTACAAGAGTAGCGCTACAAGACAAGTATAATGAGTACATCATTGGTGTTGTTGTTGTTGTTGTTGTTGTTGTTGTTGTTGTTGTTGTTGTTGTTGTTGTTGATCTTATCGTTGATGTCGTCGATGTTGTTGTTGTTGTTGTTGCGGTGGTGAATTCGAATCACGGAACTTCATGTCCAGCGACAGGCACACAAGAAAGGGGCGCGCCAAA
>OZ038443.1:5421377-5426377 GCA_964036265.1 Daptonema setosum
GAGTTGAGGCTAGTGATGTTTCATTATCAGACGTTTTGGGCGATGATACATATCATCATACGGGCTTACAGTGAAAACCGGAATTCGTCAATACACCAATCGGTCGTCGACCGACAGCAACTCCCAATACAAATGTTTATTTTTATAATTATATTTTAATTTTATTTATGTTTATAATTGTTTTTTTTTCATCTTTTAGGCCAGACCCGACCGACAGCAACACCGAATACGAATGTGAATACCTGGCTACATCAGAATGTGATCCTGAGCAAGTTGATGTTTATCAATCGACATGTGCCGAACACCCTGTTACAACATTCACTCAACTTCAGTCAACAACAGTCGGCCTTGTCGGAGACAGTTATCTATGATGAACACACTGGACAACTCATGTCAGTTGATATTTTGATATATAACATATCGGTTGATAAATGTAAAACATCGGTTGATTTTGATATATAACATATCGGTTGATATATATATATTGATAGATATACGTATATATTGATAGATATACGTCTTTTCTAGCTACCAGTTGTTGATCGGACCCGAGGTGGTGGCGTCGATGCCAATACAGAAAGATTCGAAAACGCTACGCAAAATAGCTCGAAGTAAACTATCAGCGCCCGCTGTACGATTTCTGGGTCAACACTGTTATACGATTGGGGTTGGTAATTTAGTGAGAAACTGATCGGCTGATTAACGGATTGATTGGGTGACTGGTTAACTGAATGGTTGACTGATTGATTAACTGATCGGTAGACTTAAAAACTGAGTAACTGAATGGTTAATTGACTTACTCACTAACTGATTGGTTGACTTACTGACTGATCAAACGATTGATTGAGAATGACTGGTTAACTCAATGTTTGACTATTTGTTTAACTGATCGGTAGACTGAATTACTGGATTAACTGAATGGTTAATTGACTTACTCACTAACTGATTGATTGACTTACTAACTGATTAAACGATTGATTGAATGACTGGTTAACTGAATGTTCGATTGATTGATTAACTGATCGGTAAACTGATTAACTGAGTGTTTTACTGACTCACTCACTAACTGATTGGTTGACTTACTGACTGATTAAAAGATTGATTGATTGACTGGTTAACTGAATGGTTGACTGATCGGCAGACTGAATAACTGATTAACTGAGTGTTTAACTGACTCACTCACTAACTGATTGGTTGACTTACTGACTGATTACACGAGTGATCTAATGACTGGTTAACGGAATGTTTGACTTATTGATTAACTGATCGGTAGACTGAATAACTGATTAACTGTATGTTTAATTGACTTACCCACTAACTGATTGGTTGAACTACTGACTAACTGTTTAAACGATTGATTGACTGACTGGTTAACTGAATGGTTGATTGGTTGACTGACAAGCTGACTGGCTAATTGATTAGAAGTGAATGACTGATCGACTGAAAAAATGTGACTGATTTGTGCTGACTGACTAATTAATCGACCACTTCACTGTCTTTTCTCATTGATTGACTGACTGATTCCCAGAGTGATTCACTGATTGTTCGATTGACTTAGTTATACTGCAACTTCTTACTATCCTTATTAATTTTGTTGATAATGAGGCAATTCTATTGAATCTCAGAGATGTTAAAGCCTGTATGTTGTTTCTGCAAGCAAAAATACTGTCCAAACGTCTGATAATTAAACATTGACTACTCTACTCAACGCGGTTGACACTGTAGTTTAACACAGTAATAGAGAGGTGATGATGGTTGATGTGCGTGTTAACACTGATTGTCTGATGTTTCATTATCAGACGTTTTGGGCAATATTTCTGTTTGCAGAAACAACATACGGGGTATAAGTTTTAGGTCAAGTATCTGCTGCCGGAGGAGGCGGTGAAGGTGGATGCTGGGAAAACTGAACCCCAGGGTGCCGCTTCCACGTCTGTACCCATCACTGATACAGAACCAACGAATAAAGGCAGTAAATTAATGGCCAAAATGGGTTACAAGGGTGGCGGACTGGGCAGCAGTGGACAGGTTGGTTAAGGGTGGAATGGAGCTGCCTAATTTCAAGTTTCATCGTGTTGTCTCGCACATAATCGGTCTTACAAATTACGATTAAATTAGATGAAAATTAAGTTAATTCAAGTTCATTCACAAAATTCATACAGAATGTGAAGCTAGGTTTTAATTAGGCTAATTCAACCATCTTAAAATACATGAAAAGGCAACAAATGGCTGAAGTGTGCCTCCTTTTTCGTATTTGTTCATTTCCAGGTTCACCATGCCGCCATATTATTCGATTTCGCGGGTAGCCATAGCAAATGTCTATTTCATAATCTCTAAACTTTATTGAACGAAAAAATTCCATCCGAAATTATAGAGACTCGAAATTCGTTGAGTTTCGCGATAGGAAACTGGGATCGGCGAAAACTCAACGGCATCGTGTAGAACGGGTTAGAATTGAGTAGGAAACATATCAAAATGGCCGATCAACGGTACCGTTATGGTGGCACATTTTGGTTCTGGGGCTCCAAATACGGTAAAATTCGAGTGTCCTATCCGATTAAGTTTGATTGGTTGTCGTTTTCCAGGGTATCGTACAACCGGTGATGGTGAATGAGCTGTACAAGAAGCACGGTCTCGGTTACATGGACAAGCCCGGGTTCAATATCAAACAGTTTCGTCGTGCCGTCGACACCATCCTCAGGGACTTCAGTAGGAATAGCAAACCTGATCAGGTTAATTATCTTACTGAAATATTACTAGAAGTGACTGAGTAAGTGAGTGAGTGAGTGAGTGAGTGAGTGAGTGAGTGAGTGAGTGAGTGAGTGAGTGAGTGAGTGAGTGAGTGAGTGAGTGAGTGAGTGAGTCAGTGAGTGAGTGAGTGAGTGAGTCAGTGAGTGAGTTAGTGGATGAATGAATGAATGAATGAATGAATGAATGAATGAATGAATGAATGAATGAAGGAGTGAATGAATAAGTGAATACATAAGTGAGCGGATGAGTTACTGAAAGAGTGAATGAGTGAGTGAGTGAAAAACAGCAGTTTTCCACCGGAAGAGTGATTCTAGAGGCATCTGTTGATTATTTCATGTTCGGATAAATTTGGCATCAAAACTTAATTATCTTTTTTTGCCCTTTTCAAGGACCTGATGTTCTCCAGCGACATGGACAAAGAACAGCGTAAGATTTTGCATGAAGTTGCTTCACGATTGGGGCTGATGTCGAAATCATATGGCAACGGTGAGTGAGTGAGTGAGTGAGTGAGTGAGTGAGTGAGTGAGTGAGTGAGTGAGTGAGTGAGTGAGTGAGTGAGTGAGTGAGTAAGTAGGTAAGTGAGTAAGTGAGTTAGTGAGTGTGGTGAGTGAATGAATGAATGAGTAGGTGAGTGAGTGAGTGAGTAAGTGAGTGAGTGAATGGATGGGTGGGTGAGTTAATAAATTATCGTGTTAATCAACGAATAGATGAGTGGGTTCTTGAGTGAGTGAGTGAGTGAGTGAGTGAGTGAGTGCGTGAGTGAGTTAGATATCGAATGAATCGAGGATTTCCAGGTGACTCTCGTCAAACCGTGGTCCGGCGCAAGCTCAAAGCCCCTCAGCTGTTGGACATTTTACTCAACTCTGAAAACGGTGAAACCGATCGCTATCTGTTGTTTCCGCCCGGTACGTGTGAGTTTGAATTTGTGGAAGAATCGGCCAAAGTCAAACTGGATGAGGAGATGGAAAAAAATTAACGATGGAGTTTTTATAGCAGAATTCGACAATAAGACTCTTTAATGACGCTTTTACACGCTCCTTATTTGATGAATTTGTAGTGTTTTCGCCTACATACTGTTATATTCTACTTCTCTTGCTTCGGTTTTCCACTATTGTTGTTCATTTTCCTGATGACTTATTCAAATAAAAAAACTATTCCTTTTTTGTTTTGTGTGATTGAATATCATTGACCATAAATTATTTGGTTACTTTATCATGAATGAAACAGAGCTTTATTATCATATACACCTCGTTTCGACGACTGTACACTGTTGAATACAATGTGATATAATATATGGTTACATATATAAGATATATATATATATATATATATACTAGCGGACGAGAAGGGGAAGGAAAAGTGTAATTCCCCCTATTTGGGGGTGTCAAATAGTACAATTTGTTCCCTAAGATGTAGGTAAAATAGACTGAAAACGGTCAATTCCCCCTCTTTGACGGAATTCCCCTCCCTTTGGAGGATTAGCCCCCTAGCTCGTCCGCCAATAAATATATATATAATTTTTTAATAGGATAATAGTCTATAAATTAACTATAATAATTTTTTATTATACTAATTACCGGTCACGAAATCGCGTAGGGTTTGGAAGAAACGGTCAAGACCGTTGGCGTTGCTGCCCGACCTGACCACTGGCAATGGCTGCTGCTGATTAGCCGGAACCTGAAATCATGACAATCAGTGACTGAATGAGGGACGGGATGAGTGACTGGATGAGGGAGTGGATGAGTGACTGAACGAAGGACTAGATGAGTGACTGAATGAGTAACTTAATGAGGGACTTGATGAATGATTGGAGGAGTGACTGGATTAGTGACTAAATGAAAGACTGGACGAGGGAAGGGAAGAGTGACTGAATGATGGACGGTATGAGTGACTGAATGAGGGACGGGATGAGTGACTGAATGAGGGATGGGATGAGTGATTGAATGACGGACGGGATGAGTGACTGAATGAGTAATTTAATGAGGGACTAGATGAATGACTGGATGAGTGAATGAATGAGGGACGGGATGAGTAACTGAACTTGGGACTGAATGCGTGACTGAATAATGTAAGAATGTATTCCACCATTTGGCCCATGTTATTGTAATAAGTTAATCGCTTCATAAAAACTGTTGCGTACACAAAATGTGGTAAATTGTTTGGAATGCTGAGCGTTACTCATTAATTCAAGAATTTTTGTCAAACCTTTTTTCTCCGAAGCCGATAATATTTCAGATCTGACGGAATACAAA
>OZ038443.1:5438877-5458877 GCA_964036265.1 Daptonema setosum
GTTCACCTCAAAGTGAAACGTTGTTCGGCACATTTCATTTGGCCGAACTAACGCCAACCAAAAATGGCAGACATTTCATTCCGACATAAGACGAGTCTGACATCGAAGTACATACATATCAATAACATCGGAATGCTCCAGTCTGGTCTAATTGTCTCGCTTAACTAGCCACATCAGTAGTGGCATTCTCTTACCCCTCCCATCCGAGTGTACCCCTATCCCCCCATATGTGTTGCGCATCATTTGAAAACTTCCCAGCTACACGTTATGTTGCATCGCCCGTAACATAACATAACATAATTGAATACAACCACCACACTATACTCACTCGTTTTCTCAGATACCACATAACGCCACTTCATTGCGTAACTTTCGCTGTGACCGTCCCTTTTTCGGGGGGCGCAACGCGTTGCAACGAACTTGGTGGCAGCAGTTGCAAAAGTGCGCCCGCAACAGCCCGTAACAGCATAACAGCCCGTCATATAACAGAGCGGCGGCGCACGCGCCCGTGTAAAATGACGAGTTATCCAATTTTTCGGATGTATTGTGAGTGCGATTTATGTGCATGATTGTTGCACGAGTTGCAATGTAAATTGTAATACCATCATTGATGATAACGGGAAATGGTTCGGCGATATAACACGCCTATAATAAATGCGGCAATTAATAGGTGTATTCGTTCCACCCGCACACGAGGAGGCAAAAGTTGAAATCCCCCCTTTTAGCCTTTTCGAAAAGTATCATTTGTTTCTTAAGGTGTAGGTAGACTGGCTAATTTCCCCCATCTTTGAAGAAACTCCCCTCCCTTTGGAGGATTGGTTTGTCCGCCAGTCCATCCGCCCAATATGGGTTCGCCGTAATCTGATGCGCTTTCGCTTGTATGGTGGAGTGGAGCACTAGCGGACAAAGGTGGGAAAAGGGGAATTCCCCCCTTTTTGGTGTTTTCTAAAAGTTGAATATGTTCTCTAAAGTGTAGGTAAAATGGCTTGAAAAAATTGCCAAATCCCCGTCTTTGACGAAATTCCCCTCCCTTTGGGAAATAAGCTCATCCGCCAGTGGAGTGGAGAAGAGTAACAAACAACTACTCGTGGTTTCTGAAAAACTTGGTTGCTAAATGAAACGGATACGGGGTCGGGATGGAAGGGCACTCAGACGCGTGGCTTTTTATGGTAGTGAAATGCCGACTTTGTTATGGAGTCAGTACTACGTCTAGGGCTCTGGGCCACCTAATAAAACCCATTCGAACTGTTGGTGAATCATGATACCATATATAAGTAGGTTCATAAATTTTCGAGTCAATCGCTTAATTGAGTCACTGGTCAAGTTTACTTTCCGACTATTGAGCTAAGCTTCAGTGACCTCACAGCAATGGGATGGCCATTTTATCCAGTCAGTCAGTCAGTCAGTCAGTCAATCAGTCAGTCCGTCAGTCTGTCAGTCAGTCAGTAAGTCAGTCAGTCAGTCAATCAGTCAACTAGTCAGAAGTATTTCGAAAGAAGTCAAATGGGTACGTTATAAAAATGGTTGTAAATTTAGGAACTAGAAAATAACATCTTCAAAATATAAGTTATCAAAATAAAAGTTTTCCCAAATAATAGTTATCAAAATAATAGTTATCAAAATGATAGTTGTACCACCAACCGCAGATCCTCGACTTCTTCATGGTGAAGCTGGACCTCGGCATCGAACTTGCTCTTCCACTGGGCAATCTCAGTGTTGGCCAGCGAGACCTGAAATAATGGTTTTATATTACTGTATTTTTTATATTATTTAACTTATTATTATTATATTTATTTTTTTATCGTTATTTTTTTTATCTGTTTTGTATTATCTTCGTACTTTGGTAACTTCGGAAAGCAATTAGAAGGCATTTTGTCATAATATATTATATACTACTATGATTTGAAGGCATTTTTACAAAATTTTTCCAAATAACTATCTAAAAAACTTACTGAAGTTGCATTGCTCTGTTAATTGTGAGAAAACCTCATTAAATTGTAGACAGTATACATTGGAAGGCATCTTGTCATATTATTACATACTACTATGATTTGAAGGCATTTTTACAACATTTTTCACAATAACTATCTAAAAAACTCACTGAAGTCTATCTAGTTGCATTGCTCCGTTATTTTTTAGAAAACCACATCAAAATGTAGACAGTATGAAAGGTGGAAAGGAAGGAGTTGAGGATGAGGAGACAAAACAGTTTACTCGGAGCGGATTTCGCGGAGCCAACCTTGTGCTCAGCCTCGGAGCGAGCAGTGCTCTCCTCCTCCAGGGCGGCGCGGACGGCATCAAGCTCGAGCTGCACCTGATGCAGCTGGGCCTGCATTGACGAGCGCTCCTGAAACATTACAAAAAATTTATGACTGACTGACTGACTGACTGACTGACTGACTGACTGACTGACTGACTGACTCACTCACTCACTCACTCACTCACTCACTCACTCACTATCTGACTGACTGACTCACTTACTTAATGACTGAAGACTGAAATACTGACTGACTGACTGACTGACTGACTGACTGACTGACTGACTGACTGACTGACTGACTGACTGACTGACTGACTGAGATATTGACTGACTGACTGACTGACTGACTGACTGACTGACTGACTGACTGACTGACTGACTGACTGACTGACTGACTGACTGACTGACTGACTGACTGACTGAATGACTGACTGACTGATTTACTGACTGACTGACTGACTGACGGACTGACTGACTGACTGACTGACTGACTGACTGACTGACTGACTGACTGACTGACTGACTGACTTACTCACTGATTGACTGACTGACTGACTGACTAACTGAGTGACTGACTAACACGCTCGGCATCCTCGAGACGACGACGGGCCTCCTCGAGCTGCTGGGCGAGCTGGTGCTTGGTGTGCTGCAGGTTGTCGATGGTGACCTTGTTGTCGTGCAGCTCCTGAAGAGGAATTGATTGTTATAAATTTATAACAGTGTTATTATAAAATATTTCATGTTCATGAATATGATAGTAATTTATTTATAACAACTACGCAAAAATTCGTGGGTAAGAAGCAGGCCTATAAAAAAGAAACTAAGTGTATTACCTTTAGTAGACGTTTTTACACAGTTTGAACGAGAAATGGTGACTGTGTGTGAATTACTTGACGAGAATTATTTTCTTAAATGTTAAAAGAAATTAAATGTTAGGGCAACTAGAATTTTGCTTTCCACGGAACACAAGTTTTAATTTAATTAATAACCACCTTACCTTGAGCAGCTCGTTGTTTTCGTTCTGCAGGCGCTGTCGCTGTCCAGCCAGGTCGTTGACGTGCTTGGTTAAATCGTCCACCTTGTTCAGGGCCTCGCGGTGAGCGGCCTCGAACTTCTCGGCGTTGCGCTCGGCGATGTGCTAAATGAAACATTAGGTTATCAATTTTTTCCTGTTTCTTCTATTTCATTGTTCTGAACAACCAGCAAGTTAGATGAGCCCAAAGATTTGTTGGATTTCTCTCTGATGATTTATATTATACAAAAAGTTGCTCTTTTTATTGTGGCAGAAAAATAGCGACTAGGCGAATCATTGCTATAAGTTATGCGCGAATTACCACTTTTCTCACGGGAAACTTCCAAGGAAACAAAAAAATCTAAACTATGAAAAACATTAGTAGGAACTAATAATAATGAAATAATCAATGATCGAGGAGACAAAATGTTATAGCCCGCCATTTTAATTAGGACTTTTCTTTGCATGGTATGTCCAGTTACAGCAGTGGACTCCTAACTAGTCAACTCCTAACTGCAAAAACAACCAACGGATTAGCGCTAATATCACAGAGAAAAATGGCGCGAGTTTAAATTCGGCCTGATAATTAATTCAGAATGCTGTATCAACCTTTTCCTTCTGCAGCTGGTCAATGCTGGCGGTGAGCTCGATGACTTCGTGCTGCAGACGCTGACGTTCACGGTCGATTCTGTGGTGATTCAGTGACTGATTCGGTTACTCACTCACCCACTCACTCACTCACTCACTCACTCACTCACTCACTCACTCACTCACTCACTCACTCACTCACTCACTCACTCACTCACTCACTCACTCACTCACTCACTCACTCACTCACTCACTCACTCACTCACTCACTCACTCACTCACTCACTCACTCACTCACTCACTCACTCGCTCACTCACTCACTCACTCACTCACTCACTCACTCACTCACTCACTCGCTCACTCGCTCACTCACTCACTCACTCACTCACTCACTCACTCACTCGCTCACTCACTCACTCACGCTCACTCACTCACTCACGCTCGCTCACTCACTCACTCACGCACTCACGCACTCACTTGCTGTTCTTCTTGTGGAGCAGCTCAATCTGTTCCTGGTAGTCAATAAGGGCTTCTCCGTGCTTCTTCCGCAGCACGTTCAACGCCTCATCGCTCTCCAGCTGCGACTCCTCCAACAGCTTGCGCAGCTTGTGCAGGTCCGATTCACGCTTGCGGTTCGCCTCCAGCTGAAACATCAGATTTCTTTTAAAAAAAATTTAAGAAACGTTTTGATCACAAAGTTTTGAAACATCAGAATTCTTGATGAATTATTAAGAAACGTTTTGACTTTCTTACAAAGTTTTGAAATTTTTTCGGATACATGAATTTTTATGAATCTTTTTATGTGAGGGGAATTTTTTGTTTCATGTTATGTTCAGAATTTAGATACAAATTGATGTTTGTGGGTGTTTTTCGCTTTATCATCATCACAGAATTTAATAAAGACAAATATATTTATCCGATAAAACATTTTTCACAAGCAACACAAATGAAAAACAACAAGATAATGTCTCCGTTATGATATTCAGGTTGTTCATTGCTAAAATATAAAATCTTAATATAAGTAATTTATGGTTTCAATGATAAGTTTACGGTTTCAAAAACACATTTACGATTCTAAAAACAAACTCATGGTTTCAAAACAGTTAATGGTTTAAAATTTTTTTCCTTACCGTGGTTTCAAAAAAATTATAGAGTTTCAAAAACAAATTTATGGTTTCAAAAAAACTTTTAGTTTCAAAAAAACTTTTCGCGTACCTGGGCGTCAGTGGATCCCTCGGCATCCTCGAGACGGTCAGTCAAGCTTATCAACTGCACTGATAAGTCGGCTCGCTCGCGCTCAATCTGCAATGAAACTCTGATTTATTCAAAAAAATTAAATTATTTTATCCGCTGAAAGAAAAAAATCACACTTGTTCGTAAAAGAATAATTTTCTTTTGAACGACTCTTACAGTTAACATACACGCATCAAGTTATTGTGACTTTACCACGCGTTTGAAACTTCCAAAAACATGCGCATGTTTTTTTCCATCCACATGAATGATGAATTGTTTAATAAATAAAAATTTACAATAAACCGTGAAAAAATAATAAAAAATATATTTTTCCATCCACATGAATGATGAATTATTTAATAAATAAAATTTAAAACAATAAACCGCGAAATAATAAAAAATTATAATAACAAAAAAAGGACCAACTCGGTTCCTCAGCTCGCGCTCCGATTCAAGATCCTCTTGAAGCAGGTGGATTTTGTCCTGGAATGGATAGGAGAGTCGGTTATATCGTTCGCCTTGACCCTCGACCTGGACGGTGGACGGACGCCGTGGCAGCATTTCTGGTCGTCGTGATTCAGCGATACGACACTTCGAGGTGTCAGATACTTCCGAGGGTCAGATACTTCAGGGGTCGTCAGATACTTCAAGGTTCAGATACTTCCAGGGTCGTGAGATATTTCAAGGGTCAGATTCTTCCACGGTTCGGATACTTTTCTGGAGTCAGATACTTTACAGTAGTCGAACACTTTTCAAGTGTCGTCGAATATGTACTTCAGAGCTTTGACCGTTTTCAGTGGGTCGTACGTGCTTCCGATACGGTTCAGCACACTTGCCTTTATTCAGCAATTAGATGCAACACATCCTATTGTAGATTAGTTGCTGCGGTCGTAATCTAGAGGATGATGTAGCAAGAGAAACTTGTTCCTTTATCAATGAATCATGTAACTTCCTTGATTAGAGGTAGACGGGACTCGCAGGAATAAGCAGACCCTGATTTCCAGTAAGTCGTCGAATGACTCGTAATGTCTCTCTATGCCAACGTTACAATAGTTTGGCTGAGAAAGTTGATTCAGTGGATGAATCAGTATGGATGGAATTCAGATGTTGAATGTCGGATACAACGGTAAGCGTACTGAATAGTGAAGGGCGAATGTTTGGGATCTGATCAGCGGGCTTTCGTGAAGAACTGAGCGTTGTTTGAACTGACTCACACTACCGTTAGTGCTCATCATAAGTAGAGCACTCATAGTGGATTAGGAGACTGGGTTTGAATGACGCGCTGTTTTTCAAAGCCTTCCCTGATCAAGTTTTCCTTCTATTTATCTGTTTTCTGACCAGATGGTGTTGGAAGTTTTCCGGGACCCATAAAAGGCGCCCATTTAAATAGAGTTTCATAGTCAAGTATAAACTGCGGATAAGAAAAATTACGTAAATTATTCTATTTTTATTGACAAAAACAAAAAAAACCGATAAAGCGAAAATTTTCACTGTTTTAGTCATCTGTCGAAAAATCATATTTTAGGTTACCGGATCAGCCGGTTTGTTTACCAGTCCGACCCGATGATCTGAATATCGTAATGGCCCATTCTGTGTTCGCAACTCAAGTACTAGGGTGGGAACCGTGGCGGGAGAAAAACTGGTTGGGAATTTTCATGAAGAGGGGGGAATTTTCGGGTTTGTAATTTCCACACTATACTGAATATGAAATAATCGGATTGATTTAAATCCTAAAAGCAGATCGTTTTAATTATCCTTACTGCTCATTTACGAACATCAGCTACCGCACCACCGTATAAAACCGGTTTTCCACCTTCGTCTCGAAGAATGAAGAGTGGATGGAATTTTTTATTGACGATGAATATCTACTGGACTTCAAATCCCATCTATATAGCTATGTCTAGTAGTAAAGATTATAGCGCTTAGAAACAAAAAGTTTTTCAACTTTCCTTAGAAAAGTATTATCAAAACTGTTTTTCCGCTGATCCGACAAAGATTTTGAAAAACTTCGAAAGTTCTGAGAAAACCGTCCGTGCCGTCGGGAATCAGGTGTTCAGGTTCCGAATGTTTTTGACGTCTAGTGGACGAGAGAAGATTGAAAATGGGAGAATTCCCCCCTCTTAAGCGTTTTATAAAGGTAGAACTTATTCCGCAAGGTGTAGGTAAAATGGCATCGTAACTGGGAATTCCCCTTTAAAAAAATTTCCCTCCCTTTGGAGAATCGGCCAGTGTGTGTGGTTGGTTCAGGTGGTTGAATTAGTTGTTGTTGATGTGGAACGACCAGAAATGCTGCCACGTTGTGTCGGAGAAGTAAATCCAAAGTCCGTAATCGAGGGCCGTGATAACGTTAGGTTGAAATAAATTAAGTTAAAATATTTAAACTAGGTAAATTATTCAAGAAAATTAAATTATTTCCTAAAATAATGAGAAATAAGGCATTTCAATAATCATTTAAATTAAATTTGTGAGTTTCAACTTATGTACCTACATACGTCTGAAACGTGAACGTCAGATATTATGTTCTCTTTTTATGTGAAGTACTATGTTAAGAAAAAAATACGTCAGTATGAGCAAATTTACTGATAATTATTTGAAAAATTAGTTGTAAATTTATGAAAGTAAATCAAAATAAATCTTCACAATTATTCCGTTAGAGTGCTCATCTAGGATATAAGGATAGAAATCCATTATGGACGACTTGCCTAACACTAATCTCATCGTGTGTCCTAATAAATCAAATCTGTACCACATCCTTAATCTCTCATTAATCTCACATCTAAAATCTCATGTCTTGCTAATCTCATGTAGCATCTAAATTCTTGCATCTCCAACTTTCTACCAAGTGTTTCACTGAATCTCTACCACAACGGATGGTACATCTTAAATTCTGTACCACAAAAATTTACTTCACGATTCTCATGAATCATGTATTACCGGATGGCCCAACCTCCAGACGCGTGAGGCCGCCCAGATCGGCGACGGCCGAGTAGGAGAGCGACTGTGCCATGGACATGGATGGCGACTTCATCACATGGTAAGTGGTCTTCTCCGACGAGTAGTTCTGCACGCCCGACGCGCTACGGTAGACGGAGCCCGACATGTCCGACCGTGTTGGGTTCGATTTAATTGAACTGAGTGGTACAAATAGAAATGTGGAAGCAGTATTTATAGTATTTCGTTCAGGTTGTTTTTGCACTTGAGAGACACCAGAGCACAAGCACACACGCGCGCACACACTACGCCAACGGGGGTTCTAAAAAACATTCGTCAGTCTTGAGAGAAACGAGGATTCGTAAAATTCATGAGAATCGTTTAAAACAATAAATTACTACGCCAACAGGGGTTCTAAAAACATTAGGAGTCTTGAGAGAAACGAAGATTCGGAAAATTCATGAGACTCTTATAACAATAAGTTCGACGCGGAATACAAAATATCTATACAGTAGTTCGACTGTTATTGGAGTCGGTTGATTTGAACTGAGTGGAAGAGGAAATGGGATATGGATAGTTAATATACCGGATAAAGTTTCAGTTTCAGTTTCAAGTTCATATGGAGTTGTTGTTGTTTGTCTGAGAGGCAACAGAGAACGAGCCGTGAGTAAAACTCACGAGTAGATAAAGATCGAGCATGAGCAATAATGGTATTGACTCGTGGAAAATTGTTTTCTGACACGGAATTTTAACATAGTTTGTATTATATAATTTTCACATAACACGGCTTATCTGATTTTCCATCACACGAATTATTCACCGTTGGCGTTGGGCTCAATTAAATTGGACGGAAATAAATATGTGGGTTTTTCAAAAATAAGATTTACACAGATACACAACTTGCCGTTACTTGAGAGAAACATGCAAGCACAACTACGAGATTGAGGATTTTAATATCAATGATGAAGGTTGAAGATGATCGGTTGAAGGTTGATGATCGGTATGAAAATGAAGGTTATAGAGCTGTACCAAATGTGATAGCAGTCTATCCGTTACATACTGTACTAATAGCGCACGGGACGTGCCGCAGTCATGGACACGCATTGTAAACGGCTCATGAATGCGAAAACGTTTCATACTCTGGCACCATTTCATACCTCGGTGAGCGGAATTTAGAGTGCAAAGATCCCTGTACTACATACGTACGTACGTGTAGCATGGTTAGATTATGCTGATCATGGTAAAATTAGCTGAATCAGGTGACAACGAAGATCAATTTGCTGGATTATCTAAAACATTGACGATTTATTTGTCACGTCGAAGAAAACGAGTGGTTACGTGTGGTAGGCCAGTAGAAATCGAAAATAACTGAAATAGTCACAGTTGACGATTAATAGTGAAGGCGTGGTGAACTGTTGTACGTAAAGGCATTAGGTCATGAAAATCATGAGAAGAAAATAGGAAAATACAGCAGGAGAACGTTTAGATTGGGTATAAAAGGTTTGATGAACCTCACATCATCAAACTCGATGGAACCGTTCAAATATAGCCAAACCACCGTGCAAAACAGATTCTCTCCCATTTGAAGCAACGCTTCAAATACCAACCGTTAAACTTCATATATCGTTCAATATCAACGGGGAAAGCTCCAACATAACAAGAAAACAAATCCCTAAATCATATCAAATCCGACCGAAATTTGGAATATAAACGGTATAAATCGCTGGTCAGGATTTGGTACCTACGGAATGCTGGCTGGTACAGTCGGTGGGTTGAATCAGAACCGGTTGTTGGGTTCGCACAATGCACCGTGGCACACATAACACAACGCAAAGGCACACGTCCCATTCCGACTCACTCACTTACTCGGGCTGGCCCCGTATAAGTTTGACTGGGTCGTCGGCCACTACACTCGCTCGTACATTCATACAGAGCGTTTGGTGTAAAGTTTGGTTGTTGCGCGCCGGCTGGAGGGCATAACAATGTCCGCAACACAGACAACAAGCCGGGCAATGAGTATGTGCCACCCCCCTTATGTGCCGCAGTAGCCGAGTAGTTTCAGCAGCAGCCGGCAATATATGCTTTACACAATCAGCAGCACCCAACTCAAACCGCCCGCAACCAGCCAGCCAGGTTGCAGCGCGTGTGTGTATGTGTGTTGCACCCTGCAACAGCAGGCAGCTACATATGCGCCACATCATACCTTCATCACCCATCAACGGGGCACACATCCACATTCACTGGACGTCGCGGGCGCGATAAATATGCGAGTCGCCCTCCAAAAATAAACGCGACCCGCACAAATGCGCGTTGCCGGGCCCGCCGAGGTTGCGGGATGCGCGAGACGCACCAGGTTACGCAGAATGCCGAGGCAAAGGTGCCGTTGCGGCTTATAACATACCAAGTATAGTGGGGGCCTGTACACTTTGGGACACCGTTGGCGAGGGAGGGGGGCAGTGGCGCTCGATTGCCTTTACCACCCCTCGTCACCTCAAAACACCCCTCGTCACCTCAACTCGAAAAGCTCACTCTACTTATTTTCCAATACATTTTATTCGGGGTGCGCGCGCGCGCGCGGCGCCGCGTCTTCGAGCGTTTGGAGGAGGAGGTGGCCAGGGACGCTTTGAGATATACATCCACGGTCGTCCAGGATGGGGGTCGGCCGGTACATTCGAAGGCGCGATGGCATTCGGATTCAGGTGGTGCCATCGAAGTGTTCGCCGGAGTTTGTTGATGTATATCATTACCCAAACACCCTTAATAAAAAATTAGTGAAAAAAATCACCCGTGAGAACGACCCGTGGTTATTTTATAATGAGATTGCTGGTGCAACTGACTGGCAGTGGGATGAGCCTCGACTACTAGCGGACGAGAAGGGGTGGCAAAAATGGAATTATCCCCTCTTTGGCGTTTTCATAAAGTAGAGTTTGTTCCCTAGGGTGTGGGTAAAACGGCCTGAAAACTGCCAATTCCCCTCTCTTTGGGGAAATTCCCCTTCCTTTGGAAGATTAGCTCGTCCGCCAGTGGCCTCGACATATTGCCGGATGGCACAGTTATCTTAGTCAAGTATTTATGAACACCCACATGCACCCAAGAATAAGTCTGATGCGTACAATGTATAAGGGGCACATGCGAGTATGAAATGTGTATGTACAGTGTGGTTTGTAATGCACTGGCGGCTCATGGGTGCATGGGTGCGATCGATAATTTTTTCAATGTTGTTATCACTGGTCATCACTGACGGCTTATCCTCTAAAGGAATGGGAATTTCGTTAAAGTGGGGGGAATCAGCAGTAAGAAGGCCATTTTACCTACACCTTAGGGTACAAATTCCACTTCTGGAAACCGCCAAAGAGGGGGGGGGACTTTCACTTTTCCCACCCCTTCCTATCCGCTAGTGCATGGGTGCGACCGGTAATTTTTTTCGTTGTTGATTGAATGGTCATGTGCTCCACAGCTAATTTTTTAAGACCGCAGCAGCGCATACAAATTTTACTTTCTTAGTGAAATTCCAAAATATTATTTCCGTACTGTTCGACTATTTTACAAGACATATTCTTCATAAGGGTATGAACATTTATAGTCTTCCCTGGACTTTCCCAGGAAACAGTTGTCATAAGCAGCGACCAATGTGACTGCTATAGCAAAGCGTGTTAAATTGTGAAACTTCATGTTTCCTGGGAAAGTCCCGGGAAAACTATAAACGTACCCTAAGAGGGAGCTACTTGTAGACCTGCGGTGAACTCAGATACCACAACGATGGGGGTGGTGACGTGGTGTTGGGTAAAGTTAAAAATAATTAGCATAATATACAAAAAAATCTGCATAAATTTATGTAAAAAACACTCAAAAAGGCGAACTCAGAAATCACAACGATAGGGGTGGTGTTGGTTAAAGTTCTAACTAACTATGTAGCAAAAAATACAACATAATTTCTGCTTAAAATTATGTAAAAAAAATTGAAAAAGTCGAGTTCAGATATCATAACGATAGAGGTGGTGTTGATTAAAGTTCTAACTAACCAGCATAAAATACAACATCATTTCTGTTTAAAGTTATGTAAAAAAACCTGAAAAAGCAATAATTTAGTTTTTCTATTATTGTACGACCCGAGCCGACACTCTATTTCAATAACACGAGAATCAACTTACCGAAAGTCTGAAAGTATCTTAAGTGAGGTTTCTTAACAAAATAACCATTTCTATGACACCTACATTATGACATCTATGTTAATAAATCAACAATATTAATTTTTGTATACATTAATTAATCTATTCATCGAAATGGGAATGGATGTGAGTTGCGATCAGGATCAGTAGAGAAGAAAATTAGATGCTCGAAACTGCATTCAGATGATTAAAGGTGTATCCGGTAGAGGAACATTGATGTGCCATTGATCGAATGGCATATGTACACTGGCGGACGAGTCAAACTTCCAAAGAGAGGGGAACTTCCCCAAAGAGGGGGGAATCGGCAGAATTTGGGCCATTTTCCCTACACCTTAAGGAACAAACTCAACTTTTTGAAACTCCCAAACAGGGGGAATTCCACTTTTCCCACCCTTTTCGTCCGCTAGTGCATATGTACATATTCTACAACATCTGAATACATACCTCTTTCAGTTTTGACATAATGATCGATTATTATGATGTTGTTTGCATCCTGGCTACTTTCAACACAATTTGCCTGCAATTTGGGAGAAGTGAGTGTCGGGCACCATTCAGTGACTAAGAGACGAGCTAACTCTCTAAAAAGAGGGGAATTTCGTCAAAGACTGGGGAATTGTCAGTTTTGAGGTAATTTTACCTACACCTTAGGGGACAAACTGCACTTTTCTAACTCGCCGAAAAGGGGGGAGGGGTGGAATTCCACTTTCCTTCTCCTTCTCGTCCGCTAGTGCTTCAGAAGTTAAGAATCGAAGCTCGTAACCTGATATATCAATATTCTCAATGGATTGGAAGACTACATTTGAAAGCTTACTTTTTTAAACCTCGGTAATACAATCACAGAAAAAGCCCGTATGTTGTTACTGCAAGAAAAAATAATTGCCGAAAACGTCTGATAATGAAACATCAGACAATCAGTGTTAACACGCACTTTAATCATCATCACCCCATGTTATACTGTGTTAAAATATGGTGTCAAACGAGTTGAGGAGGCTAGTGATGTTTCATTATCAGGGCAATATTTTTGTTTGCAGAAACAACATACGGGCTTTATAGAGAATCGCCAATAAGCAATTCATATAAATTCATTCTTCATTTTAAATTGATGAACCACCCGTTCCGATACAGAATTTGTATCACTTACATATGTAGATGTATGTAGATAAAGATAAAAAGCATACATACCTAAATGTAGTGTATATAAAACACAGTAGTGACTAACTCAATGATGATTCACGAAACTAATTGGTTTCTGATATATAATGTAAACAAAATGACTGGTTTGGAAGTTCACACCTTGTGTAGAAAACTCTCATTTACCTTTTCGCTGAAAGATCTACCATGTACCATCCACTAGCGGACGAGAAGGGGAGGGAAAAATGGAATTCCCTCCGTTTTGGCAGTTTCAAAAAGTAGAGTTCGTTCCCTAAGGTGTAGGTAAAATTACCTAATTTCGGCCGATTCCCCCCTCTTTGGAAAGATTCCCCTTCTTTTCGAGGAATGGCTCGGGGTCGTCCGCTACTGACCGTGTTTCAATCACATTACATCTCACAGCTGTTTACAACCAGAACCACATAAAAATACACCACACACTGGTCTAGTTATAAAAAAACTTGTGCTTTTCGTTTGTGATTTACAACGTTCGGCTGCAACGCAATGGAACGTTATTTTTACGTTCTTGTTTGGTTCACTGGAGTGTAATTTTTTCGCCGTAAATTTTTTCCTTATATGCAAAAGTATTGCTGCAATTAGGGAATGGATTCAACTTTCTGACCACTACGAAAACACCATTATGGTGATTAACACGAATGGTATCCGTGTGCCGTGGTGGCTTCAGTTAATGAAGAAATTCAAGTAAAAAAGGGATACTCAAAACATTATAATCCAAAGATCAGTTAACTGCTTTCATCAGAACAGTGAGAAATTGGCTGCATTCGTTGATATTCTAATTAAAAAGCTGCGTTTATACACCGCAACAGCAACCTAATAACACACCACAATATTCCATTAACGAAACAGCGAAAAAAACAACGCGCAAAAACCATGAACTATTTTCATAATAGGCGCAACACAAGGAATAAATCCCAAATAAAACATTGGAATGAAAATCAGTGAATATGTATGTTCATATTTTTTATACCATAAAAAACTATGGACTCCAACTGGTATGTAAATGCGTTTCTGTTGCGGTGTGTGTTGTTGTGCCATTCGGCGAAACAAGGTATTTAGTGTAACGTGGACGAACAAAACTCACAATGCCCTTAGGGTGCCTTCATAGTCGGATTTGCAACTTAATACGGAACTTTTCTGTAAACCTTTTCCTGTTTCGTTTCGACATTTTTCTTTTTTTCTTCTGATTTCGATTTCGAAACCGGTTTTGGAATCAATTATGACGTTGAAAGGGTTTAAGGAAAAGTTCCGAAACAAAGTCGCATTGGTTTGAACACCGGTAAAGTCAAGGATGGCAGCAGGATTCAGGATCGGTACCTCAGCATGTTAAAATCAGTCTCATCAGTTGAAAATTCTATATAAACGAGGCTCACGTACCAGAACTCACAATGCTGATGCGACCATGTTTCGAAGACTGGTCAAGTCTTAGAGGGGGTATTCGTGAATTGAAAATTCAGGAGTCGGAGATATTTGTGAATCAGATTTCTACGATTCAACTACTGGCGGAAATGAAGGGTGGAAAAAGTGGAACTCCCCCTCTTTGGCGATTTCAAAAGGTAGCGTTTGTTCACAGTTAAAATGGCTTGACAACTGTCAATTCCCCCTCTTTGGTGAAATCCCCTCCCTTAGAAAGATTAGTTCGTCCGCCAATTCATTAGACCAACGCTTATTCATTTAACGTCCCGATCCATTACCAAAAAGTAAACTAAATAACTCAGTGACTCAGAACCTGGTATTTATGAACAGCTATTTCGACAACGTGGCTCATTCAGAGCTCTTTGAGCCCACCCACTGCCATAATTTAGGGTGCTTTCAGAGTAAAAAGGAAAGTAAAAAGGAAAGTAAAACGGAAAGTAAAATCTGTAAACCTATTGACCGGAAAGTCAATTTTGTTCCCGAAATTTTGTTTTCAGTCAATAGGTTCACAGATTTCACTTTCCTTTTTACTCTGAAAGCACCCTAACACTTTCTTGACTGAACCAGTCAACTGGCGGACGAGCTGAATCTCCAAAGCGAGGGGAATTTCACCAAAGAGAGGGGGAGGGGCAGTATTCGGACCATTTTACCTACACCTTAGAGAACAAATTCTTCTTTTTAAAAACATTAAAGAGGGGGAATTCCACTTTTCCCTCCCCTTCTCGTCCGCTAGTGAACTAGTCTACTGATTCATTACCTCGCCCTATCAACTTCACTACGCATTGGGTAAAACTTTTCACAGACATGTTTGTTTGTTAGAGATATGTAAGTGTTACCACGGAACGCGGAACTAAAGAGCTTCTTGACATTCAAGTGAGCAAATGACACGTTAACTTGTGCAACCCGGGTATAACACCCACTGAACATGATGATTGCATGTTATAGCATACAGCTGTTAGGTTGAGTTGAGTCAAACAGCTCACGTTCTCTTACATTTGATGCAGCTAACGATTCAAAGTTGGAGTAGTTAACACTACAACTTTTACTTGAACCCCAGGCAGCCCTTTACACTTTCTTGACTGAACCAGTCTACTGATTCATTACATCGCCATATTAACTTCACAACGCATTATGGGTAAAACTTTTCACAAACATGTTTGATTGTTAGAGACAAGTGTTACCATGGAACGCGGGACTACATACCACAAAATCACCGTTTTTCGCCGAACTGAGAAAATGACTAAGTGTGGTTTTTATCAGATTTACCAAATCTGACTTTTCACAAATGCGGATGAGTAAATTTTAAATGAAGTTAGCGTTAAAACCAACACACATTCTGCGGCCAAAACCATGTGCAAAACTTTTCACTAATGAAACATTATAGGAACATCCTGTAACACACGCATTAGCACGCTATGTAGTTATGATTTTTTTTGTTAGCAGTGCATGTGTCTGATGTTTCACTAGTGAGTTGCATAGCGGGCAGCTTAGCAGGCAGAAACGGAGTGGTTTTAATATACCAAAACACAGTTATTTTAAACATCACAAATTAAAAAGTGTGTGACAGAAGATTTTCCGAACAAAACTGAGAACCAAAAGAAATTTTGCACGGGCACTCGGTCTGGGCGCCATCAGCATCCGGTGATTGAGGGGACTCACTCACTCACTCACTCACTCACTCACTCACTCACTCACTCACTAACTAACTAACTCACTCACTTACTCACACTCGTATCTCTACAGATCCGCGATCTCGAGACCGCTCTGGATGAGGAGACCCGCCGACACAAGGAGACGCAGTCCGCCCTCCGCAAGAAGGATCGTCGCATCAAGGAGGTGCAGATGCAGATCGATGAGGAGCACAAGGCATTCGTCATGGCTCAGGACACCGCCGACCGTTTGACCGAGAAGATGAACATCATGAAGCGACAGATTGGCGAGACGGTTAGTGTTGAGTGAGTGAGTGAGTGAGTGAGTGAGTGAGTGAGTGAGTGAGTGAGTGAGTGAGTGAGTGAGTGAGTGAGTGAGTGAGTGAGTGAGTGAGTGAGTGAGTGAGTGAGTGAGTGAGTGAGTGAGTGAGTGAGTGAGTGAGTGACTGAATGAATGAGTGAGTGAGTGAGTGAGTGAAAAAATTGGTTGACTGAATAACTCAAATATGACTGACTTACTGAATGGGACAGACTTACTCACTCACTTGACTCACTCACTCACTACACTCACTCACGGCACTCACTGTACTCACTGATTACAGGAAGCGCTGTCGATGCACAACCTGCAACGGGTGCGCCGGTACCAGCGCGAACTGGAGGAGGCCGAGGGTCGTGCCGAGATGTCCGAAATCAGCCTGAATCTGATCCGCGCCAAGCACCGAAGCTCGGTCGTTACCAGCAAATCCGGATCTTCCAAGGTCGTTGAAGATTCACGATTCGGCCCTGATTACGGTCTAATCTGGGATCCACATGACCCCGAAGTAGTCGATGTATCTGAGAAACCCAAAGAACTCCGACGTTCAGTTACTGGCAAAGTGTACCAGATGAATCGTCGTGGTCCCTGTAATGTGCGATCCTATTTGGATGCACTCGCCGAGGCGTACTTTTTGTAGAAGTTTATCGGAGAACATTGTATAAAGTTCGGAATAACAAGGTCCACCTCAAGTCTCACCAAATAGTAACAGAAAAAAGACTTTTTTCAAAAAAGACAACAAAACGACTATTTTCCAACAGGACATTTTCTGAAATCATCTGTAATAGAGTTGCTGAAACTTCTAGGATTTCTAACAGCAAGCTTTCTCCTAAAAAAATCTCTATAAACCTGTTTGTGCAGCCTTTTCTGAGAAACTGCTACAACTTTACCTTACTTTATTTAACTTAATTACTTCTACTACACTTAAAGTTAGAATACTTTAAGCTTTAAGCCAACTTTTCCAAAAACCATGCATTTCAGGTTTACACGCTGGAGGAGGAGTAATACTCGTAGAGTAAGTATAAATACATACACTCTAATATTGTCTCTTAAGTATACAAAATACGTCTACACTTGGTTCCTCCTCTGGGCTTCTTATACTTTACTTGTTCATTCAAGTACATACCATGACAAGAGTTCCAAATATTTCACTTGATGATTGATCATTGATCTATGTTTTCTAATCAAGAATACAGTACATATAGGCCTCGTAATTGTTTATAAGAAAACGCAAAACGTGGCACAGAAAATTTCTTATTTACTTGAGAATCCGGTTCTGGACATGAGAATCTGGTTCTAAGAAATTTTAAAAAGTGGCTAAAACGTGACACAGAAAATTCATTGCTTGAGAATCTGGTTCTGGCCATGCCATGTGTTCTCGTAGTTTTAAACCATTTCTTATAATCAATTATTAGGCCTATAATCATACAAGAAAAGAGTGGCTCAACTGAGATGACTGGAATTCTCGTCTAGCCTTCATCATAACCTACATAACTGTTCCTCAATACATCTCCTATTCAATCACCATATTTTCCTTCTATTTGCAGGTTTACACACTCGAAGAGGAGTACTAAACCCCCACCCTGATCTACCCGTAATCCCGCAGTTTCTTCACACCAAAACAATAAAAAAAAAAAAAAAAAAAAAAAAAAAAATCTCTACTTCTACTCAGCCAAAAAAACTCTGTAATTCTTCCCGCGTCTTTGGCGCGCCTTCTCTTGTGTGCCTGTCGCTGGACCTGAAGTTCCGTGATTCAAATTCACCACCGCAACAACAACAACAACAACAACAACATCAACATCAACGACATCAACGATAAGATCAATAACAACAACAACAACATCAACGATAACAACAACAACATGTGCTGGGTTGAGCGATGGTGTTCTTGTCTCTCCGACCGAGGTGTACTGTGTGTGCTCAAGTGACCAATCATCGGGCTTCAATATCAACAACAACAACAACAACAACAACAACAACAACATCCACAAACAATGGCAACAACAACAACAACACACCAATGATGTACTCATTATTCGCATCAGTCAATATAGCCTATCCAGGGTTTCTTGTTACTCAAAAACTTTTTGGCGCGCAGTTTGAACTCAAATCTGATTTTGGCGCGTTTTCAAAATTTCGAGAAAAAAATTCTTTCTCACATAACATTAAAATAACGAACAAAAATTGCACCTGATTCCTTGCATACGTGAGTAACCGGCTCACAAGATAAAATTTTGATAACAAGAAACCCTGACCAAGCTATACTTGTCCTGTAGCGCCACTCTTGTATGAACCGGTTAGTCTGAATCAACACAGACTTGCCCCTTTTCTACCACCAACCACCTACTTCGCACATTCAAGCTGTGTTTGACCACCGATCCTGAATCTTCTTCTCTAAACCTTTTCATCCACACCAACAACACCAAACTGTATAATACGCAACTCGTTTTTTTTACCTATTCTGCCAATTCAAAACGGTTATCTGGTGCCTTTTTATTCTTCGTTAACTCACACTGCCGGACGAATAAAAATCCGAAATTTCAAATAAATAGGTGACGATTTATTTTCGTTTTTATTCGAAAAATAGTCGAGCGCTGTCTCGCCGTCCACCCGCTGTAGCCGTTTTTCACCAAATTCGATCAAAAACAGGGCAGCCGGTGGTGTTGTGTAGATTTCTTATCGTAAATTCATATTTATTTATCATTATCTTAATCCGATTGTATCTGGCGGTACCGTAGCTTTACACCGTTGCACAGTCTTTTTCATAATTGTTTTTTTATGTAATATTGGACGCACGAACCACACCGATCTGTTTTTATACTATAACACAGTATTTTTACTACTTTTTAATATTTTATTATAATTATTATAATATATATTGGTTGGTTTTTGCCATGCAATATCTGCTATTGTGTGTCCGACACCAGACGAGGGCACGATGGCCGACGACTGTTTTACCATGATGCCTTGACTATTATTATTATTATCATCATCATTATTATTGTTATTATTACTGTAATATCTATAATATTAATTATTTGAATGACATGTGGACCCAAATGTGTACATCATTCTCGGTCGAAGATCGCAATTATGAAAAATACAACAACCCAACACACAAGCCCGAAACAGCGCCGTGGAAGCCTAATAAAACACCATTGAAACGTACGATTTTAACTGCCATTGTATAGCGTAGTCGGAATTTCTTGCTAATAATTATGTTCTCTGAAAACCTTCTACACAAGCAGCGTGAATCACATA
>OZ038443.1:5463877-5571377 GCA_964036265.1 Daptonema setosum
TAAAAGTATCAAAAGTTACAGATGTATTTCATATAAGTTAAATAGGACAATAAATACATTTCCACGATTGTTTTTTCAGCTACTGTATTAGGTTCAATGAAAAAAATTACCTTAATTAAAAACAATTGCACGAACACCGTCGTAAACAAATAATAATCAAAAACAATAATAAATACTAAATAATGCTTATAATAATAATAATACTAAATAATAATAATAAATTGTATGCTATTGCAAAGATGAGGATTTTTTCTTGGTCATCAAAAAAATTTTAAGTTAGTTTCAATAAAACATTTCAGGGCCACCGTACGCCTCGCCCTCGACCAGTGGAACAGAAACAGATTGCTCGCTTACATGCGCAGGTGTGTTTATAAACATATAATTATATTATATTTAGTTTATATTATATATATATTTATAAACATATAACATTATAAATAAAGCCCGTATGTTGTTTCTGTAAGCAAAAGTTTTCCCCAAAACGTATGATAGTGAAACATCACTAGCCTTTACTCAACGCGGTTGACACCATAGTTTAACACTGTAACAGAGGGGTGATGATGATTGATGTGCATGCTATTTACCACTGATTGTCTGATGTTCCACTATCAGATCTTCTGGGCAATACGTTTGTTTGCCGAAACAACATACGGGCTTTACTATAATCTGTCCACGGTTTCTTTATTACTAAAAAAAGTCTCTGGCGCTTGATAGTTTTTTTTCATTTGACACTCGAACCATTAGCGGACGAGAAGGGGAGGGAAAAGTGGAATTCCCCCTCTTTGGCAGATTTAAAAAGTGCAGTTTGTTCCCTAAGGTGTAGATAAAATGGCCAAAAAAATGCCAATTCCCCGTCGTTGACAAAATTCCCCTCCCTTTGCAGGTTTAGCTCGTCCGCCAGTGACTCGAACCACATATGAATAATATTCACCCACAGTGAATACATAAGGGTGCCTTCATAGTCAATTGCAAAAACAAATGCAAAAAATTGCCAAAATGCAGCTGTTTTTGCAAGTTTTCCGTGACCCTTTTCTGTCTCACGAATTTTTCGGCCATAGTAACTGTCAAAATGTAACATGGAAAAGGGTTAAGGAAAAAATTGTAAACTACATGCAAATTTTTGAATTTTTTTTCAACTGACTATGGAGGCACCCTAACTCATTGTGAAAAAATGTTAAACAATAAATCCAAACTAAGTGTTTGTAAAATTTACACTATGCCAAAAATTTATGTAGAACTTTGCACAACCATTAAGTTCAAATCTCTTTATTTGGAATAGATCAGCAAAATAGCCAAGACTTATCCACGAAAACCTGAATTGTTTATCAAACTTATCTAAGGTTGTTGTTGTTGTTGTTGTTGTTGTTGTTGTTGTTGTTGTTGTTGTTGTTGTTGTTTTTGTTGTTAAATATAAAGTTATTGTAGGATGATGGTTCAACCGAATACACCCAGCGCAGCAGCCGAGATTTGAGAGATGCATTCAAGGATGATGAAAGTATGAAAGAAACGCTTGGCCAGGTGAAATGTGTATTAAATATAACATTCGCTCAAATATTTTTTTAGGAACCAAATTTAAAATCCGAACAATTTCTCCTTAGTAAGACTTTTCCCTGCAATCACGCAATAAGATTAGTGGACACTTCATGTTTTATGTAAACTCACGAAATAGACTAGAAATAAACCTTTTCGCAATTTCAATTTATTTTATTCGCTCTGAAAACATTTAGGAATACCCCACCGCCAGATCCCCGGAAAAGATACAGAAAGCTCATGTCTTCGCAAAGGTGGGTTTTATCGGGTTCAAAACCTTCTCACACCTGTTCACATGCATAAGTTTATATAAGAGTTGGTTTAATATGGTTCACCGTAACATATAATAAAACCCGTATGTTGATTCTGCAAGCAAAAATATTGCCCAGAACGTCTGATAATGAAACATCACTAGCCTGAACTCAACTCAGTTGACACCATAGTTTAACACAGCATAGCATGGGGTGATGATGATTGATGTGCGTGTTAGCACTGATTGTCTGATGTTTCATTATCAGAAGTTTTGGTTGCTATTTTTACTTGCAGAAACAACGTTCGGAAATATGCCAAAAACAAAATAGAAATGATTGAATGAATGAAATTAATTCAGAAGCCAATGGTAAAACGCCAAGCAGTCTGGAATCGCGAGAAATCGTACATGCGTGCCAGTGTACTTGAACAGGCTGACCGATTGCAGAAATGAGTAAAAGTCATTATTTTAAAGGGCTACCTGGGATTCAAGTGAAAAGTCATCGTGTTAACAACTCCAACTTAGGGATCGTTATATAGCTGCATCAAATGTAAGAGGTGATGCATAATAACCGGCTGTCCGACTCAACTCAACCCAACAGCTTTATGCTATAACACGCAATCATCATGTTCAGCGGGTGTTACCCGGGTTGGACAAGTTAACGTGTCATTTGTTCACTTGCATCTCAAGAAGTTCTATACTAATACTGTCTCATACAACTGTGATTCAGTATTTAAACAGTGTGTACACAGTTAAGCAAATCTTCAAATGTATAGCTTTGGCAGGTTATTTTGCTACTCGCAATTTGAATTTTAACGGATTTCGGCACTCATTGAAGTTTCCAAGAAAAAATCAGTATTTGGACAAAAAGGAACGGTGCGGTGCGCCTAACTTAATGCATATAATAATTTCTGACCAAATTTATAGCAAGAAATCTTGACTAAACTATGAGACACGATGATGATTGAGGAGCGCTGGATGAATGGCTCACCTCAACTTAAGAGCCTCCGTCACTAAGAACCGACAAAAATGAAATTTTTTGATACAAACTTTTTTTTCACCGAATGAATTGAAAATCAGTTCCTAGACAGTAAATTATGTTTAACAAACAAATCCGTTGTCCAAATTTACCTAAAAATATTATTTTTATATGAAAATCGGTTTTTAGTGACACGCCTTGACATTGCCTGTGAGTCAGGAATTTATTGCTAGTTTAACACGAATATTATGCGATAGACAAGTCGCATAATGAAACTTTTTAATATCCATGTAAATCAGTTTTTTGAGAACTTATGTTCGAAATTTCAGATCGATTAATACATTATTCGATGAGATATGCATATGCTTCTTTCCGTGAGGTATACTGCCATGCATATTTTGAACTTTTTCAATGAAAATAAAAGTTAAGGCCGAATAAAAAAAATAGGCCCGGGCTCTCGGCTTTTTAATTGCTTGAAATTGTTAGCGCAAGATGTACTCTACAAACTTATTATAATCTTAAAGAGCGATCGGGGCTTTACTTAAATTGAGAATCGAATAAAAAAATCTACTTTCACTGAAAAAAATGCGTGCAACCAAAAATAGGTGATTTGGGGAAAACGTCGAATAAAGACGTTTTGGCTGAAAATCAGTAATTGGGTAGGTGTTAGACTATAAATAATAATGAACGGGTTACTGATTTTCAGTAAAATCGTCTTTATTCGACGTTTTTTTCAAATCGCCCACTTTCGGTTGCACGCAATTTTTTCAGCGACAGTAGATTTTTTCATTTGATTCTCAATTTAAGTAAAGCCCCGATCGCTCATTAAGATTATAATAAGTTGGTAGAGGACATCTTGCGCTAACTATCTCAAGCAATGAAAAAGCCGAAAGACGATTTTTATTCGGCTTTAACTTTTATTTTCTTTGAAAAAGTCCAAAATATGCATGGCAGTATACCTCACGAAATAAAGCATATCTCATCAAATAATGTATGAATCGATCTGAAATTTTGAATATAAGTTCTCAAAGAACTGATTCACATGGATATGAAAAAGTTTTGTTATGCGACTTGACTATCGCATGATATTCGTGTTAAACTGAAAATAAAATCCTTACTCACAGGCAAAGTCAAGGAGTGTCACTAAAAACCGATTTTCATACAAAAATAATGTTTTTAGGTAAATTTGGACAACGGATTTGTTTGTTAAACATAATTTACTGTCTAGGAACTGATTTACTACTGATTTAAAAAAAAAGTTTGTACCAAAAAATATCATTTTTGTCGGTTCTTAGTGACTGAGGCTCTTAAAATACATATAATTCACAATATTCTACAAATTATATTATTTTTGCTGTAACTGATGTGAGACAACTCTTTAGGATATTTTTCACGCTCACTCATAGAAAAATGGCTTTGTGATTCATGCGGCACTGGAATAAACACTGATGACTGATTATTTTTGGGATATCATGACGCTCATTTAATGACTAAAGCCCGTTTCTTTTATCTGCAAGCAAAAATATTGTCCAAAACTTCTGATAATGAAACATCAGACTTCAGACCCCATGCTGTACTGTGTTAAACTATGGTGTCAACTAAGTTTATTTGTTAGTTTAAGTTAGAGGCTAGTTTCAATGTCAGACGTCAATAGTTTTGTTTGCAGAAACAACGTACAGGTACAGGCTTTAGAATATAATGCCACATTCTGAATTGTGCCAGTATAAGAGAAAACTATATTTGTGGTAATTGCCTTCACAATTTAGGCTTCTTGAATACGGACGGCAAAAACGGGATAACTATTAGAAAAATACAATGTAAAAATGGCACTTCGTTTTTTTAAAACAAATTTTCTATTGAACTTGATCTAGTGAATGGATGAGTGAGTGAGTGAAGTTAATAAATAAGTTAATGAATGAATGAGTGAGTGAGTGAGTGAGTGAGTGAGTGAGTGAGTGAGTGAGTGAGTGAGTGGGTGAGTGGGTGAGTGAGTGAGTGAGTGAGTGAGTGAGTGAGTGAGTGAGTTAGTGAGTGAGTGAGTGAGTGAGTGAGTGAGTGAGTGAGTGAGTGAGTGAGTGAGTGAGTGAGTGAGTGAGTGAGTGAGTGAGTGAGTGAGTGAGTGAGTGAGTGAGTGAGTGAGTGAGTGAGTGAGTGAGTGAGTGAGTGAGTGAGTGAGTGAGTGAGTGAGTGAGTGAGTGAGCTAGTGAGTGAGTGAGTGAGTGAGTGAGTGAGTGAGTGAGTGAGTGAGTGAGTGAGTGAGTGAGTGAGTGAGTGAGTGAGTGAGTGAGTGAGTGAGTGAGTGAGTGAGTGAGTGAGTGAATGAGTGAGTGAGTGTGTGAGTGAGTGAATATAAAAAATATATGTAAAGAAAAATGTTACAATAAATAAAATTGCGCAAAATTTTTTTCGTATGAAAAAAAAATTAATTAAAAATTATTCAATTAAACCGGCCAAAACTGCAAAATAAAAAGCAGCAGGCCAGATATAATTCCTTTATGCATAAAATAAAAACAAGAACGTAATAAAAGAAGCAACTTACCGAATTTCGCTCGTTTGCGCCGTTTTGTCCGCACCCTGAAGAAGAAAGAAGATAATTTGCGGCAAAACGCCAGTCAAATTCAATCAAAATGGTTAGCTATTCGTTGGATTCCAAAGTTTCTTAGTTATTATTTGAGTATAAGGGACGAGAAGGGAAGGAAAAAGTGAAATTCCCCTCTCTTTGGCGGTTTCAAAAAGTAGAGTTTTTTTCCTCATGGTGTAGTTCATCCATATTCACGGAATCCGATATTCTCGAGGCCATCAATTTTGATGTAAAAATCAATGTTTTTCATCCACTTCCATATGTGACCTCGGATAGTCTCAGACATTATGTAAATTCCTTAAAAAATAAAACGACAATTGGTCCAAATAGTCTCAGCAACACTTTTCTTAAAACTTTTGGATCGGCCATATTATTTCCTCTAGCCAAACTGTTCAATGTTGTTCTACTAACAGGGAACATCCCAGAACCTTGGAAAACAGCCAATATACGGGCCATTCCAAAAATATCCAGTGCTATTAGTACCAACGATTTCAGGCCTATTTCACTTACGTGTGTTGACTCAAAATTGTTTGAAAAAATTATTAAAGATTATTTACTCGCCCATTTTATGTCAAATAATCTCATACCAAAAACCCAATTCGGTTTTCTTCCAGGCAGAAATACTGCTGGAAATCTGATAACATTACTCCACTATGTCACTGAGGCTTTGGATTCAAGAGTCCCAGTTGATGTTGTATATTTAGATTTTAAAAAGGCCTTTGATAAAGTGCCGCACCAACTAATCATAGCTAAACTATCGCACTACAAAGTGAATAAAAATATTGTCAAGCTGATAGAAAACTGGCTCTCTAACAGACGTCAATTTGTTACTATTGAATCCATGCGCTCAAGAGGTGATTCAGTCATCTCGGGAGTCCCTCAAGGAACAGTCCTTGGACCCATTTTATTCATAATATTCATCATTGACCTTATTAATGGTATCAAACACTCCATTCCTCTTTTCTTCGCTGATGATGCTAAGCTGATTAAACCACGCCATAATGATGTCGATCACATACTGTTGCAATCCGATCTGAATTACATATCTGACTGGTGCCGAAGAAACGGCATGGAACTTAATGCAAAAAAATCTGCTTGTTTGCATTACGGTAAACACTTTGTCAAAAATTTGATCCCATTATACTATATAAATGGAAGCCTACTAGATAGTACAGAATGTATAAAAGATCTGGGACTGTTGTTCGATGATAATTTATCTTTTACTCCTGCCATTGCCGATATTTGCCGCAAATCCAATTTGAGGGTTGCCCTTCTACGCAATTCTTTCAAAAACCATTCCATAACCTTTCAAGTAAAACTGTATAAAATTTTTGTTTTGCCTATAATCACCTATTGCTCCCAGGTACTTATGTTTCATACCAAAGAATCCATGAATAGAATAGAGAATATTCAACATAGATTTACCAGACTAAATGTTCATTACGAAGGTGCCGAGGGTAACCGCCTGCCATATGAGGAAAGAATAAAAAAATGCAATTTACAGTTACTCGTAGATTATTTCACCAAGACAGATTTGATCACAGTCATCAAGCTTACCACAGACCGATTTTACTGTCCTGTACGGTTGATCGATTGGTCACAAATACACTGTAAACGACTAAAGAAACCAAGACACAACAGCCACTTTCGAAAACAGTTTTTTTATGACAGGACCATAAATCATTACAATGAACTTCCAATAGCCCTGAAAGAAGGAACCATTCGCGTCGCTGATCTGGAAAGGTGGCTGGTCGCTCGTCATATGGAGGAGAGAAAATAGTTAATTTATCTATTATACACACCTAGTGGATGAAGGCTGGTGAATTTGAATATTTTTTGAATATTTTTATTTACACATATCTCTCCCCTGAATTTTTTATTTCTATTATGACATACTAGCAATACATCCGTTTAATGGAAACTATTTCGTTTCTCATATTTAAATATTTAATTATTTGATATTATATTTTATACTCTATTACCTAAAAAGCTCCGACTAACGTAGCTTAAACTCTGGTCCTGTTTCACACACTCTCAATTCTCAATTCATAAAATGCATATGCATATATACCCATGACACTTATACTGACCACGAATAAAACTAACTAACTAACTAACTAGTTTTCAATTCAGTTTTTGCAAATTTCAGTCAATTCCCTATCTTTGGAAAGATTCCCCTTCCTTTAGAGATTGGCTTGTCCGCCAGTGGAGTAAAAATTTGATGATTAACTGACTAATTACATACCGATCTCAGAAAACCTCTATTTTCAGCCGCAAAATGAGTATATGGAAAGGCATCGGAAGCAACACGGCCGACGGCTCGATTATGAAGAACGATTGTTGGTTATTTTCTGTTATTTTCTAGGTTTAATTTGAGTTGCTAGTAAGTTGAGAATGAAATCAGAGTGGTAGTTTGTTTTTATCTTTCTTCGGATTCCGATAGTTATATTCAATCGCCATTCGGCAATTGCGACAGGTCGGATCGAACGAAAGAATGATAAACAACCACACTAGCGGTCGAGAAGTGGTGTGGGACAAGTGGAATTTCTCCCTCTTTGGTGGTTTCAAGAAGTACTGGGTGTAGGTAAAATTGTCTGAAAACTGCAATTTCCCCTTTCTCTCTAGAGGTTTAGCTCGTCCACCCGTGAACAGCAGCTCATTTCATTTTATTAATCATATTATCTGCTGCATATTTCACTTTGAAGGGCTCTTGCCGCTCTTTTTTTATCGAATGGTGATATTGTATTGTTTTTTATGTTCATTTTTTAGGCGGAAACGCGAAAGCCGTAAGGTGCACGATCAGGCCAAGACGGCCAAGAAACTGCGTGGTATCAAGGCCAAGCTCTACAACAAGAAACGATTCTCCGAAAAGGTGCAGATGCGCAAGCTGTTGGTTCTTTCATATTTTTCACCTTTCTTGTTGGGCTTACTAAAATTTCATAGTTCTTCATTGAAACTGTTGATCTTTGCTCAGTGGCCACCTGACCTGTCCATCATATCTGTTGAATTAATTGATTATATGTGAAATTGTGGAATGGTGTAGTAAGTCTCGTTTACCTCTATCTTAGAGTTCGAACTTGGGCAATGGAAAGTTTTTATTTCCAGTGTCTTACCAACCGACCGACACTTAACTTTTGAACGTCCTGAGTGACCAGCTGTCATATCCAAGCTTTTTATCGAAACGGCTGTTCACACTCACAGTTTCAGTGTTTCACATAATCAATCGCTATCGCTTACCTACCTACAAAGTTTTATATCAAACTGAATACTTTATTTTTGTATTTATAAGTCTAGTCATTTATCAATCATGAAATTTGATAGTTCATGAATATATGAGGTCACGTCATGTCACACGATAGTTTAGGCTAGGCTGGCATTTTGTCACATAAACGCCATCAAGTTAAATCAGCTTCAATAATTCAGAACAGTTAGGTTTCAAGATAATTTTCCCCCAAGGTAGCTCTGATACATACTAATTTCGTTCATTATCAACTCCAAATCAAATTTATTCAGTTGTTATGCCATAATAGCGAGGTATGATACCAAGTCACAAATAGTGAAATAACGGTCATCCGATTCACAAATGACAATCACTCACTGATCATCAACATCCGATTGCAGGATCAAATCGCACGAAGAGAAGGAGCAAACGAGCAGTACGAAACGCGATGACCCGGACAAGGCGATGCCGGCCTACCTGCTGGATCGTGAGCAGCAGACCCGTGGCAAGATACTCTCCAATATGATCAAGCAGAAACGGAAGGAGAAAGCGGTGGGTTGGCGTTGGTACTTGCGGACGAAAAGGGGTGGGAAAAGTGGAATTCCCCTCTCTTTGGTGTTTTCAAGAAGTATAATTTGTTCACTAAGGTGTATGTAAAATGACCTACAAACTGTCAATTCACCCCTCTTTGATAAAATTCCGCTTCCTTTGAAGGATTAGCTCGTCTGTAAGTGTGCGTTGGGATGATTGATTATTCAGTTCAGTTTTGTCGCCTTTTAAGGTAATATAGAGGGCACAAAGAATGATTAACAAGTCGTGCAGTTGCAGAATATTGTTGCACTTTGTTCATTGCAAGACGCCATTATTTCTGTGCTCTCGTTCGCAATCACACTGTATGTTTCAAGATAAATCAATTCAGTCTGTACTTTTCTCAAGTCTTTCTTAGGTTGAAGCTCCCAAGTTTAGCCAATGTTTGATTGATTCGACATAGAGTCGTCAAGACTCAAGAGTGACCGGCTGATTCTAGCCTGGCTTGATTTGATTTGAACTGAGTTTGCAATTTATTATCTGAAATCAGGCAATCCGATGTTATATGATCAATATTTTGATGAATAAAATGTAATTTTTCAGGGAAAATGGGAGGTGCCGATCCCGAAAGTGAAGGCGGTCAGCGAAGCCGAAGCATTTAAAGTGGTCAAGACGGGAAAATCGAGACGTTAGTATAGTGGAAATAAAATAAATATACCAATTAAAATCAAAATTTAGTCGATTGAAGTCAGAGTAACTGGTCTTCCGAAAATTTGATTGTTCGTTTTTCCTTTGCCTTATAGTTTTTCTCACCGATATGGTATCTTTCTTAATTGTTCTTCTGAGTTATCTTAATCGGATGTTTTCACTCTTGTCCATGTCCTGTCGTTTTCGTCAACTTTATTACTTACTAGGCAATCAAAGCACAGAACCGAAGCATTTAGTTGTGGTGAACTAAACGTTTACGGTTTGTGTGTTCTATCTCTATGCTTCTAAAACAATACGATTTCTATACCTAACGATAGCAATTGGAAAGAGTCTAGACAAAAATATTCCGTCTGTAATTGTTAGGTGAATTCATGTCATTGTATGGTATTAATGTGCCTTATGGCTTCAGTTAATGAAGCAGTTCAATTAAATTCATGTACATTTCAGGGAAATCGTGGAAGCGAATGGTGACAAAGGTTACCTTTGTGGGCGAAGGATTCACGCGTAAGCCGCCGAAATATGAACGATTCATCAGACCAATGGTGGGTTACTAGAATTTCGTAGTTTGTCTTATACTTTCTACATACTACTAAATTAATTATATTTTGTTGGATTAGAATCGTTTCCTTCTTGTTGTAGTGCATTATAGGAGGAACGACTGACAAATTTGCTCCTATATTTGTATAACTTATTTATATGCTAAGATATACTATAGCTATGTACGTGGATTTGCTCTCAAACGGAACGGATCCAGTTCTAATAGCGAACAGTCATATTTAATGAGGCATGTAATTTCTGTATAAGATAATCAAAGCAAAAACTAAAATTATGAATTGAATTGGATTTTGTTTGTAAAAATCGAATATATTTTCTATAAAATTATGTTTGCTAACTTGAATATGTGAAATATGTCAGACTACAAGTTGATAATTGACTGTACATTGACTGATAGTACATTGAACTTGAATTTTTTCCAACAAATAATACGATATTCCATTCCATATCAATATCATGTAATAATAATTAGTTTTCTTACCAATAAAAATAAAAAAATTCGCAGGGTCTGCGCTTCAAAAAGGCGCACGTGACGCACCCCGAGCTGCAGACCACCTTCCAGCTGCCCATCATCGGCGTGAAGAAGAACCCCACGTCAGCGACGTACACGAACCTGGGCATCATCACCAAGGGTACGATCATTGAGGTGAACATCAGTGAACTTGGTCTGGTCACTCAGTCCGGCAAGGTCGTATGGGGCAAGTACGCCCAGGTGACCAACAACCCCGAGAACGATGGATGCATCAACGGCGTGCTGCTCGTCTGAGGATGTGATTGATGATTTTTCTATTTTATTATTGGATGATTTTTCGGCCACGTTGGATGAAGGAGCAACTCGTTTTTTTGGATGAAGCAAGAATTTTATGGTTACTACCCTTGTAGAACATTGAAAGTGAAGGTCGTTTGGGGCAAGTACGCCCAGGTGACCAACAACCCCGAGAACGATGGATGCACTAACGCCGTGCTGCTCGTCTGAGGATGTGATTGATGATTTTGTTTTTTATTATTGGATGATTTTTTTGGTTAAGTTGGATGAAGGAGCAACTCGGATTCTGACGGTTTTTTTATGAATGAAACAAGAATTTTATGGTTACTACCCTGGTAGAACATTGAAAGTGTAGGTCATTGGGGCAAGTACGCCCAGGTGACCAACAACCCCGAGAACGATGGGTGCATCAACGCCGTGCTGCTCGTCTGAGGATGTGATTGATGATTTTTCTATTTTATTATTGGATGATTTTTCGGCCACGTTGGATGAAGGAGCAACTCGGATTCTGACGGTTTTTATGGGGGAAACAAAAATTTTATGGTTACTACCCTTATTAGAACATTGAAAGTGAAGGTCGTTTGGGGCAAGTAAGCTTAGGTGATCAACAACCCCGAGAACGACGGGTGCATCAACGCCGTGCTGCTTGTTTGATGATGTGGTGGATGTGATTGATGATGATTTTTTTTATTATTGGTATTTTTCGGTGAAGTTGGAGGAAGGAGCAACTCGGATTCTGACGGTTTTTATGGATGAAACAAGAATTTTATGGTTACTACCCTGGTAGAACATTAGAAATGAAGGTCGTTTGGGGCAAGTACGCTCAGGTGACCCACAACCCCTTAAACGATGGGTGGATCAACGCCGTGCTGCTTATTTGATGATGTGATTGATGATTTTTTTATTGGATGATTTTTTTGGTTAAGTTGGATGAAGGAGCAACCCGGATTCGGACGATTTTATATGGATGAAACAAGAATTTTATGGGTACTACCCTGGTAGAACATTAGAAATGAAGGTCGTTTGGGGCAAGTACGCTCAGGTGACCCACAACCCCTTAAACGATGGGTGGATCAACGCCGTGCTGCTTATTTGATGATGTGATTGATGATTTTTTTATTGGATGATTTTTTTGGTTAAGTTGGATGAAGGAGCAACCCGGATTCGGACGATTTTATATGGATGATGAAACAAGAATTTTATGGGTACTACCCTGGTAGAACATTAGAAATGAAGGTCGTTTGGGGCAAGTACGCTCAGGTGACCCACAACCCCTTAAACGATGGGTTGATCAACGATGTGCTGCTCGTCTGAGGATGTGATTGATGATTTTTCTATTTTATTATTGGATGATTTTTCGGCCACGTTGGATGAAGGAGCCACCAGGATTCTGACGGTTTTTATGGGGGAAACAAGAATTTTATGGTTTGGTTACTACCTTCGTAGAACATTGAAAGTGAAGGTCATTTGGGGCAAATACGCCCAGGTGACCAACAACCCCGAGAACGACGGGTGCATCAACGCCGTCCTGCGCATCTAATGATGTGGTGGATGTGATGATGATTTCGGATTTTTTTTGGTTATTAGGTCGATGTTCTATGTCAGCTTAATTGGTTGGAGATGATGGCTTTCAATGAACCAGTAAATCCTCCAAACGGAGAGGAATTTTATCAAAGAGGGGGGAATTGGCAAGTTTGAGGCCATTTTAACTACACCTTCAAATATCACTTAAAAAAACGTCAAACAGGGGAAATCCCACTTTTCCCACCCCTTCTCGTCCGCTAGTGGTTTCAATGTGATTTTGAGAACAAAGATTTATTAGCTGTGGTCACTGGCGGACGAGCTAAACCTCCAAAGGGAGGGGAATCTTCCTAAAGAGAGGGGAATTTTCAGAAACAAGCCATTTTACCTACACCTTAGGGAACAAATTCCACTTTTCCCACCCCTTTTCGTCCGCTAGTGGCTGTGGTTAAATTGATTAGAGAGGTAGTGGTCGAACGATGAAAAATGAAAGGTAGTTATTCACTAATTCAACCTGTGGCTGCCTTGGAAATAATGGATTTCGTTCCAACTAACGGTGATTTTACTTTACGATATCATGAGAAATTGAATTAAATTATCACGGAATTAAAGATTTGCCTTAACAACAATAGATTTTTATCTAGTTATTCCTTCGGCATTCCGGCTGCTTGATAATTTAGCTTTTCGGACGCATTCCATTTTATTGTTTATTCTGATGGCATAAATTGGGCAATTTCATAAACTGGACAACATAATTCCTGTTAATACAATATATATTTTTCTAAAACTATACTTATCACCAGATATAGTCGGTTATGATAAACCTTTCCAAAAAGGTGTACATGATTTTATGTACAGAAACGGCACTTTAGCTCTGTTTCGTCGTATTTAAAAATTTTCCGAGAATAGGTTAATTTTTTTTGTCTTTTCCCTCCTAAAATTCTCTCGTTAACCTTGGGGCGCCTAAATTAAACACGACGAAAAATCTGTTTTTTTCAGGTTTTTTTGTGGCTGTAGATTATTTCATGATAAATTCGGAAAGGTTTCTCATAACTAATCACCACTAATAATAGTGGAATGCGTTCTCTATCTCAGAAGTGATTTTTATTATTTCTTTGTTCACTTGTTCTCGTTATGTTTGTTTGTTATCCGTTGAAAGATTTCTGCCGCCGTCAGTGGCTGCGATTCCCAGAGTTCTGACAAAGTGTGTACAATAAATACTAACATGATTTGTTGGGAGTGTTTTCGGCTTTCGGTGGACGAACGGGCGGACGAGGCAATCCTCCAAAAGGAGGGGAATATTGCCAAAGAGGGGGGAATTGACAGTTTTTATGCAATTTTACCTACACTTTGGGGGACAAAGTCTACTTTTTGAAAACTCCAAAGAGGGGGGAATTCCACTTTTCCCACCCCTTCTCGTCCGCTAGTGGGTGGATGAACGGGCGTTTGCGCAAACTGGTTTCGTGACTTATAGCATTTGCAAACGGTTAGGAAACTGAGTTTGACGGCCGTAGTACTTCGTTGGAGTATTACGTCAAATGTTTTAGTAAAGTAAGACCTTTGTTCCGAAATTTTCTTCTGTTTCTGACTTCAGAAAAAAGCTGCAACTAAACAAAAAAGGCAATTAACGTAACCCAAAAATACGCATCTGCAAGAATTTCCACTTAGGTAACGCCGTAATAATAAATTTCGCTCTTCAATTCAAGCATTCAATCAAAATGCTAATCAGAATTTCTTCTGATAACTAAAATATAGATTTGATTGAGGTAAAATGATTCTTCATATTTCATAAGTTTGATGGAAATGGGAAAATTTCATCTCGCTGAAATCGTACACTTGTGAAGAACATAAGAGCTGACTTTCATTTTGGTATTGCTGAGACCTCAGCCGGTGTACTTGAAACGAACCCTCACAGAACACTAAACATCGACGAAAACAAATAGCCGATTTCTATTTGAAAGATTCAGTTCAATCAACATTTATTGAACTAATTAACAACATGTCTATGATAAAAAAAAGAACCATTCATCCGTTCATTAGCAGTCACAGAACAATAATTTTTTCTGTAAGTCCTTGAAAATTCGTCAATGTATACGATATATCGATGTTACGTTCTGACTAGTTATCATTCTGTTCAAAACCTACCTATTCTACTTTTTTACACATCAAGTCACTCCAGAATGAAGTGGAATTCAACATTAAACTAGTATACAATCCCAGGTCTCCACCCACCCAAAAAACTCATCCTTGTTTGCCCGACTAAAATAACGAAACTTCACTTGCAAAACGGAATTCCGGCAAAAAGCCCCAAAGTCAACACAGTTCTCGAAACGAAACCACTCTTTCGAAAACCCATCCTTTCGAAACCATCGTTGTATGTACCTCTTTCAACTGCCGGCAAGCACGCAGGAGCGATTCAGAGAGACAGGAACGGTAGAATTCCTCTTTTTATGTAGCACACAAGTATCCACGTTTTTATGTAAAAAAAATACTGCCAGATTCTTCAAGGAGGGGGTGATTCCACTTCTTGTGAATAATTCGGCAGTCTATACTGTTATAGCTTCGTCAAAGTTTCTTGTTATAAAAAGTCTTTGCCTCCGCAACGCAAACTCACAATGAATTGGGCGCACTGGCGGACGAGAAGGGGAGGGAAAAGTGGAATTCCCCCCTCTTTGGCGTAAGGTGTAGGTGAAAGGGTCTGAAAACTGCCTATTCCCCCTCTTTGACGAAATTCTCCTCCCTTTGGGAATTTAGCTCGTCCGCCAGTGAATTCGGCGCAACTATCGTATGGCTGTCCGAATGTCAATGAAAAAAAGCCTTTATCTTCAAAAAAAATTAACGCACACCACAATAAGTTTTGAATTTAATTTTCGCGCCAAAAACTTTTCTACGTAACAAGAAACCCTGACCAAGCTATAATCCCAAGTACATCCGATATCCTGAACATCTCCAATATCCAACTCGATGTATCGAATGTTTACATACGACCGGTTCGGGCGTTGGGAACTTCCGTCGCTCGCTGGATTACGGTAAGGTATGTGCTTACCAGACTCAGGTTGTACCAGAGCGGCCGGATGGTGAACTTGACTCAAGACCTGGGTGTTTTTCACTTTCTGGGGAAAACTTAATTTCATTCATGAGCGGTTTTCTTGACGTTAATCAGATTTCAGATTTCATTGGGTTGACTGGCGTTGGATCGATCTGGTCAGTTAAGACATACAAAGTTTTTAATAGGTGAGACTTATGTTTACTTTGTGAAGTTACTGTTCTGAGAAGTTTTTTTTAATGATCAGAGTATATATACATATATGTATGATGGACCACCCGGTTCTCTGTCACATTTATTGACACATCAATGTCACAAAATGGCCCTCAATGTCAATGTCACATTATTGACATAACCTTTTGTTGTGTGACCCGCATGTTTTTATAACAACTCACTTTTGGTATGATATGTATGTATGTAGTAAGAAGTTTTTTTAATCGCAGCCGTCCAGTTTGCAGTTTTACATTCCATTATGATACTGTTCTTTGTTAATCTGACCGAATATGAAAAACTCCATTCACGTAGTCTATCTATATCTTTTGGGTCCCCTTGTGGAGACGAAGTGTTATTATACATGAAGATCGGACAGTTATACCATTCCATTAAGAAGTCGTCCCACCACTGTTCTTTCTGACATTGTCTTATGTTTATGTATCAGTACTTAAACAAGGGACCAACAGCAGTCAAATTGACATAAGAGTTTGCTTTCAAGTTATTCATCTTACAAGTTTAGATCTGCAGTGTATTCTGCGTTAAATCCAATCTCACAAACCTTAATCTAGACCAGTAGATGCCGGAATATCTTTATCATTATTTCAGATGCTTCTTCTAGAATAATATCTACTTAATTGTTGTATCGCCTTAAGTTACGTAGACTGAACTTGACTGCGAACCATTTTCCTGGCTCCAACCACAAGAGGTTTTCGCATACAACGCTGACTGTAATAAACTCTTCTAAAGAGTTTCTTGAGATTCATGTGAAAAGTGACACGTTAACTTGTTCAAGCCGGTAAACACCAACTGAACATGATGATTGCAATATCATACAGCTGTTGGGTTGAGTTGAGTCTATAAAGCATCACCTTCTCTTACATTTGATGCAGCTAACGATTCAAAGTTGGAGTAGTTAACACAACAACTTTTTACTCGAATCCCAGGCAGCCCTTTAATAATAGCGCCCTTTCGATGACATGTCACGCCATAACCATCTTGTTTATTTTTTACGGAACTTTTACTTGATTTCACATAATCATTTTGATGACGACATCAAAATCTGCGTCTGTCGAAAGACGAGTCTGTCGAAAGATGCAGCTAAACGTCGGGTATTGGTTGGTGGTCGTTTCGTTAGAAAAACCGGGATACCGGTTTCGAACAAACATCCGCCCCGTTTCGAACAAACATCCACCCCATCCACTAGAGCTTAGTGACGTAGACTCAGTCAATATTACCGGTGTTTGAGTTTTTATTATAGCAATCACTACTTATATCTGCGGTCCAACTATTCGGAGCTGCAGTTGTACACCGGAATCAGAATCGAGGTTTCATCGTCTTCATTGAGACACTACTGTATTAAAGACCGTATGTTGTTTCTGCAAGCAAACGTACTGCCCAAACATCTGATAATGAAACATCAGTAGCCTCAACTCAACTCGGTTGACACCATAGTTTAACACCAGAGCATGGGGTGATGATGATTGATGTGCTATTAAAACTGATTGTCTGATGTTTCATTATCAGAAGTTTTGGGCACGATTTTTGTTTGCAGAAACAACGTACGGGCTTTACATATAAGAGCGAGTTGAAGCCATTTGAAATCAAACCAGTAAAATGTAGTGCATATTAGAGCTAAGTGACATATATGTATTGTATTAGTATTGAGATTTCATTAATGTTGGACCGGAATTGAAAAGAAGCTGATTTAACTGCAAAAAGTAAATCCGTATTTGATGACTTGTTCTATATTAAAGTTTATTCTCATAGTTAATATACCATGGTTACATATTACATTTCATGTCACTGCCTGTCTGTTCATTCCAGCTCTTTACCACTACAAAAACACCAATCTCATACGGTATTGATACCTTCAGAAATGAAGAAGTCCCGTCCAATTTTTGCATAATTTGAAATGCAGTTAAAAACTGTCAGCTGGCAAAGGCTTTTTTATAACTTTATTTTGGTGAATCAGGAAAAACATCAATTCATCACCAACTATATGTACTTAGTTCTATTTCGGATCGGCCCATAATCCGATCAGACGAGTTCCGTCATTGACTCGCATCCAAATCCGATTTACAATACAAATAGTTTTGATTGATGTTTGTATTAAAAGTGAAGTTATATAGGCAGCTTTTCGATTAAGGCCCAACGTTCTCATAGCACATTGTTTCTAAAATAGAGATATATTCGGGAATATCGCTTTAGATTTCGTATATTGTTCGAAACCTTACAATGACATGATGAATATCTGCAGCTTGTTTTTTTTTCAGAGTCGAATTTGTCCATTATGCTGCTGCGCACGGTAGTACTGGTTGGTTGAAATTTATTTATACATTCAAACCTGAAAATAACTATGGATTGCATGCAACGGGAGATTCAAACCCGACGGGAACCCCGAAGTTCTGAGAAAAATACTTCGAAAAATCTTATAAAAGAATATTTATCTTATTGAAAACACTTGAATTTAGGATACATGCAAAAAAAGAACTCACATACAATGAACTCACACAAATTGAGCTCACATAATTTGTATGAACTCACATACAATGAACTCACATAAATTGAACTCACATAATTTGTATGAACTCACATACAATGAACTCGCATAAATTTAACTCACATAATTTGTATGTCAGATCAAATCATTGGAGTTCATGTTACATTATTCCAGTTGTTTCTTCCAGGGTCTGGCAACATTGCTGCTGATCGACCGTGCCGTGAGTCAGTATGACGATTACGGTAGCAGTGAGGAGATGGATAGATATGGAGGTGGATGGGGTGGCGGTGGCGGTGGTGGTCGGGGAGGTAAAGGTGGTCGTGGTGGTCGTGGACCCGGTCGAATGTTTGATGCCTTGGAGAAAAGTTGGTTCAGATCGGGACCCACCAAAATCCCTAAATGACAAAATACCGATAATCCATAAAACGGCCATCATTAATAAAACGTATTCGAAAACATATTTGGAAAATGCATGGACAAGTCTTCAACATCACGAAGTGAAATTAGTATTTTTAATCAAGTATAAATAAACGCTGGATGGCATTGTAGGCCTACAACAGTACTGTCCGAAATGGAACCCATGGGACAAAGTGGAATGCTGGTGGCCCACGATGTCATTTGACCAGGTGCCACAGAGCTGTATTCCTCAGGAGTACGAGCTGACCCACTATCCGCAGTGGTTCCAGTAGGTGAGTGAGTGAGTGAGTGAGTGAACTTTCAGTTTGCGCAGTCGAAAATGCGTGAGTTCTACGAACTCGTCCAGTTTGAGTACCAAGAGCGCGGTGGACCGCCCCGTTGCGGATATTGCAGGTAATGTTAAAGTCATTGTTGTTGTTGTTGTTGTTGTTGTTGTTGTTGTTGTAGTTGTTGCTGTTGTTGTTGTTGTTGCTGTTGTTGTTGTTGTTGTTGTTGTTGTTGTTGTTGTTGTTGTTGTTGTTGTTGTTGTTGTTGTTGTTGTTGCTGTTGTTGTTGTTGTTGCTGTTGTTGTTGTTGTTGTTGTTGTTGTTGTTGTTGTTGTTGCTGTTGTTGTTGTTGTTGTTGTTGTTGTTGTTGTTGTTGTTGTTGTTGTTGTTGTTGTTGTTGTTGTTGTTGTTGTTGTTGTTGTTGTTGTTGTTGTTGTTGTTGTAGTTGTAGTTGTTGTTGTTGTTGTTGTTGTTGTTGTTGTTGTTGTTGTTGTTGTTAAACATTATTTGTTTACAGCCGCACTGTTCAATGCCGTATGCGCAATGTGACCGATGGTCAGAAGCTGCCACCTTGGTGCGAGTTAGTCACTCACTCGCTCACTCACTCACTCACTCACTCACTCACTCACTCACTCACTCACTCACTCACTCACTCACTCACTCACTCACTCACTCACTAACTCACTCACTCACTCACTCACTCACTCACTCACTCACTCACTCACTCACTCACTCACTCACTCACTCACTCACTCACTCACTCACTCACACAGAGCCAACGGCGCATGTCTGTGTTGCTGTGGTCCGTTTATACCTGATGGCCAGACGGGCCAGTGCCGTGACGCCACTGAACTCCTGTTTGCCGATCAGCACGAGAGTCTGGATGACTTCATCGCCTACATTTACGAGGTATTGAGTGAGTGAGTGAGTGAGTGAGTGAGTGAGTGAGTAAATGAAAGCCTATCCCGGGCTTCTTGTCACTCAGAGCAGTTTTTCACCAGAGCACGTAACATGATTTCTAAACTGATTTTAAAACGCGTTAAACGTTTCAAACTTGTAAATGGGGAACGTTCTGCCATTGCTTTTCCGTATATTCAACTCTCTCTCTGGTCACTACAAACGTACAGTCTCATTGAATCATCCCCTTTTCCAGGACCTCCCATTCGGCCTGCCACCACCACCACCACAAGGACGTGGTCAGGGTCCACCACCTCCCATGATGGGTCCGAATGGTCAGCTGGGTCCGATGCAGATGCGTCCGTTCCGTCCACCGCCGCCCGGTCAGGTATAGCTTGGTCAGGGTTTCTTGTCATCAAAAATTAATTTTGTGGACTGCTTACGAATGTATGCAATCAATGACTCAAGTGTAATTTTCTTCTGTTATCCAAATGTTATGGGAAAAAGATTTTGTTTCTCAAAATTTTGAAATCACGCCCGAAACAGATTTGAGTTCAAACTGCGCGCCAAATAGTTTTTGGCCAACAAGAAACCCTGGATACGCAATATTGTAGATTACTGCATGCACGGGCAAGAATTTTCTGAAGTTTTTTGGGAAACCTTTTGCGCAGGAGAACTTTCTACTTGATTTTTGAAGAGTTGTTGGGATTTTCCAATTTTTTTAGCTTTTATTTAGTCTGAGTGGACAGTATTTGCTCATCGATCTACCCTGATTAACCTTACCACATGTCAGAAAATTGTGTGGAAATAATGCTGCTGAGAATTTAAATACTAGAAAATGAGTTTTTTGCTTCAAACAAATGTATTCCCAAACGCCTGATGAGTACTAACAAACGCGTTGACCCATGTACTAACAACTGTTTGACGGTTTGTATTCCGTCAGATCTGAAATATTATCGGCTTCGGAGAAAAAAGGTTTGACAAAAATTCTTGAATTAATGAGTAACGCTCAGCATTCCAAACAATTTACCACATTTTGTGTACGCAACAGTTTTTATGAAGCGATTAACTTATTACAATAACATGGGCCAAATGGTGGAATACATTCTTACATTATTCAGTCACGCATTCAGTCCCAAGTTCAGTTACTCATCCCGTCCCTCATTCATTCACTCATCCAGTCATTCATCTAGTCCCTCATTAAATTACTCATTCAGTCACTCATCCCGTCCGTCATTCAATCACTCATCCCATCCCTCATTCAGTCACTCATCCCGTCCCTCATTCAGTCACTCTTCCCTTCCCTCGTCCAGTCTTTCATTTAGTCACTAATCCAGTCACTCCTCCAATCATTCATCAAGTCCCTCATTAAGTTACTCATTCAGTCACTCATCTAGTCCTTCGTTCAGTCACTCATCCACTCCCTCATCCAGTCACTCATCCCGTCCCTCATTCAGTCACTGATTGTCATGATTTCAGGTTCCGGCTAATCAGCAGCAGCCATTGCCAGTGGTCAGGTCGGGCAGCAACGCCAACGGTCTTGACCGTTTCTTCCAAACCCTACGCGATTTCGTGACCGGTAATTAGTATAATAAAAAATTATTATAGTTAATTTATAGACTATTATCCTATTAAAAAATTATATATATATTTATTGGCGGACGAGCTAGGGGGCTAATCCTCCAAAGGGAGGGGAATTCCGTCAAAGAGGGGGAATTGACCGTTTTCAGTCTATTTTACCTACATCTTAGGGAACAAATTGTACTATTTGACACCCCCAAATAGGGGGAATTACACTTTTCCTTCCCCTTCTCGTCCGCTAGTATATATATATATATATATATATCTTATATATGTAACCATATATTATATCACATTGTATTCAACAGTGTACAGTCGTCGAAACGAGGTGTATATGATAATAAAGCTCTGTTTCATTCATGATAAAGTAACCAAATAATTTATGGTCAATGATATTCAATCACACAAAACAAAAAAGGAATAGTTTTTTTATTTGAATAAGTCATCAGGAAAATGAACAACAATAGTGGAAAACCGAAGCAAGAGAAGTAGAATATAACAGTATGTAGGCGAAAACACTACAAATTCATCAAATAAGGAGCGTGTAAAAGCGTCATTAAAGAGTCTTATTGTCGAATTCTGCTATAAAAACTCCATCGTTAATTTTTTTCCATCTCCTCATCCAGTTTGACTTTGGCCGATTCTTCCACAAATTCAAACTCACACGTACCGGGCGGAAACAACAGATAGCGATCGGTTTCACCGTTTTCAGAGTTGAGTAAAATGTCCAACAGCTGAGGGGCTTTGAGCTTGCGCCGGACCACGGTTTGACGAGAGTCACCTGGAAATCCTCGATTCATTCGATATCTAACTCACTCACGCACTCACTCACTCACTCACTCACTCACTCACTCAAGAACCCACTCATCTATTCGTTGATTAACACGATAATTTATTAACTCACCCACCCATCCATTCACTCACTCACTTACTCACTCACTCACTCACCTACTCATTCATTCATTCACTCACCACACTCACTAACTCACTTACTCACTTACCTACTTACTCACTCACTCACTCACTCACTCACTCACTCACTCACTCACTCACTCACTCACTCACTCACTCACTCACTCACTCACTCACCGTTGCCATATGATTTCGACATCAGCCCCAATCGTGAAGCAACTTCATGCAAAATCTTACGCTGTTCTTTGTCCATGTCGCTGGAGAACATCAGGTCCTTGAAAAGGGCAAAAAAAGATAATTAAGTTTTGATGCCAAATTTATCCGAACATGAAATAATCAACAGATGCCTCTAGAATCACTCTTCCGGTGGAAAACTGCTGTTTTTCACTCACTCACTCATTCACTCTTTCAGTAACTCATCCGCTCACTTATGTATTCACTTATTCATTCACTCCTTCATTCATTCATTCATTCATTCATTCATTCATTCATTCATTCATTCATTCATCCACTAACTCACTCACTGACTCACTCACTCACTCACTCACTGACTCACTCACTCACTCACTCACTCACTCACTCACTCACTCACTCACTCACTCACTCACTCACTCACTCACTCACTCACTCACTCACTTACTCAGTCACTTCTAGTAATATTTCAGTAAGATAATTAACCTGATCAGGTTTGCTATTCCTACTGAAGTCCCTGAGGATGGTGTCGACGGCACGACGAAACTGTTTGATATTGAACCCGGGCTTGTCCATGTAACCGAGACCGTGCTTCTTGTACAGCTCATTCACCATCACCGGTTGTACGATACCCTGGAAAACGACAACCAATCAAACTTAATCGGATAGGACACTCGAATTTTACCGTATTTGGAGCCCCAGAACCAAAATGTGCCACCATAACGGTACCGTTGATCGGCCATTTTGATATGTTTCCTACTCAATTCTAACCCGTTCTACACGATGCCGTTGAGTTTTCGCCGATCCCAGTTTCCTATCGCGAAACTCAACGAATTTCGAGTCTCTATAATTTCGGATGGAATTTTTTCGTTCAATAAAGTTTAGAGATTATGAAATAGACATTTGCTATGGCTACCCGCGAAATCGAATAATATGGCGGCATGGTGAACCTGGAAATGAACAAATACGAAAAAGGAGGCACACTTCAGCCATTTGTTGCCTTTTCATGTATTTTAAGATGGTTGAATTAGCCTAATTAAAACCTAGCTTCACATTCTGTATGAATTTTGTGAATGAACTTGAATTAACTTAATTTTCATCTAATTTAATCGTAATTTGTAAGACCGATTATGTGCGAGACAACACGATGAAACTTGAAATTAGGCAGCTCCATTCCACCCTTAACCAACCTGTCCACTGCTGCCCAGTCCGCCACCCTTGTAACCCATTTTGGCCATTAATTTACTGCCTTTATTCGTTGGTTCTGTATCAGTGATGGGTACAGACGTGGAAGCGGCACCCTGGGGTTCAGTTTTCCCAGCATCCACCTTCACCGCCTCCTCCGGCAGCAGATACTTGACCTAAAACTTATACCCCGTATGTTGTTTCTGCAAACAGAAATATTGCCCAAAACGTCTGATAATGAAACATCAGACAATCAGTGTTAACACGCACATCAACCATCATCACCTCTCTATTACTGTGTTAAACTACAGTGTCAACCGCGTTGAGTAGAGTAGTCAATGTTTAATTATCAGACGTTTGGACAGTATTTTTGCTTGCAGAAACAACATACAGGCTTTAACATCTCTGAGATTCAATAGAATTGCCTCATTATCAACAAAATTAATAAGGATAGTAAGAAGTTGCAGTATAACTAAGTCAATCGAACAATCAGTGAATCACTCTGGGAATCAGTCAGTCAATCAATGAGAAAAGACAGTGAAGTGGTCGATTAATTAGTCAGTCAGCACAAATCAGTCACATTTTTTCAGTCGATCAGTCATTCACTTCTAATCAATTAGCCAGTCAGCTTGTCAGTCAACCAATCAACCATTCAGTTAACCAGTCAGTCAATCAATCGTTTAAACAGTTAGTCAGTAGTTCAACCAATCAGTTAGTGGGTAAGTCAATTAAACATACAGTTAATCAGTTATTCAGTCTACCGATCAGTTAATCAATAAGTCAAACATTCCGTTAACCAGTCATTAGATCACTCGTGTAATCAGTCAGTAAGTCAACCAATCAGTTAGTGAGTGAGTCAGTTAAACACTCAGTTAATCAGTTATTCAGTCTGCCGATCAGTCAACCATTCAGTTAACCAGTCAATCAATCAATCTTTTAATCAGTCAGTAAGTCAACCAATCAGTTAGTGAGTGAGTCAGTAAAACACTCAGTTAATCAGTTTACCGATCAGTTAATCAATCAATCGAACATTCAGTTAACCAGTCATTCAATCAATCGTTTAATCAGTTAGTAAGTCAATCAATCAGTTAGTGAGTAAGTCAATTAACCATTCAGTTAATCCAGTAATTCAGTCTACCGATCAGTTAAACAAATAGTCAAACATTGAGTTAACCAGTCATTCTCAATCAATCGTTTGATCAGTCAGTAAGTCAACCAATCAGTTAGTGAGTAAGTCAATTAACCATTCAGTTACTCAGTTTTTAAGTCTACCGATCAGTTAATCAATCAGTCAACCATTCAGTTAACCAGTCACCCAATCAATCCGTTAATCAGCCGATCAGTTTCTCACTAAATTACCAACCCCAATCGTATAACAGTGTTGACCCAGAAATCGTACAGCGGGCGCTGATAGTTTACTTCGAGCTATTTTGCGTAGCGTTTTCGAATCTTTCTGTATTGGCATCGACGCCACCACCTCGGGTCCGATCAACAACTGGTAGCTAGAAAAGACGTATATCTATCAATATATACGTATATCTATCAATATATATATATCAACCGATATGTTATATATCAAAATCAACCGATGTTTTACATTTATCAACCGATATGTTATATATCAAAATATCAACTGACATGAGTTGTCCAGTGTGTTCATCATAGATAACTGTCTCCGACAAGGCCGACTGTTGTTGACTGAAGTTGAGTGAATGTTGTAACAGGGTGTTCGGCACATGTCGATTGATAAACATCAACTTGCTCAGGATCACATTCTGATGTAGCCAGGTATTCACATTCGTATTCGGTGTTGCTGTCGGTCGGGTCTGGCCTAAAAGATGAAAAAAAAACAATTATAAACATAAATAAAATTAAAATATAATTATAAAAATAAACATTTGTATTGGGAGTTGCTGTCGGTCGACGACCGATTGGTGTATTGACGAATTCCGGTTTTCACTGTAAGCCCGTATGATGATATGTATCATCGCCCAAAACGTCTGATAATGAAACATCACTAGCCTCAACTCAACTAGATTGACACAATAAATTAACACAGTACAGCATGGAGTGATGATGATGTGCGTGTTAACACTGATTGTCTGATGTTCCATCACCAGATGTTTTGAGCAATATTTTGGCTTGCAGAAACATCAAACGGGCTTTATAAAGTTAAAATTTACACGTTTTCCGTTACGAAATACTCTGTTTACTTATTTGTGAAGTTTTGTTTTCCTTATCTGATATAATACACATTCACATTTACATTCGTATCGGGAGTCGCTGTGGGTCTGGTATGAAATAAAAGATAGAAAACCGATTGACTTTTTGACGAATTCTGGTTTCCACTGTATAATGTTACCACTTACACGTTCTCCGTTACAAATTATTCCAAGTTTTTGATTGACACGTTTTGCTTCTCTAATCTGATGCAAACAGACATTCGTATTGGGAATCGGGTCTGGTCTGGTCTGTGGGTCAGGTCTGGCCTAAAACATAGAACAACCGATTAGCCAAAGTGAGGTCGGGTCAGATTTATTTGTAAGTATCAGTCAAAAAAGTTTAAAATTTTTATATTGTATCATACTAAATAAAACTTCACAAACCAAACGAACATTTTGTAACAGAAAACGTGTAAACAGTATCAATATACAGTGGAAACCACAATTATTATATACTTTTCTCAACTCGGAATCGGAAACTTGTGAAATGCCAAACAATGAGTTCAGCGTAAATCACTAGCGGAGGAGAAGGGTGGGAAAAGTAGAATTCCCCCTCTTTCACGATTACGAAAAGTAGAATTTGTTCCTAAGGTGTAGGTGAAATTGCATGAAAATAGCCGATTCCCTATCTTTGGTGAAATTCCCCTCCCTTTGGAGGATTGGCTCGTCCGCCAGTGGAGTAAATGAGTTATTTTCGAAACAACACATTGTAGAAACAAACCAACTCATCACGGACTAAAACACTAGGTTTCCGACTTGACCCCATGAAATTATTACTATTAAATCAGTCAATCACTCGAGCACAATGTCAGCCTCCTGTGACGCACCTTCATCCTTCTTCTTAGCCACAACCACAATCGGTTTGTCATCGGTGATCAGCGCGAACGCCGTCGGATCATCCTGTTCTGTTGTTTCGACGATCTTGCGGTGAGGAGCCAGCAATTTCTGCAAAAACATAATTGATTATGACAATAACATCAACAACAACGGCAATAACAACAACAACAACAGCATTAACAACAACAACAATCAACAATGCCAAAAGCAAAAATAAACAACTAAGCGCCATCATACAACACCGTCACCAACAACATCATCAACAACAACAACAACAATAACATTAACAACAACAACAACAACAACCACAACAACGTCATCACCAGCAACAACAACAAAACAACATCGCCATCTACTACGACAACAACAACAACAACAACAACAACAACAACAACAACACCAACAACAGCAGCACCAACCTCGACGACAAGTTCATAAACAGCCTGTTTGTTGGCGGGCTCGTTGGACTTGGCCAGCTCTTTGGCACCCTTGAAGGTCTTGGACGCGATCACTACGCCACCGATGGAGGCCTCAAGATCTTGCGCCCATCCGATCGCTGTCTTCGCTTCGATATCCAATGTTAGGGAATGCTGAAAATACAGGAATTTTTGGTTGGTACGTAGAAAATAAAATCGGGGGGGGGGGGGTGTAGGCGACCTAAACTTTTGTCTCCGGGGAAGGGTGGTAGGCTACCCGACCGCCCTGAAAAGTGCACCCCTGGTTGCAGTTATAGAATTTATAGTTTCACAAAATTGGGTGATTGATGAATCACTGCAAACAGTAAAAAACTTTACATAAACTACTTTGTTCATAAACATTATTGAAAGTGTATACCAGACGGTGAGTACTTGTAATACTTTGTACGACTGAATTTCTAAGAGTTTTTACTTGTAGTTTAAAGATAAGATTACGGAACCTCATTGATGATTGATTGACCAAATGAAGCAAAATCGGGAGAAACAGGCGAACAAATCAGTGGAAAAAACGTACTCTATTATTTACTGTTTGAATAATATCGGTTTGAAACGAAGCAAAAACCAACAAGAAGTTAGACGGTGAACTGCCCCGAACTGGCTATGAACAACAGTTTTCATCAAAAATAACCCAGCCCAGGAAAAATACTCAACTTGAGAAAAAAATATCATTTTATAAAACATATAGCCAACCTGATTAAGTGCCGTGGTTGCCTTAGCCTGCGCGTCACCTTCACCACTTTGTCGGATGTTATTGGCCACGTCATCGAGCACTGACTCGAGATGGGTGAAGAGGTGATCATCGGGTGACGACCAGAGCTTGCCGTCGTTGCTGCTGAAGATGCACGCCCGACTGCCACCTGAAGTTGGTGAGTGGATGAGTGAGTGGATGAGTAAGTAGATGAGTTAGTGGATGAGTTAGTGGATGAGTTAGTAGATGAGTTAGTGAATGAGTTAGTAGATGAGTGAGTGGATGAATAGATAACTGATTGAGTGGATTAGTGAGTAGATGAGATGTGAGTAGATGGGTGGATAGCTGAGTGAGGGGATGAGTAAGTAGATGAGTTAGTGGATGAGTTAGTAGATGAGTGAGTGGAGGAGTGGACAACTGATTGAGTTGATTAGTGAGTCGATAAGATAAGTGAGTAGATGAGTGGATAGCTGAGTGAGGAGATGAGTAAGTAGATGAGTCAGTGGATGAGTTAGTAGATGAGTGAGTGGATGAGTGGACAACTGATTGAGTGGATTAGTGAGTCGATAGGATAAGTGAGTAGATGAGTGGATAGCTGAGTGAGGGGGTGAGTAAGTAGATGAGTCAGTGGATGAGTTAGTAGATGAGTGAGTGGATGAGTGGACAACTGATTGAGTGGATTAGTGAGTCGATGAGATTTGGGTAGATGCGTGAGTAGATGCGTAAGTGGATAAATGGATAGCTGACAGAGTGAAGGAGAAAATAGCTGAGTGACGTGACGAGTGAGTGGATGTGTGAGTAGATGATTGGACAGCTGAGTGGGTGGATGAGTGGAATGTGGAGGCGTTGGCAGGTAAGATGTAAATGAGTGACAGAATTACGGATAAGTAGAGGTAACGTGTGAGTAGTCAGTGAATGACTGGGTAGTGAGTTTTACTAGATGAACGAGTGATTTGAATAAAATGGAAGACGAAAATGTGAGTCGAGACGTCAAGAGATTGATTGACTCACTGCATTGAGTGAATAGGCGAGATTAGAAACTGATGGTTAGTGCGTAAATGAGAACTTGCACCAACCTCCCGTGCTGCTGTGATGCTGGCGAATTTCATGGTGTTTGCACTGAAAATAGAAATTTTATTATAAAAGAACATAACTTAACTGATAGGAAAATATTTTGTTTAAATGATTGCTGCATTGCTTGATTGACTGATAAAATTGCACAGACAACTAACAGCGAGAATATCGAGAGCAGCCTGACAAGCGGTGATCTTGGCCGTTGTCTTATTGCCGACAAGTGTATGGCACAGCAGAACACCATCGAACCTGATCAGGGAAGATACCAATAGAATCAAACCGAAAAAAGTAAAGATTACAATTTCCAACAAAAATATAATTAGTTTCGCAGTAAAGAAGTATCTATAACTCAAATAAGTAATGGTATAATTATTAACATTCACATTCAGAAGTATTCATTCTTGAAAGATTATTGGTAAAAAAAGAAAAATAAATAGACAACGAACGTTATGGCAGCGATCATACAGGGCACGGTGCATTCCAGGTCATACTTCCACGAGATCTTGGCACCCGAGCACAACTTGTTCAGCTGCTCAAGCGCTCCCAACGACCTGCAATAGGAATTCCATGCCAGTATGAGATGACAGACTTCACCTAGTTGGAATATGAACTTTTACAGAAAATTATTGAAAAAAAGAATTTATATCAAAAAGCGAAATACTCTTAGACCGTTGAGTTACAAGATCTGGGAAGTTACATACGAAAATCCCAAATCAAGATACACATCCCTGGTTTGATATACTCAACACTCTGGTTAATGAATTCCCACATACGATAGTTTTCCAGGAAAACTTTAGTCTATACCTTTAGAGTGAACAGTACCCACAAACAATAGTTTTCCACGAAATAAATTCTGTTTCGTGGAAAACTATTGTAAGAACAATCCATATTTTTCCACGAACTAAGTTTTATTTTTCTAATGACCTTGCATATCTGACTAACTTGGATGCAACAGTGAGCTGTGCCACGGCCACCTGCAGTTTGGGCAGGAGTGCGTGCTGCCCGCCCGCAGAAGACTGCGCTCGATCAAACACTTCGGTGGCCTGCATTAGATGACTATATAATAATTTTAATTATAATTTCCTTTATAATTATATTTAATTATAATTTACTTATTTTCAATTTCCGTCCGACAATTATAAGGTAAGTTAAATTTGTTAGAGCTGTGCTTTTTTCCTACGAGATGAACTCACTTTTAGTTCCTTATCACATGACACCGACAGACGAGATAATCCTCCAACGGGAGGGAAATTCGTCAAAGAAGGGGGAAATTGGAAGTTTTGGGGTCATTTAACCTACACCTTAGGGAAAAAAATTAACTTTTTGAAAATGTCGAAGAGGGGGGAAATCCATTTTTCCCACCCGTTCTCGTCCGCTACTGTCACATGACACTGACGGACGATGAGCAGGAAACTTTAATCACACGCAAGAGAAAAAAAATGACTTTAACCTTTTCCTGTTGTTTACGTTCTTTTTCAGCATCCTTGTCTACCGTTTTCGTACCGAGATTATTTTCGCCCGCACCGCGTCGACGCTTTTTGGGTGGTGGCTCTAAATGGGTAGATGTTACATAAAATTTTTCTAAAAAATGTTATATTGAACGTTACATGAAGCTAAAAATACAATTCAATGAAATACAATTGTTTTACCGTCGTTGCATAAAATAAAATAGCTATTATAATGCTTGTATTATAAGACAAACTTTTTTCTAAGACGAACAGACAATAAATTGCACAGAAAATGGATTTCTGAAAAGAGGTCATGGACTGTTTATAAAAAAATTATGAACTGGGGATACGAACACAAACCACTGGCGGACGAACTAATCCTTCAAAGGAAGGGGAATTTCGTCAAAGAGAGGGAAATTGACTTTTTTCGTGACATTCTATCCACACCTGAGGAAACAAATTCCAATTTTTGAAAACGCCAAAGAGTGGGGAATTCCACTTTTCCCTCCCCTTCTCGTCCGCCTGTGATACAAACTCACCCTTCTGCTTATCATATTCATCCGCGTCCATACCAAACGTCCTATGAACGACATCACGGCGCATCTGTTTGTACTCATCCGTTAAACCAGCCGACATGTGCGCTATCTTGGTCATCAGATCAGTGCTGTACCTGGAAATAAACTTAATGTAAAAAAAGACTAAATGTAAAAAAAATAAAAACATGAATATTTTTTTAATACGATCGTATCACTAGACGAGAAGGGTAGGAAAAGTGGAATTCCCCCCATCTTTGAAATTTTCAAAAAGCGGTATTTTGTTTCCTAATGTGTAGGGAAAATGGCCTAAAAAACTACAATTCCCCCTCTTTGACGAAATTCCCCTCACTTTGGAGAAGTGTATCGTCCGCCAGTGGATCGTGAAAAATTTGGTACAACACTAATTTCAATTAATCTAACGATTGGTTAATTATATTATCCGCTTGACTGAGCTGGATATATAGGCAGTCAGTAAGCGAGTCACAATCTAAAGTACTAAGTCTAAACGAACAGTTCAAGCCACATACACAGACTGAAACAAACAAAAAACGAACAAATTAATCTTTTCTAAAAGTTTTCACCAACATGCATCCCATAAACTCGATATTGGCGAACAGCTGCGATAACGATACCAGTTTGTCCTCATTGTCGTATTCCTCCCAGTGACGGCGCATGAACATTTCGCGCAGATTCCATTGATCGTTCGTTTCGTACGGCAAACGCAAATGCTTCAGATCTTCTGGAGCACCCATTTTGTACGATTATCAATTAATTCTGCAAGCGGATTAGGATTGATGATAACACGTTAGGAAATTTTGAAAAATAAGATGTAATGACCGACATCATAACACGGAAGGTAGACGAATGACTCGTCTCGATACACGATATCTGACTTTTAGAAGCCAATCTCCGATAAAGTTTTTATAATTGTTCATTTTGAACCCGTTTAATATAAATTTTTTTGAGCGAACATTTTATATAGCAATGGCAAAGTGTATAAGTGAAGTAAAAGCGAAACACTAAGATGAGATCAGTTTGTCATGAACATAAAACATATGCAATAAAAAAACATAATAATCACACAGAATCATAATCCCATCCACGCATAATTTCGTTCATCAGTTGCTGGTTCTGTTTCAGATGTTCCTTTTTCGCCGGATGAAACCCATCTACTGACTTCCAGCCATGGTGAACCAGGAAGACATTTGAAAGTACGAAAAATTGAAGGCCAGAACGATGGCATTCCGCCACGTTCAGCAGTCGATTAACACCATAGTTGACGAACCTATATATAAAAATTTCAACCAAACTATCTTGCAATTAAGTTAGTAATCATCCAATCCAAGCATACCGAAGTTCCAAGCACAATGCATATAAACCTGTTATCATACATGGGCGCGCTTCGATGTACAACGATGAAGGGTTCATACGGTAGCATCCAGTTCACTTCGTAAGCCAAATCCACCGCCTCGGGTGCCAGCTGAATCCATGTCCGATAGTCAGTACGTTTCTGGACATCTCGGTTGACCGACCAATAGAATGGTTGAACTTGGTTGGTATTCAGAAACACAGCCAGCTCTGACTTTGTTTTGGGAATATCCGAAAGACTGGTGTCTTCTGGGATTTCGAATACAGGAATGACGAGCGCCGAGTCTGCCAGCTGTTCAGCACCGTATTCAACTATTAAATTATGCAGATTCTCATACAGATTTTTGCATGGGATGATGTCAAGATCGATCATCAACACGAATTCAAATGATTCGTATGCGGAGATACGACCAATGTTTCGTAGTAAATTTATGGGATACGGAATTGCAGACGACTCAAAATTGTGAATATTTTGATCCAAATCGGGAGTGATGGAGTGGAACGTTTCACAGAGATGACTGAAGGACAAATGAAGTAACGGCACCTGAAACCAAACAGTAGACCTGAACCACAATCCAAGAGGCCTTTCTTCTTCAATAAGTTCCATCCACAATTCTCCAACCTTGCTCTTGAACTCATGTGTGGCTGGATGCACAAGATGAAGGTTGACTTTCGCCCAACCGGCTTCATATTTAGCCATGGAACAGAGCTGTTCCAAGGTCAGTTCAATCAGACGTTCATTGCCGATGTAAACCACCAGCTCAATGGGTCCTGCATTAAGTCCGAATAAACAAAACTTAGTTAAACAAATATGTCTAATCTCGCACGGAAACGGCGACCACTTTAAATGACGAACCTGCCCATCTTTTGAGGAGTTCAGGAACATATCTCAGGTTCTGTACTGATCCTTGCGTTACCAACACGGGGGCTACTTGCTCAAACTGACCACGTCGGATAGACAAGAAAGAGCGCACCTGTAGTGAAAAAGTATGCCACTAGATAAAAAGAATGATCGCCACGTTTCTTCAAATCTTAACCCTAGAAGCTTACCAACCGTATATGAGTATTCTAAAGAAGGTCCTGATCGGACAATTGTTGATTTATTTGGCCGAAGAACTGGACAATGCGACACGGATTCGCCGCCGACTAATTTCACAAAATCGTAAGCTGTCGATTTCGTTATCCATATTAAACCCGACAGGAGAGCCAGAGAGCACACGGTCATGGGTTGACACAAAAATAGAAAAAGAAAACAATCAAATAAACCAAATTATTTATTTCATTAATTTTTTTCAAGCATTTCATGAAAAATCATTGAAACAATTTCAGGAATTTTTGAAAAATTTCAAAAAACTCTCACGCGCGGGAAAAATTCTTACGGCGAAATTTCGTGAAATTCAAATTTTAGTCCGCTAAAAATTCAACGTTTGTAGTTAGAAATCGGCTGAAATCATGATTTACCATTGAAAGTAATATAATTAACTGAAAATTTGCACCGTTTTTACTTTCAGGTCTATAAATACGTCTCAAAATGACAACCGCGCGAGTGAAAGGCAGTCGCATGCGTTCAAAGGGCAGCCTGATGAAGCTGAATCCGCTGCTGTATCGCAGCTCGAATGTGGAGATTCTTGACGCAGAAGATGATGAAATGGGTTTGTTGCCTTCCACTAGCGGATGAGAAGGGGTGGGAAAAGTGGAATTCCCCCCTCTTTGGCGCTTCTAAGAAGTAAAATTTGTTCTTTAAGGTGTAGGTAAAATGACCCGAAAACCGCCGATTCCCCCCCTCTTTGATGAAATTCCCCTCCCTTTGGTGGATTAGCTCGTCCGCCAGTGGTTGCCTTCAGAGAATGTTAGAATTCGGTGGGCGATTAGTTGATAGACAGAGCCAGGTCAGGCACAAGGTCCTCCTTGATGGGGACCACTAGCGGACGAGAAGGGGAGGGAAAAGAAGAATTACCCCCTCTTTGGCGGTTTCAAAAAGTAGAGTTTGTTCCTTGAGCCTTGAGGTGTAGGTAAAAAGGCCTAATTTCTGCCAATTCCCCCCTCATTGGGAAGATTCCCCTCCCTCTGGAGGTTTGGCTCGTCCGCTAGTGACGGGGACGAGGGGTTTCCTCTTAGTTACAGCTCAACTGAACTTATATTCGAAAATTGGGGTACCTTGAGAAAATGAACTTTCAGAAATGAAACCGGTGGTGAGGGCCGAAGGTGGGAGACTCGTATTTTTAGAATTTATTCCTTCAAATCACCTCTCCAAAACAGCTCAGCTGAATCATATTCTTTTGAAGAACCGCTCTCTCTCTAGTATATACAGCAGTTTATACAATCAATTTGGAAAATTAGGTTGCAAATTAAAGCCCGTATGTTGTTTCTGCAATTAAAAATATTGTCCAAAACTTCTGATAATGAAACATCAGGCAATCAGTGATAACGCACACAATCATCATCATCACCCATGCTATACTGTGTTAAACTATGGTGTCCACCGAGTTGAGTTAAGGCTAGTAATGTTTCATTATCAGACGTTTTGGGCAATACTTTTGTTTGCAGAAACAACATACGGGCTTTATTCTGAATTCCAATTTCAGCTCTCCGACAAGCCGCTCGCAACAGTCGTCTCCCGGGCGCCTGTATGACCGAACACGAGTGCGAACACTTTGCCGATATTGCTCGCAGTTTCGGCGCCACCAAGAAAATCTACTTGTACATTCGGAACAAAATTGTTGGTTTTAGTCAGTTGTCGCCCTTAGTAGTTAGACTGGTTCAGTGCGTAGTGTGCCAGCCTCGTAAACTGATGGCCCTGGTACGAAACCCGATTTGCGACTCGAAATATGATGCGTTGCTCTGTGGTTTCTGTCATGGCCCGTCAGTTTATTCTGGCCACTTCGAAAACATCAGATGGTACTGTATTCATGGGCTTTGATGGCTTCAGTAATGATTGATTCATTATAACTAAAGAATCTAACCAAATCAGTCCGTTTTCACTCAGTTTAACTTTACGCTTAGTGTACCAGAAGGTTAACGTCAATGTTTATCAAATCAAAAATCAAATTTATTCAGTTGTTATGCTATAATAGCAAAGTAGGATACCAAGTCACAATAGTGAAATAACGGTCATCCGATCTACAATGACAATCACTAATGATCAACATCACTGTTTTTGTTCGAAAAAGTAGTTTTTTACTTATCTGTTCTTTGAAATTAGGGTTCGTAAAATAGTTGAATGTGAATGATTTAAACCCCGAAATAAAGTGTAGCCTGTAGCGTTTTTGTGATTTTTTTTGTTAATTCAGGTTCAATTATGGCTCGGCAATAGCACCAGTGAGCTGACCGTCCAACGCGCTGTAGATTCACTCTCGCAGCCCTACAACAGTTAGTTGAAGAAACGATGTCAGAAGCGGCTGAATCAATTAAATGCGCTAACTATTCGCTTCTCAGTTTGTGACCAGATTTTATCAGTCAAATGGTTAATTTCACATATACTACGATAACAAGAGTTATGATCAAACAAATAGTCCGAAACTGCTCTAACTAGAACCTCATGACGATACAAGATGACTGAATGAACCATCTTATTTTTATTTGTCTATTGTCTATTTTATTTTAACAGCTATTCTTTTCGATCCATAGAGAGTAGAGTAGTTCAATTATCGGTCACTTTGATAAACACTTCACTCAATCGTCTCATCTTTTTATACTATTTTCACTGAGCAAAGTTCCCCTCCTTTGCGGAAAAGCTATGATTCATCTAATCAGTTGGAGTGATTGATTAATTGATTGATTCCAGACATGAGAAGCTAGCGGTGTAGCGGTGATTTTGTCACCGCTAGGCATCCTGAATCACCGCTAGAAATGCTCTAGCGGTGACAGAAAAAAATAATACGTTGAAATGTAAAAAAGGGGGTCTCCGAGTGTCTAAAATTTATTCACGATAAAACGTTAAAAACTACCGTTTTCAACGGTGTGAGTAATATACAATGGTCAAAAAACGATACCTTTTTTGTTAGTTGGGTCGGGAAATGATACCTTTTTTGCAAGTTGGGTCGAGAAATGATACCTTTTTTGCAAGTTGGCTGCAAAAATTATTAATTTTTGCAAGTTGGGTCAAGAAATGATACCTTTTTTGCAAGTAGGATCAAGAGATGATACCTTTTTTGCAAGTTGGGTTGAGAAATGATACCTTTTTTGCAAGTAGGGTCAAGAAATGATACCTTTTTTGCAAGTTGGCTCTAATAGTTATACATTTTTTGTAAGTTGGGTTGAGAAATGATACCTTTTTTGCAAGTAGGGTCAAGAAATGATACCTTTTTTGCAAGTTGTCTCTAAAATTTATACCTTTTTTGCAAGTTGGGTCAAGAAATGATACCTTTTTTTGCAAGTTGGCTCTAAAAATTATACCTTTTTTGCAAGTTGGGTCAAGAAGTGGTACCTTTTTTGCAAATAGGGTCAAGAAATGATACCTTTTTTGCAAGTAGGGTCAAGAAATGATACCTTTTTTGCAAGTTGGCTCTAAAAGTTATACCTTTTTTGCAAGTTGGGTAAAAAATGATACCTTTTTTGCGAGTTGGGTTGAGAAATGATACCTTTTTTGCAAGTAGGGTCGAAAAATGATACCTTTTTTGCAAGTAGGGTCGAAAAATGATACCTTTTTTGCAAGTTGGATTGAGAAATGATATTTTTGGCAAGTAGGATTGAGAAATGATACCTTTTTTGCAAGTAGGGTCAAGAAATGATACCTTTTTTGCAAGTTGGGTCAAGAAGTGATACCTTTTTTGCAAGTTGGGTAGAGAAATAATACCTTTTTTGCAGGTAGGGTAAAAAAATGATACCTTTTTTGCAATTTGGCTCTAAAAATTATGCATTTTTTGCAAGTTGGGTCATGAAGTGATGGCTTTTTTGCAAGTTTGCCTAATTTTCGAATTTGGCTCGAATTAAGTTTTCACGCTCTGGTGATGATACGGTACGCCTCATTTTCGGCACCACTTGCAATCAGCAAAACCCGGGATTTAATAAAACGTATCCAATAAAAATTAGTTTGGAAAACGTCAAAATTTCTGCGCTACGTCACGAGCTTCCAATACGTTTCCAATACAAAGAACTAAGAGTGGAACGATTAAATTTTTGGCGCTACGCGCCATCCATTTTCGCATTTTTTTTCAATTAAAGTTGCTATTTAATCTCGGTCTTCCAAGATACAAATACAAAGCTGTAGTACTGAAAACAAAAATTTTGACGCTACGCGCCATTCGTTCATGGGCTTCCAAGATACGTTTCGCAATACAAAGAATCAGGGCTGGAAACGTCAAAATTTTAGCGCTACGCGCCATCGATCCTCGCGCTTTCAAATCATGATTATAAGACCGAGCTGTAAGGCTGAAAAACGTTTCGGCGCCATTTAAATCAGTTCTTGATTTTTTTAAGATACGTAACATATACAGAGCAATTGTACTGAAAGCATAAAAATGCCAGCGCTTCGCGTCATCAGTTCATGCGCTTCACAGATATGTACGTCCTCAATACAAAGAAGTAAGGCTGGAAATTACAAATTTTTGGCGCCAAGTGCCATCGACATTTAGGCTTTTAAATCATGAGACAAAAACAAAGCAGTAATGCTGAAAACTAAAAAATTTCGGCGCCACTATCAATCAGTTTTCGGGCCTTCAAGACACGTCTGCAATACAAAGAAGCAAAGCTGGAAACGTCAAAATTTTGGTGCTGCGCGCCATCTATTCTCGGTCTTTTGTTTAAACATGATTCAAGGACAAAGCTGTGACGCTATCACTAAAAACGTCAGACTTTCAGCTTCATTTCAGAATTTGTCGCTCCCCTCGTCAAGTGGTTAAGGCGCCGGCTTCGCTCGCCGACGTTTCTGGTTCGAGCCCCGGGTTGAGACACAGCGCATTGAAGAACGTTGTTGATGATCAGTGATTGTCATTGTAAAACTGATGACCGTTATTTCACAATTGTGACTTGGTATCCTACTTTGCTATTATGGCATAACAACTGAATAACAACTGAATTTTTTCATTTGAAATGAGTTACTGGGGTGCATCCAATACGAGGAAATAGAACTGAAAACGTTGGAGTTTCGGCGCTATGCGCCTCTTGTTTATGCGCTTCCAAGCTACGTCTCTAATACAACTTAGTAGGTCTGGAAATGTCTAATTTTCGGCGCTGAGCCATCCATTTTTGGAATTAAAAAACGTAACTCACACAAAAAGTGGGGACAAAACTTCTAATTTCACGCTATTATGACGATTAGAACACATAATAAGTGTTCTACGCGCTTTTAACACTAAGAAAACATCAGACATGATTATTAGAAACCTTTTTAGTGACCCAGAAAAACATGTAAAAAAGGGGTCTCTAGGCTCAGTCAACTTGCAAAAAAGGGGGTTGAAATTGGTTGCAAAATCACCACTAGAAAATTCTCCCTTCTCATGTCTGATTGATTCAGTGAGTCAATCATAACTTCATTTGGGATAAGTTGATTCACCGGCGGACGAGCCAAATTCCCAATGGGAGGGTCTATTTTTCCAAAGAGGTGGGAATTTGCAGAAATTAGGCTATTTTAACTACACCTTGAAAAATAAACTCCACTTTTTGAAACCACCTAAGAGGGGGGAATTCCACTTTTCCCACCTATTCTCGTCCGCTAGTCTGTTGATTCTCTATCACAGGTGATGTCGCATTTGTGCGGCGCGTTCACTCGTATCTGAATCGTTATGGGTACATCAATTTCGGCGTTTACGAGATGTCCATCCCGGCGAATCTGGGTTGGTTTGGGGTTTTCTTGTTAGTCTTGTAAAAAAATTCTAAATGTTATTTTCATCATTATTACAAACGTTGTTGTTGTTGGTGTTGTTGTTGTTGGTGGTGTTGTTGGTGTTGTTGTTGTTCCTGTTGTTGTTGTTGTTGTTGTTGTTGTTGTTTTTGTTGTTGTTGTTGTTGTTGTTGTTGTTGTTGTTGTTGTTGTTGTTGTTGTTGTTCCTGTTGTTGTTCCTGTTCCTGTTGTTGTTGTTGTTGTGGTTGTTGTTGTTCCTGTTGTTGTTGTTGTTCCTGTTGTTGTTGTTGTTGGTGGTGTTGTTGTTGCTGGTGTTTTTGGTGAATGTCGTTAGAAAACAACAAGTCTATATGGTTCAGGTGTCACTGATTGCAACTGTGAATGATGGTCGATATCGTTTCGTTTGTTCATTGTTTTTTTCTCCAAATTTTCATTCCAGAAGACAAGAAACCGCCGCTTAAAGTACTCGTCCTCGGCGCTGGCATTTCGGGTTTGACTGCTGCACGAAAACTTCAGTCGATGGGCTGCGATGTGAAGATCGTTGAGGCTCGGGTTGGTGTTGTTGTTGTTGTTTGTTGTTGTTGTTGTTGTTGCTGTTGTTGTTGTTGTTGTTGTTGTTGTTGTTGTTGTTGTGGTTGTTGTTGTTGTTACCGGTAATGTTGTTGTTGTTGTTGTTGTTGTTGTTGTTATTGATATTTTTTATTTTTGTTGTTGTTGTTGTTGATGATGCTGTTATTCGTGTTTTATCTAACTTTTTCACCTTCAGAATCGTGTTGGCGGTCGTATTGTGACGTGGCAGCAGTCCAAGGGCGGACCGGCCGTGGATCTGGGTGCCATGATAGTCACCGGATTGTGTTGGTTGATTATTAATATTTTAATCTTGACCTCTGGTCATTTACCTCGACCTTTTACCTTTACCTTGGCAGCCTTTCATTCCACATTTTATTATTTCAATTTTTAATATTGGGTATGATGTGCTGTTGTTCACATGCAATGAGTGTATTAGCAGACATGGTGAACTGCTGAAACTGGTTTAATCTGAAAACACTTGGATTGCTTCAACAACAACAACGAACACGAAATCGTGTTGCTAATAACGTTAACATAAAAATGTAGTCAGCTTCACATATGGTAACTAGTCACGGTACCACGAATGAAGTACAATGAGGCACATTTTTTGGTTGAACATAAACATTAATATATATATTATTTTATAGTTATTAACAGAAATATTAATTAATTAATAATATTAAGTTATGAATCAATAACTTTGTATATTAATTAATAATAATAATAATTAGTTATAAATCAATAACTTTGTATCGTTTCAGGTGGTAATCCAGTTACCGTACTGGCGCAACAGATGCCGATCGAGCTGATTCGGATGCGTCAATCCTGCCCGCTGTACGATTATAACGGAACACAGGTTTTCACTCACTCATTCACTCACTCACTCACTCACTCACTCACTCACTCACTCACTCACTCACTCACTCATTCACTCACTCACTCATTCACGCACTCACTCACTCACTCACTCACTCACTCACTCACTCACTCACTCACTCACTCACTTCCTCACTCACTCACTCACTCACTCACTCACTCACTCACTCACTCACTCACTCACTCACTCACTCACTCACACGTATTTTATAAACCAGTTTTCCAGTTTGAACCCGGCAAGGACACGATAATTGAGCGCGAGTTCAATCGGCTGCTGGAGGCGGCCGCCTACATTGCCCATACACAGAATGTGACTGCGATTGACGGCAATCCGCTGAGCTTGGGCGACTGCATTGAGCTTATACTTCAGTTGGTGGATGATTGAGCTTGTTTCTGAAATTGAGCTTGGTTATTTATTGGTTCAATGATGATTTCTTAATTGTGTGGTGGATTCCATGAGAGAAAAGAGCTTATTTTATTCTAAAAGTGGAACATTGAGATTAGATTGTTTCTGATCTCTGAGTACGGTTGTTTATTGGTTCAATCGATCGAATCTTTTTTTTGGGTGAACGGAAACTTACTTCAGTTTTGTAGCTTCCAATTATCAGAAAAAGAAAAGTTAGTTAGTTTATTTCAATCCAAAAATGGACGGATGTGCTCAACTGAACACAATAATGTCGTCAGTGAAAGTGGTAGAATTTAGGCTTTCCTAATCGGACCAACCGAATGGTATCTAAGCTAATTTCAGAATGCACGAGAAACGCATCCGCGAGACGAAGCTGGAGTACTGGCAGACGATTGTCATGCAGCAGGAGAAAATTAAAGATGTGCAGGAACAGGTCAGCACTAGCGGACGAGAAGGGGTGGGAAAAGTGGAATTCCCCCTTTTTGGCCTTTTAAAAAAAGTAGAATTTGTTCCCTACGGTGTAGGTAAAATGGCCTAAAAGCTTCTGATTTCGCCCATTTGACGAAATTCCCCTCCTTTTGGGGATTTAGCTCGTCCGCCAGTGCAGGTCAGTGTTAAATTAGATGATTAATAGTGGAATGAAAGTAAAGATCACTTGAGTTAAGAACCCCATTCATAAATTTTCCTCTTTTACTCACCTTATAAAACTTCATTTATTCTCAATCGAACCATATTAAGGAACTCACTGATTAACGCGTTACTCTGGGATTTCTGCCGTTGCCCGTCAGTTTATTCCACCTCTAAAGTTAAAAAAATAAAGAAGTTTCATGAATAATTTTAGATGGTCGACGTGGTAAACAAAGTAGGCCGGTTGCACAAGCAGATACTCGAGTTTGAGACGTCAGAAAACGTGGATGAGTTCGCGTTGCGTTGCATGCGTCGCGATTTGAGTGAACTCGTGAAGGTATGAGTTGTTAATTAACGTTTTTATGAAGTTTCGGTTCATGATGAAGGTGACTTTATTGTGTGACCCGAGGAACCCATATCGATGGTTTATGTTAATCGGGTGAATTAATGTTTCAGCAGTCGGCGAAACTCAATCGAATGCGCGTGGAGTTGGCCGGTGATTTGGAGGAGCTCCGCAAGAATTGTCCAGTGTTGGTGGTTTTTTTGTTGAGTTAGAATTCCATGAGTCACCAATTTCATCAATCAATTAATCAGGGAGTCAACCATTGAAACAATCAGTCACATACTCACCGGTCAACCAATCAATGAATCAATCAGTCACATACTCTCTGGGCCAATCAATCAATCAATCAAGCTGTCACATACTCACTGGGCCAATCAATTAATCAAACCGCATACTCGCTCGCTGGATCAGTCAACGAATCAATCAGTCGCATACTGACTGGGTCAATCAATGAATTAATCAGTAACATACTCGAAAGGTCAGTCAATCAATCAATCAAGCTGTCGTTTACTTACTGGTTCAATCAATCAATCAAACAGTCACATACTCGCTGGGTTGATCAATCAATCAAGCTGTCACTTACTCACGGGGTCAATCAATGAATCAATCAGTCACATACTCGCTGGGTCAATCAATCAATTAAGCTGTCATTTACGCACGGGGTCAATCAATCAACCAATCAAGCTGTCACATACTCACTGAGTCAATCAATAAATCAATCAGTCACATTCTCGCTGTTTCAATCAATCAATCAAGCTGTCACTTACTCGCTGGGTCAATAAAGGAATCAATCAGTTACTTACTCGCTGAGTCTATCAATGAATGATTAAGTCACGTTCTCGCTGTGTAAATCAATCAATCAATCAGTCACATACTCGCTGGGTCAATGAACGAATCAATCAGTTACTTACTCGCTGAGTCAATCAATGAATCAATCAGTCACGTTCTCACTGGGACAATCAATGAATCAATCAGTCACATACTCGCTGAGTCAACCAATGAGTCAATCAGTCACGTTCTTGCTGTGTTAATCAATGAATCAATCAGTCACGTACTCGCTGTATCATTCAACGAATCAATCAGTCACATTTTCGCTGGGTCAATCAATAAATCAATCAGTCACATACTCACTGGGTCAATCAATGAATCAATCAGTCACATACTTACTGGGTCAATAAATAAATCATTCAATCACATACTCACTGGATCAATCAATAAATCAATCAGTCACATTTTCGCTGGGTCAATAAATGAATCAATCAGTCACATACTCGCTGAGTCAATCAATGAATCAATCAGTCACATACTCGCTGAGTCAACCAATGAATCAATCAGTCACATTCTCGCTGTGTCTGTCAATGAATCAATCAGTCACATACTCGCTGGGTCAATCAATGAATCAATCAGTCACATACTCGCTGAGTCAACCAATGAGTCAATCAGTCACGTTCTTGCTGTGTCAATCAATGAATCAATCAGTCACATACTCGCTGAGTCAATCAGTCACGTTCTTGCTGTGTCAATAAATGAATCAATCAGTCACATACTCGCTGAGTCAATCAATGAATCAATCAGTCACATACTCGCTGAGTCAACCAATGAATCAATCAGTCACATTCTCGCTGTGTCTGTCAATGAATCAATCAGTCACATACTCGCTGGGTCAATCAATGAATCAATCAGTCACTTACTCGCTGAGTCAACCAATGAATCAATCAGTCACGTTCTCACTGAGTCAATCAATGCATCAATCAGTCACGTTCTCACTGAGTCAATCAATGAATCAATCAGTCACATACTCGCTGAGACAACCAAGGAATCAATCAGTCACATGCTCGCTGAGTCAATCAATGAATCAATCAGTGACAAAATCGTGGAATTTTATTGAATGAATCAGTTACACACTCGCTGAGTCGATCAGTGAATCAGTCTGTCACTTACTCGCTGGGTCAGTCAATGAATCAATCAGTCGCATAGACTCTTGGATGAATTATCAATGATGAATCAGTCAACCAATTGAACAAAAAATTCATGTTAACATTCGACAACCCGTTCAGTAAATAATAAATAGTTATTTGCCTATCCTGTCCAGCAACCTGGTCTGTCACTCACTCATTCTATGAATTTAACACTTTCTCTGGTATCTCACTTTCGTAAATCGTATTCCACTTACTGAATAAATCATGCTACAGTTCACTCACACATTCAATCACTCATTCAGTCCCTCACACACTGATTCCCCCATACATACTTTCGGTCATTACCCGTCTCATTACCCTAACTCTTTCACCCACCCGTTCACTCATACACCAACTCACTCATTCACTCACTTACCAACTCACTCATTCACTCACTCACTCATTCACTCACCCACCAGTCACTACTAACTCACCCACTTTCTCATTCACTCGCTCACCTACTCACTCGCCCACTCAATCGCTGACTCAGTCACTCACTCGCTCACTCACTCACTCACTCACTCACTCACTCACTCACTCACTCATTCATTCACTCACTTACTCAATTCAGTGGCATGTTCATGAGTCCACTGGATCGTCGTCTACTCGACTGGCACATGGCCAATCTCGAGTTTGCCAACTCCACTGAGCTGAAGAATCTCTCCCTGAAGTACTGGGATCAGGACGATGACTTTGGTTTTGAAGGCACACACTTGACCGGTAAGTTTCCTTTTTATTTATTTTTTGTTTTTCTGATTTTCTTTTTTTTTATTTGATTGATTTGTTTAGTGACAGGTTCATGTTTGAGTTTCTCGGCTAACGGGGTCTTCATAGTTCTTGCACTCGGTCTTTTTAGTTCTTATTAGTTTGTTTGGGTAATTATGTTCTCTGATTGATTGATTGATTGACATGATAGGATAAGATTTGAGTTTCATGGCTAGCGGGGTCTTCATAGTTCTTGCACTCGGTCTTTTTAGTTCTTATTAGTTTGTTTGGGTAATTATGTTCTCCGTTTGATTGATTGATTGACATGACAGGATAAGATTTGATTTTCATTACTGGCAGAGTCTTCATAGTTCTTGCACTTGCACACAGTTCTCTCTTAGTTTGTTTGATTAACTGTGTTAATCACCAGTTCCTCCATATTATCAATGTCCGTTTTCATTTATGTTATTTCATAGCATTATTAGCAACCCTCTTTAATTTTAAAATCATGGCATGACTAGTTTTTTCCTTCTAATCAGTTAATTTGTCTGATGTTGTTTGACTGGTTTTTGACTGTTATCGTTGAATGTTGCATCATGGGTATTTCGTTCTCATTCTCCTTAATTTCTCAGACATGTTTGATTTCTTTAACAATGTAAATACCGCATCAATTATGTTCGATCATAATATTTTATTGCGTCAAGCAATCTTTTTTTGATTTTTTATCGTTGAACGTTTATAACGCTCGAGGTTAATGACGAGGCATAATAGGTTGGCTCGATCATTTGTTCTTTTTTGGTCCATTCCTCGTTTGTTTCAAAAACTTATCTCAGATCAAGCCAACTTATCGCAGCCATAAAAGGTAATATCGGAATAATGGGAGCACAAATCACTCGGGTGGGGTTGTTGTACAACGTATGGTATAGGTATAGGTAGGTCGTGGGTTACAACAAACAAAATTTCGATGTCATTTGAATCTGCTTCGAAGTATAAGATAAGTAAGTTTAGGTGGTATAATTAAATATGAAATCATTGCGTGAGTGGGTAAGTTGGCAATTGGAGAATTCTGTTTGCATCGATTGAGTATAGCATAATTATCTCAATTTCGGGTTTTGTGTAAAACCCGGTTCAGCAACCAATACACAATTATATAATAGCAATATATAGCATCATAATAGATACAATAGACTATAATACATACCCTGATTGACTAGTATTTGCAACACGACGTTTTCGATTGGGGTGCAGGTAGTCAGGCCGAAATTGAAGTACCATTTCAGTAAGTGACACAATTAATATGGCCGAATTTCAAACTGTTAAAGATAAAGTCGTTGTGGGAAACTGATTCAGATCTTGAGCATAAAAATAAATAACATTAAAAAATTTTAAAGATGATATTATTAGTTTGTAACTCAGCCTCATTATAATTAGCATATGGTTATTATCACACCAGCATACTCGGTTTAATAGTGCCATAAACATAGGAGTAGGCGGCACCCTGACTACTGGCCGTGTCCAGTATCGGCAGTGCGTCCATCAGCAGCTCCCAGAACCGATGATCGTCCCTTTTTATTAGTGTGGTCGTCCTCAGGATCTTATCCAGAGGATCCTCCAGTTGCAGCACCTCCAGATCGACGTCGGGCGCGACGATGATGATCAAGTACTTTTTGTACGTCTTTAGACAGCTGAGTAGAATCTTGGTCTGCGTCAGCTGCCATTCGTTGGCGAGAAAGTTCGATGAGAGGTAGATGATGTTGCACTGGGCGCGATCCATCATCCGCAGCGGTTCGTCGCTGACCTGGTGGAACTCGTTGAGATTGGTGTGCTGGTGGAGGAGGCATACCTGGAATTAGAAAGATAGTTGAACACAGCGGTATTTCCGATAGGCATCAAGTACAGAAACCAGAGGTGGGCCGCAGGGGGGGGTAGGGGGGGTTTACCCCCCCCACTTTTCAGGGTCGGCGGGTAGCCTACCCCTCCCCCCTAGACAAAAATTTAGGTCGCCTACCCCCTCCCCCCCCCCTACTCGAAATTTTTGAGAAAATCGGCGTCAAAACCTCGATTTTGAGGCTCATTTTTCAAAATTTTCTGGCTGTAAGAATTTTTTTTCGAAGAAACACGTTTTCTGGGTTAATTTTCTTGGTTAAAACCTGAAAAAACCGGTATATGTGATGTTTATACCATAAAATAGAAGATTTTTTAGCAAAAACAAGCAAAAAACAAGCGTTTTATGCGAAAAAAATTTTTTTCTACCCCCCCTACCCGACCTTACCCCCCCCACTTTTCGGACAGGTCGGGTAAAATGGGATTTTCTGTCGGCTACCCCCCCCACCCCCTGCAAAGTGCCAAAAAACCCGGCCCACCCCTGACAGAAACAACATATGTATCAAAAGTAGATTACTCATAAACACAATAATCACTCATAACGCAGGTAGTACAAAACAGGAACAGTGAAAGTTTTAATCAATGAATTACTCAAAACAATAATAATAACACAATAATCACTCATAACGCACCTGATAATACGGCTGTTCGTTCTCGAGCCGCGATGTGATCTCCATGACATCTCTTTGATCCGCTCTCGAATAGGTGATGAACACGTCGTGGCCCAAGATCGGAGTGGTTGTGGTGGTGGCGGAAGAGTTGAGCGAAGCCGGTGACTTGTGCTGTTTGGCCAGGCATTTGCTGGCGGTGGTACTGCGTCGCATCACGACGAAGACGATGATGATAATTACACAGGCCATGGACAGGACGACGATGACGGCGAACAGCGTGATCCAGCCTTGAAGGATAATTTTCGAAATTAGATAAACAGTATAAAAAACAACAACAAAAAGAAGAAAATCTGTGATTTATGTCATAAATAGCTCACAAGAGATCATGAAGAAACCCACCAATTCGATCAATGGCGTTCTCGACCACGAGCGTGCGTTCATCCACCGCGTTGATCTGATTCACTTCGGATGGTTGGGCGGCTGCACATAGTGTTCGATTGAGCTCCTGATGGAACGTCCAGAAGTTGACCTTGACGGTGATGCCATCACTGGCGGGCAGCATGGCCAGTGCGCCACTGTCGTTGGCGTGCTCGAACAGGTTCTCTTCGCAGTACACGGCATCGGCGTCGATCACCTGAATTGAAAAAAAATAATTCACCTAAAAAGTACAAAGGTATTCTGAATAACTTTTAAACTCAACATGAAAACCAATGTAAGTCAAGTCAGGTCAGTGTGACAACTCACCTTCTTCCTATTCACATTGATCATGAGCCAGCGCTGGAGAAGGAACCGATCGGCACAGTCGCATCGCCATGGGTTTTCGGCCATTGTCAGCATGGTCAGTTGAGGTCCGAGTGAGAGGAGTGACTGCGGCATAAGCTGCAAGACAAATATAAATAATTCACTAGATCAGAATAGAACAGAATCTAAACCCGTAATATTATGTACCGAAAACTTCTATGTTTCTTAAATAAAAATAACTAATGTACCTGAAACAAATTCCGGTCGAGCGTCAGTGTCTTGAGGTTATTCAACGACGTGAACGCAGTAGCGCTGAACGTGGTGAGCTTGTTGCCATGCAGCAGCAAGTGCTCGATGTATGGCGTATTGTGTAGTTCGTCGCCGCGCCATTCCTCGAGTTGGTTGTTGCTCAGGTCAAGGGTCTGCAGCTTCTTCAAGCCATTGAACGCTGCTGGTTGAATCCTAGCTACACCGCTGCTATTGAGGTAGAGATGCTTGAGGGAAAAGCGGCCGAAAAAGGTGTGCGAGGGGACGGTGGGCAGATGCGTGCCGTCGAGGTAGATCACGCTGGCGTACCTGAAAAGCGGCAACCTTCAATGCTAATTGTCAGTCATCAATCACAGTTAAGCTAGTCAGTAAAATCTGTCAGTCGTTCCGTCAGTCAGTAAGTAAGTAAGATAGTTCGCAATAAACTTACATGGGCAGAAACTTTGGCTGCAGATCCCGACTCGGTGATACACCAGTGCACTGCACGATGTTAGTTGCGATCAGATTGTCGCTGTAGCAACGACATCCGGCCGGACAAACGTTCTTGCAGTCGCAGCCTTCGAACGAACAGCAGCTGCAGGTCTGCGTGCAGATCTCGGTGTACTGGCACAACAGCTCGGAGCGTTCGACGTCGCGCAGTTTCAGCTTCTGAAATTTAGTTTTGTGTAAATCTAACCTAGCCTGACTTCTAACGCCAAGTCTAACTCAACAGTAAAAAAAACAATATCTAACCTGATTCTTAGTCACATGAGTACAGTAGACCTTGTCCATGTCGCTGATGGCCACGTTAGCCACACCATCATGGTACTCGCCTAGCACCTGCAACCATTCGTTCTTGCAGCTGCAGTCAAGCGGGTTGTCCTCGAGCAGTAGTCGCATCGTGGGTGAGGTAGTCAGCTGAAGCAGTAGAGATATTTCATTATAAGTTATACATAAGTAAGATTAGTTTAACGACACTCAAATTATATTAAATAAAAAAAAGAATAAAAAAAAACAAAAAAACTTTTTGTCTCACCTTTAACTCCATAACATCAGCGCCGTTGGTCACTCGACTGAACGAGTCTTTGTTGATGGTCTTGAGTTGATTGTGAGTCAGATCAAACTCGGCCAGATAGGCGCAGTGGTGGAAGGCGGCCTGTTGAATGGTGGCGATGTCATTGTAACTGGCATTAACGCTGACAATGCTTGCTGGTAGACTGTTCTTCTCGAGGATGGTAAGCTTGTTGTGATTGATGTCAAGATTCTGCAGTTGACTAGTGGCCGGTGGTTGTTGGTCGTCTTTGATGATCGATAGGATGTCATTGTAGGCAACAGAGACGCGTTGAAGGTTGTCAGGCAGCTGAGTGCGGTCGAACACGACCAGCTTGTTGAAGTCGAGCAGCAGCACACGCAGACTGAGCAGCCCGGTGAAGACACCTGTAGTGGAAAAAGTTGCGATTGGTTGGTGATTTAATTAAGTGAGTTGCTGAATGCATCAGTGGGTATGTATGTTATGCAACTGTTATGAAATAAGTCAGAGAGTTACATATAAAATAATATAATAAAATGCAGTTTTAGGTTACATTGAGTTAATTCAGAGTTCACTCACCATTAATCGTCGATATGCTGTTGTGCTGCAGATTTATACTGATAAGCGACGGACAGCCAGCGAATGCTTTATCAGCCAGGAAGGTGATCGAGTTCATTGACAAGTCGAGGCGTTCCAGTCGCTGATTGTTCTCGAACACGTACCGTTGGATTTCGCGTAGATTATTTTTGGACAGCGATAATTTGCGTAGTTGTTTCATTTTGTCGAACACGAAATTAGGCAATGAGTTGATGTGATTATTGGACAGGTCAAGATTCTCTAGTTTGTCTGCTCGACTGATCTCGCCTGGCAGCTGGCTGAGCTGATTGTTCTTCAGCAGCAGTTTGCGTAGATTAGACAGTTCAGTGAAGACAGAGTTGTCGACGTTGAGAATGTTGTTGTGATTGAGGATGAGGTCTTCGAGACTCTTGAGCCCGACGACCTGAATACCGGCGAGTGACGTCAGTTCGTTGCGTTGAAGTGATAACGTTTTGAGGGCAATCAGTTCGCTGAACGCGTTGGGCTGCAGCTCGACGAGTCGGTTGTGGTCGAGGTAGAGCTCGGTGAGTAGGGTCTTGTTGGCAACAATGTTGGATGGCAAGTGTTGCAGATCGTTGTGGGACAGATCGAGCACCTGCAAATTAGTAGTTGATTATGAAAACTGACTTTTTATGTTTCAGTCATTGATCAGTCAATAATAGAAATAAAATGCATAAAATTAGTATATGTAGATAACATTCATATAATTGATATAAATATAAAATATTGACTACATATAGACTCACCTGTAGATTATTCGAGTTGATCAATGCCTGTGCGCGTCCGTCGATCTTGTTGTGACTGAGATTCAAGTTGAGCAGCTGGGTGAGACTGGTCAGCACGGGTGGCATGATGTTCAGCTGATTGAACGAGGCATCCAACTTGCGCAGATGCGGCGGCAGATCGTTGATCTCATCCAGTTTGTTGTTATCGATCCACAGTTCGTTGACTCGGCTGGTCGATGTGAAGGAATGCGGGTCGATGACTGTGAGCTCGTTGTGGGACAGATGCAGGTTGTACAGGGTGGACAGCGAGGAGAACGTGCCGGGTTCGATTCGAGTCAGCTGTAATCGAGTGAGTTTACTAGTCAGTCAGTTAGAGTCGACAGTATGTCACTCGAGTCTTATTCAGTCAGTTAGTCAGGCAGTCAGTCAGTCAGTCAGTCAGTCAGTCAGTCAGTCAGTCAGTCAGTCAGCTTAGTCAGTCAGTCAGTCAGTCAGTCAGTCAGTCAGTCAGTCAGTCAGTCAGTCAGTCAGTCAGTGAAAAGAGTGAATCTGTATGTAATTTAGGCACACACATTCATTCAGTCGATAGGTGAATGATTTATTGAGTATGTTCGCGAGTCAACGAGCACCAACTTTGTTATGACTGATATCCATGAGCACGAGCTGATCTGCGCACTGCAACTTGGGACTGAATCCGGCCGCTTGGATGCTGGTCAGTAGGTTAGACGACAGATTCAGCATCTTGACATTGCCGAGTTGGCACATCATCTCCGGCGGTAGTCGTTCAATGCCCGAATTAGTGATGCTCAACGATTCCAGCTGGTTCATCTTGGCGAACGTCGCCTGATCGAACACGATCTTCTGCGTCCGATCGATGTCGAGCGATCGCAGATGCTCCAGACCCTCGAACACATCCGGCGGCAGGTGCACGTTCTTCGGGGTGCATCCACGAATCCGGAGCGTGGTGAGTGCCGTGAACACGGCGAACATGCGACTCGAGTACACCGACTTTTGATCGTCGTCGCACTCAATGGTCAGACTTGTGGTGGCGTGGGTGGGGAAGGCGACGAAGGCGAGCGGCGACTTGACGTCCAGTGGTATCTGCGACCATCGACACGTGATCTTGAGGTGTCGTGCGCTGTTCGGATCTGGCAGACAGTGGCATCGACTCGGACAGTCGGACTGACCAATGGTGTCGTCGATTACGGTAGCCAATATGGCGGCCGCCAGCAGCAGATAGTGCCAGTGACACATGCTGATGCTGTGTTAGTCCGGTTGTTGTGTGTGCAGGGTTTACCTGTCAGTCCATGATAGAGACACTTCCGTCCCGGTAATGATTACGATGATCGGGTCGGCGGTTTATTACTGCGGGATCGAAGATTCTGCTGCTGATGACAGACGATTTTTATTTATGTTAATGATGACGATTTTATGAGAGGTTGTCGTGTCGTTGGTGGTGTCGGCGTGAGCGCGCACTGGAGCGTCGTAAATCTTCAAAGCTGTCACTGGTTATAAAACGGATTTGGTGTGGAATTTGGCAGGCAGCCGTGTTTTCGCCGGTGGTTATGATAATCGAATTCACATATAAAAGCATACACACAGTGAGAGCGACTATGATGATGATGATTGTTGTAAAACTGTTAAAACGCTCGCAGCAGCTGATCGGATAAACGCGCTCGAATGCGTGCAGCCGTGGGAAGGCGGACTAATCAACGGCTCTATGGGAAAAAATCATTATAGAAAGGAAATGAGATTGAAAGAAACCGTTTGATAAAAAAATATTTTCAAAGTTCAGATAATTTCGTAAGTGAAACAAACAAACTCTGCTATTTCAGTATTTTGTGATCCGCCTGTATCGTGTAAAGGGCGCAGCGGGTGGCTAACCAAAATTGTCGTGTAATGTCATCATGTCAAAATGATGGCCAGTTACGTTCAAACAATCGGTCAAATCGGATGAGTGCAAAAATAACGGTGATTTGTTATCAGAGTATACAATTAGCATAGCATCATGGCAAACAGCCGAGATTTTTTTGGATCTTTTTTCGGCAGAATTCCGCGTGGATGATCGATGTGCTGTTGCACAACGCACATGTGTGGTAACCATATGGGTGGAAAAGCTGGTGGGAAAAGTTTTTCCCTGAGGTTGAATAGAATTTTTAGAAATTTAGCAAAACTCAAGTGTCTATTGAACATGAGTAAGTAGCCGGTTTTCCTAAAGTTCACCAGTCCTAATCAATCTACGCTGAAATTTTGAATTGACGGATTCTTTCGCGGCATCCGACACGATGAACATGATGATTAATGGTGTGAAATTAAACGATCATTTTCAAATGTGATTGATGATCAAATAGTGTAAATAGACATTTCATAAAACGCCCCGGTCCGGGTGGTTGGTTGCGGGTGGATGATAGGATAAACAAAGTTGTGAAACACCCTTTTGGGTATTGAAACGTGATTTTCTTCCAGAATTATTTGAAAAAGTTTTCTAATTTTAAAGGTAGTTACCTCTTTGTTAGGGTAAATTCCACAATCCGCCGTGAGAATTTCTAGCGGTTTGTGTGTTGTCTCGACCAATGTGGATATAATAAATAGAATATACAAGCCGGGCGGGCGACACGATTATGTGCATTATACAAGAATACAATACCCGTTTCGGGGCGGTGGTTTGAGTTTCGAGCAGTTTTGAACTGAACTGGCAGTGTATTGGATTTGGATTATAGTGTGGGATATATGAGTATGGCGTTACACTTCGTGTACAAGAAATGTATGAGTATGAGTAACTTAGTTGGCAAGCACTTTTTATCTCTCTAGATGTTTCGAAAGACAATTATAAAACGCTTCTCCAGAAAAGTTTTGCGATGTTCTGGGAAATTTCCCATAAGTACAGATGAAGGAGTGTGGTGCTTGACTTCGTGAATAAGAACAGTTTGGGTGAATCAGTTGACAAGCAATTAAAAATGTGTAGATTTAGAACCAATTTCAAGCATTAATAACAATAAATCTAATTAATATAATAGGCTAATAAAGCATGTCTCACTGGCAAGAAAAGTTTCGTGACGTTTGGGAAAAATGTTCCACGGCAAGAACTACTCACTCAAAGAGATAAATCAGAACTTTTTTCCGGCGTCGCGTCGCTTCCCTTCACTATAAACGGCGGTGGAGGAGGTAGATGCTACTGAAAGAAGAGTCCATCATAATAACGATAATAATGATTCGCGCAAAGCTCTCAATGCCATCGCGTCTCTAATGTGCGTCCATGTTTGCACTGGCGGACAAGCTAATCCTCCAAAGGGAGGGGAATTTCGTCAAAGAGGGGGAATTGGCAGTTTTCGGACCATTTTACCTACACCTTAGGGAACAAATCCTCCTTTTTGAAAATGTCAAAGAGGGGGGAATTCCAGTTTTCCCACCCCCTTTCGTCCGCTAGTACATGTTTGTAGGTTTTTTTCGGGTGCGAAGATCGAGCGCTGGTGAGCGTCGATTATATCATGACATGATGAGGAGTTTCTAGTGGACACGGGGGAAAATTAAAAGTGGAATTTCCCCCTTTTTGGGATTTAAAAATAGGAAATTTTTGGTCCTTAAGGTATATGTGAAATGGCCTCTGGACTCGAAGAAATTCCCCATCTTTGGAGGATTGACTCGTCCGCCAGTGTGGGGAGAGCAGGTAGTGTAGTATCATGGTGGATGGTAGTACAACGACCTCCTCCTGTCTATATCTTGATATGAAATAGCTTGGTCAAACAGTACATAGCTTGATCAAATGTATTGTGGTATCACGAATTTTATTGGTGAGAAACTGTCGGAGATTATTCAAAACTTGATCAGTCACAGTGGGAAATTCTCTGGTGTGTTAAACTTTATGACAGGTGAAAAGTTTTGAAAATATTCAGATTTTCATGTAATTTTTTACATAAGATTCCTACAAATTGAAGATTCATAAAAATACATTTAGTGGAGACATAGTATATTCTTTGAACATCATACTGGTTTTGTATGCTAGCTACTGGTAACATACGAAGTTATGTACCTGTATGTCATGAACAACAAGTAAATACTCATGAATCATTAGCTGATTACGATCCATCCAGCGTCATGTGAAATGGTAAACTAAGATTCTTCGGTCACGATTTCGATGATTTATAGTCCGTTGTATGATCACATGACAGATGATTTACCGTCGAGTAACTAGTTCTGTTTGCTAATATGGCTGATTTGGCTGAATAATAAATAACTAAAATGGTGAATACAGTACGCCAAAGTACGAAGAATCGTCCGTCACGCTCACTAGCGGACGAGCCAATCTCCCAAAGGGAGGGGAATTATGCCAAAGAGGGGAGAATTGACAGTTTTCAGGTAATTTTACCTACACCTTGAGGAACAAATTCTATATTTTGGAAATCCCAAAGAGGGGGAATTCCACTTTTCCTTCCCCTTCTCGTCCGCCAGTGGTCACGCTCATCAAACAGTGATGATTCATTCCGAATACTGAAGAGGAGAGAACATGTCGATACTGATCAGCGTCAAGTTCAACTAGCGGACGATAAGGGGAGGGAAAAGTGGAATTCCCCCCTCTTTGGCAGTTTCAAAACGTAGAGTTTGTTCTCCTAGGTGTAGGTTAAAAGGTCTGATTTCTGAAAACTCCCCCCTCTTTGGGAAGATTCCCCTCCCTTTGGAGGTTTGACTCGTCCGCCAGTGGCGTCAAGTTCAACTTGCAAAGAAACCGCGTCCAATCGAGATTTTTTGTCAAAGATATTTTTTCTGTCAAACTTAAAGAGTGGTAGATTGATTCATGTACTGAATTACTCAGTAATCGATTACATACATACCTTTCCACCATATGTGAGTAAAAAAACTATTAAACAAGAGAGGACGCTCAAACTCGGGTCATCTGGAAATCCCAGAAATACATACTTGGTTATGTGGATCGCATCCGAAATCTAAATCTAAATCTACACAAACAAGGGATAAGGAGGATAATTGTGTGAAGAAATCCAAATCAAATCGTAAAGCAGAAAAAAGTAGGCAATAGTCGCCAGCTCGATAGTCGGATTGGTTTCGGCGCCCGACCAGTGCTGCGTTCCCACCACCAGCGGAAGGAAAAGGGAATTCCCCCTCTTTGGGAATTCCGAAAAGTAGAATTTGTTCATCCATGGTGTACATTAAATATTCCCGAAACTGGCAATTTTCCCCTTTTTGGTAAAAATTCCCTTCCCTTTGGATGATTAGCTCGTTCGCCAGTGCGTTCCCACCTTAAGCATCGAACCCGACGCCCCGGGTATTTGCACTCGGACTCGGGCCGATTCGAATAAAAGCGGGTGAAAATGGAATTCACCTTTTTCCCCTTTCAAAAATAGGGAATTACCCCCTTTAAGACGCTGTTAAATGGGCCTTGAGACCTTTATTTCGGTTTTTTGAGCCACTTTCCTCGATTGAACTATTCGCTTGTCCACCAGTGAATCCAAAATTTGGTATCGCCCTTATTTTCGGGGTCGGGTCGGGGGCACGCGATTCTGGGAAAGTTTGCTAATATATGTAATCGGTTTGGTTGGGTGTGACTAGCGGATCTGAGATTCTGTCAGATTTTCTATGTTTAAGATTAGAAATAATTAGAATTAAATATGTTGTTCTAGGTGCTGATGAAGCGATCATAAAAGTGATGTTTACCTTATCGGCAGAGTTTCTTTCGTCTGGTTGGGTTTATTTACACACTTTTGTTCGCAGGCGTCAGATATTATTGGATTGATCGTATTCAGGTAGTTATATTGGTGTGAATCACTGGTGGACGAGCTAAACTTCCAAAGGGAGGGGAATCTCTCCAAAGAGGGGGGAATAAGCCGAAATCGGGCTATTTTAACTTCACCTTAGGGAACAAAATCTACTTTTTGAAACCGCTAAAGATGGGGAATTCCAAATTTTCCTCCCCTTCTCGTTCGCTGGTGGTGTGAATCGAGTGACTGTCGGCGACCAATCGGTATGTAAAATCAGAACTGGTAGTTGGTACCGGATAAAACGTGCTACCCAATGATAGTCATATAAACGGGAATCGCGATTTTTGTGATCAGTTTTTCGGATATTACATTCAGCATTCCCTACGTAGCTGAGTTGCTTTTTATGAATGAATGCGCTATATTCGGACCTATCAACCAGTTATCATATGTTAACGGAAATGCTACATACATAATGTATGTATAGTGCTGCAACTGCAACACTGTTGGACATGCATGGACATGCAGATAATATCATAACTAGCAAAGTATGTACATTGATATGATATGTACTCACGATTCCGGTAAACGGGCGCGGTTCATTACAGAGCCATCCAACCCAACTCAACAACAACAGTTGTTCTGGTTTTCACACGCTCGTGCGCACGTGCGATTACTACGCGCGGATGTAGGCAAATGCCGAGGTACTCATGCGTGTAATTACGCGAGTGTGAGTGAGCAATGCAACCGGTATATAACTGTACTTTTGGGCACTCGAGTGAACTGTGGACTGATGCAAAGATTGGATTAAGCCACTGGTGGTTCCAAGTTTGATCTTCCAAGGAGTAGTAGAACACAATAGTAACGGTCTGTGACAGACTGGCTGATTGACTGACTGGTTGACTGAATTGACTGACTGACTGGTTGACTGACTCGCTAAATGAATGACTGACTGACTGACTGACTGACTGACTGACTGGCTGAATGAATGAATGACTGACTGACTGGTTGACTGTTAGTTTGAAAGATCAGACATCAACAGATCAATTGTACAGTATTACTATTGGAACCGTTTAGTCAAATACCTTGAACCAGGTGATCGACTAACGCAGTATCCTATTGAATCCTTAAAAAACTTATGCCATCATCATATCAGAAACCTGACCATATCTACCTTGATTGATCTGCTGATCTGTCGGCGGATATTTGGATGGCGGACATGATTCTCGATTTACATACATGATGGGTGGCACAAAATGTGGAAATTTATAAAGCGCCTAATGCTAATTCATGTTGGTATATATTGGCACGTGGAAAAACAAATAGCACACTTTGCTGGTGCACTGGCGGACGAGAAGGGGTGGGAAAAGTGGAATTCCCCCCTCTTTGGCATTTTCAAAAAGTTAAATTTGTTCCCTGATGTGTAGGTAAAATCACCTGAAAATTGCCAATTCCCCCCTCTTTGGCAAAATTCCCCACCCTTTGGAAGATTTGGCTTGTCCGCCAGTGTTGCGGTGGTATACAGAGGGTATTTGGCACATTAACACTCGCTTGATCTGAAACGGGGTGGTACACATATGTGTTGTGGTACATACATATGTACCTTAATATGCCAAGGTATAAGTCTTGGACTGTTAGACCATTGGTCGCCATCCCGCTGTGGACATTGGAGCCGTAGATCAGAAAACACTGAAACTTATGTTATAAGACTTTTCCTGCAGTTTATTTCGTTGCAACTCTGAGGATCAACCGAGTTAGAGATGAGTGATAGAAAAGTGAACTTTCTATAAAACATGAACGTTTAGTGTAAAAAAGCTGGATAAATACAATATTCTACGAAAAATGGGGGAAATACAGCTGGGCTAATTTCGTTATCGTCCACAATTACTGTAGGTATATGTACTTTGTGGCACTTTGCTACTATTACTACTAGTACGACGAAGCACTTTGTCGGTTGGTCTATGGCTTTTGCCACTTTTTATTTTATTGCCACTGGACTATATGGGGGATGGTGGTTGCTTTTTGCCCGGACCTACAGTCACTAACACATATGGCTTCTAATGTACTCACACATTTCTGGGGTTAGATCGGAGGGGCACCGTCAATTGGCAAATTGGATGCATGCGCATGTCTGGTGGAACAAAATACAAGTGCTGGATGGAATTTCGTATGCAGGTGGTGATCAAGTGTCGTGGAGAACTGGAGAAACGTGAAGGAACAAAACTGAAATTGAACCATGACATAACGATTAATTCAGGTTTAGAACAGAGAACACACTAGTATAGTTTAGTGCGTAGAGCGCCAGCTTTGAAAACTGGCGGTCCTGGTTTGAAACCTGACATGAGACACAGACTACGACGAGTTTATTCAACCTCTCTCTGGTCTCCACATAAACACCATTTTGATAAGGTATTTTTCTTCCTTGTTGGTTTGGTTTCAGTTTGGAAGAAGTCCCAGTAAAAAGGCGAATTTTCAAACCCGATTTTTTGATACATGAAAAATACTTGAATGGTATAAGCAGCCATCATGAATTACATCACGGCACGGGTGCCATGAGTATCGGCGGCACAAATCTCACTGAGTGACGGTAATGCCATCGGAGGATACGACGTCAGAAAAAGGAACGTGCCACCCCATGAATCACTCGGGGTCAAGATGGAGATTAGCGATAACAGTCGTAAGTGGGATGGGTGTACTTGAAACTATGAATGTTTGTAGGTTCAGGTTCAAGGTTTTTATTTTCCGTATAATAGACGAAATCAGAGGGCACACAAAATGGCTAACAACTTAGCCGTAGCGTAGTATGCAGAGAAAGAAAAGAAGAAAAAATGATATAATTAGAGCAATAAGAATTTGAATCGGAATTTTATTTAATTTGTGAGAGATAAGAGTGACGATGAATAGGCATAGAAAGGTTATACAGTGGATAGATGCTAAGGTCGGATGCTTCACAGTTAAAGTTTCCAGATGGCAATTAAACGAAATAGTAACTGGGAAACGCAGTTGAAACTATGTACTCAATGTGCAGTATGTATGCGCAGAAAGGTTTTACAGTTGATAGATACCAAGGTCTGATGTTTCACAGTTAGTAATAAAACAAATTTAGTACTGTACTGGAATGTCTCATAGCGCAAGTTTTTCAAGACAATAAAACAAATACAGAAAGCTGGCCGGCGATTTTGGCATTTGCTGGTTTGGTTCAATGTTGCCGCTTGAATGACATGAATGAATGCGAGCGTACAACGTGGTCTACTCACTAGCGGACGAGAAGGGGTGGGAAATGTGGAATTCCCCCTCTTTGGTGTTTTCAAAAAGTAGAATTTGTTCTCTAAGGTGTAGGTAAAATAACCTGAAAACTGCCCATTCCCCCCTCTTTGACGAATTTTCCCTTCCTTTGGAGGATCAGCTTGTCCGCCAGTGGGTCTACTGGAGCATGAAGACCGATGGTTTCGACAATGTCCCAACTTGCATGAGTAAGCGTCGGACGGAAGAACACAAGTTGGGGATTCAGTGCCAGCAGACCGCCAAACTGCCAAACTATGGGATGATGATTGGCGAACTGTAGGACAAGGACTGTGGTATTGTTTGATATGAATCAGCGCACTGGCGGACGAGTCAACCCTCTAAAGGGAGGGGAATTCCATCAAAGAGGAGGGATTCACCGTTTTAGGTCAATTTCGGAAACTTATGGCACAAATTCTACTTTTGGAAAATGACAAAGAGGGGGAATTCTACTTTTTTCAACTTTTCTCGTCCGCTTGTATTGAGTGTGATTGTAGCGATTGAGCTCGAAATGCGGATTTGGGTAATTTCGGTGAAAAATATGAATCCGATTGATTATGTCATGACGGCTTTGTTAATTTAGGTTGATCTAATCCAAGGATTGATCACTGTTAAAACAATATTTGGTTTTGGTAGTATTTATTTCCTTGTTTGATGTCGCACAAACGGCTCGATCGGCTGATTCAACCGTCTCAGTCATCGGCGGCTAATGAAGATGCTGAGCTGATGCAAAGTGAAATGTTGTTGACGGTGATTAACAGTACTTATGACTACTGTAACACCACTCGGATTACGACTTTTCGCGCTACTTGTAATGATGATCATAATAACATTGATTGCAACATCATGCAACAACACGCGCGCAACGAACGGCAACGCAACTTTTACAAGGATAAATGCCCATAATCATGAGCACTAATTGCGTGTTTACCGGTGGAATGTCGGCAGGATTAAAGACATCAGCGGCAGGATTATGATGTTCAAAATGATTGGGAAAAACTCCCATCTGAACCGTTTCACTCTCAATCACATGAAAAATGTTGACTCCCAATTTTTTGAGTGAGAATCACATGTTTTAAAATGTTATCCGCTAAAAGGGGGAGGACGCTGCTCGCAATTATGCAAGGTCTTTCACACTCCTAAGTAATAGAGCGAGCGAACGGCGTTTGATTGACTGACAATCGCGATGCGTTCAACTGACTGGTTGTGGATTTATCAAAACAATCTTGTGTGACTGGTTGTGTGACAGACTAAGTAAGAGTGACAGACAGATTGCCGGTTTAATGAGTTTGTCAGTCGTTTCATACATTGGAGGTCGGTCATCAACCACGATGACTGACCACTCCCCATGCAGGTAATTAGTGGTCACTAATATCTTGATTGTGACAAGGAGTGGCAGGACATGTCACATGGAAAAGTATGTAGAACGAGTGATAAATGGGCTGGTCACATGGTGGAATCGTAGTGAAGTTGAGAAGTTATGTAACACACTAGCGGACGAGAAGGGGTGGGAAGAGTGAAATCCCCCCTTTTTGGCGTTTTCAAAAAGTTGAGCTTCTTTCCTGAGGTGTAGGTAAAATGGCATGAAAACTGCGAATTCCCCGCTCTTCAACGAAATTCCCCTTCCTTTGTGGAGGTTGAGCTCGTCCACCGGTGAATGGTAGTGAAGTTAAGAAATCATGTAACAACTGTAAACATTAACGGTTATATAGAAATAAGTTTGACCTGCCACAGTTGGAATAGAAGAGAGTTTAGGCAGCGTAGAACTGGAGGAAAGCTTGTGAAAATCGTGATTTTTCTATGTATGCAAACATGCAACACTTCGAGTAGTAGGAGGGTGTGACACAAAGTCGATAAAAATATGGTTGTTGTTGTTATAGCGCAACGTCGCAAATCAAAACTGCGTTGTAATTGATGATACTCGTTTAATTGTAACAACACAACAGCAGCAGCAACACAGAGTCCAGACCGCCGCTAAACAAGGCAAATATTGTGGTAACTTCTTCCTGTTATACTTGCAACGTGATCGGTGGTAAAAAGTTAAGTGACAGACAGACAGTCAACGGCGTGCAAACAGTCTGTCAGTCAGTCAGTCAGTCAATCAGTCACACGCATACTCGGGGTTGACTAAACGGTTTTTATGGGTTTCCGTCTCTGTATTCTGTTGGTCGGAATCGATTGATTCGTGTCCGATCAGTCGGTCGGTCGGGTGTTTCTGATCAAACGGTTATTATGTGGCTGCGGGCATAATAACTGTCTCATACTACGAGGTGAGTGGAATACTGTGTGAAGTGTTTACAATGCACATGCATGCGGTGTTGTAAACTATATGACAAATGCATGCAATCGAGCAGGTGTGTCTTTGGATATACCCCGGATCGGATCTGATGTAACAGGTGACCATAAAGTGTGATGACGTGCTGTAAATGTGCCGACAGGCGCTTTATGGAGGTCGGGGATTCGATGGGACTAAAAAGCTGGGACTTACAAAGGTAGCTGAAGTTGGGGAGCTCGACGATCGAAGTTATAGCAATAGGAGTAAAAACATACGGTACCTCAGTTAGACTGTACTCTACGTATTTTGTCTGTCTAGGCCATAATTGAAGAAAATTGCGGCGGTTAAATAGTAACCTGAACTCTGAAATAAAATTTTATACAACAACCAACAATTTTCTATCTATCTAAACCGATCGCGGACGAGCCAAACTTCCAAAGAGAGGGGAATCTTTCTAAAGAGGGGGGAATCAGCAGACATAGGCTATTTTACCTACACCTTAAGGAACTAACTGCACTTTTTTACATTCGCCAAAGAGGGGGAATTCCACTTTCCCTCCTTCTTTCGTCTACTAGTTATCTAAACCATTATCCGGGATCAATCAGTTCGACCAGTAATCGCCGGTTACTCTGATTTGGGAAATATTTGTGGACAATAGGATGCAAAATGCAAAATATTGCAGTTTTTGACGTCGTCGTGTAAAATAGGTATTTTTGCGTATTTGTGTAAACACGCACTTTTACCCAAATACACGAGACATCATCCCAATACGGTTGTGGTTATGTACAGACCAGGGCAATGGATCAAATTTTGGCTGTCCCGGGCTAATCCACATCGAAAATTTTGCGGGACACCCTTTCCCTACCATTCATGCTTCTGAGGGACAATTTTTTTTCATATGCTCATAGCAGGTTGAAACGTAAATTTTTTGCATATTAGACACAAGAAAGCTCAGAAAATTATGGCTTGGGGCAACGGAAACTTCAAGTTTTAGAAAATGCTTTCAGCTGCGCTGTTGTGTATGTATGTATTAACGACGTACTTTGAAAGATCAAGAACGGATGGCGCGTAGCGTCAAACTTTCGACGTTTTTAGTATTACTGCGTTGCGTTGTATTAGAAACGTGTCTTGAAAGCCCGAGAATCGATTATAATTGGCATCGAAAACTTTATGTTCTTAGCATTGGTGCTCTGTTTAAAAAAACCTCTTTTGAAAGCCCGAAAACGAGTGGCGCGTAGCGCCAAAATTTTTTACGTTTTTAGTATTACTGCGTTGTATTAGAGACGTGTCTTGAAAGCCCGAGAGTCGATTATAATATTTTATAAAAAAATTGATGTTCTTAGCATTGGTGCTTGGTTTCAAAAACCTCTTTTGATAGCCCGAAAACTAGTGGCGCATAGCGCCGAAATTTTGACGTTTTTAGTATTACTGCTTTGTATTAGAGACGTGTCTTGAAAGCTCGAGAATCGATTATAATTAGCATCGAAAAATTGATGTTCTTAGCATTGGTGCTCTGTTTTAAAAGCCCGAAAACGAGTGGCGCATAGCGCCAAAATTTTACGTTTTTAGTATTACTGCGTTGTATTAGAGACGTGTCTTGAAAAGCCCGAGATTCGATTATAATTGGCATAAAAAAATTGTTGTTCTTGGTATTGGTGCTTGGTTTAAAAAAACTCTTTTAAAAGCCCGAAAACGAGTGGCGCATAGCGTCGAATTCTTGACGTTTTTAGGATTACTGCGTTGTATTAGAGAAGTGTCTTGAAAGCCCGAGAATAGATTATAATTGGCATCGAAAAATTTATGTTCTTAGCATTGGTGCTCTGTTTTAAAAACCTCTTTTAAAAGCCCGAAAACGAGTGGCGCATAGCGCCAAAATTTTGACGTTTTTAGTATTACTGCGTTGTATTAGAGACGTGTCTAGAACTAGAGAACAAACTGCGCTACGCGCAATTTTTTTTAAATTGAGTTTATTAGTCATACAATGTAGCATTTTACGCCGTGTACGGAGCCAAAATTGAGTTAATTACGTAATAACAAAAGCGCGGAGCTTGATAATTGTGTTTGGGATTTTTTAAAGCGCGAGTTTGGTTACACCAAGTACAGTGCATGCTGCCGTTAACATTAGCGACAGTGGCAGACAACAAGGATGACTAATATTGAGCTGCTCTACCCTGACCCATTGAATTGAACAGTTTCAAAGAGTGAAATTAGAGCTTGAGCTGCGGGACACCCTTTCATAAAAAAAACGACTTTAGTTCTTAACCATCTATTGAGTTTTTGCAGAATATGCGGGACACCTCTCTTAGGGATAAGCTTATGGTAATGTCATCCCTTCGTTACCATATCTTGAGCTTCTGCGGGACACCCTCTCATAGGGTTAGGGGAAAGCGACTTTAGTTCATAACATAACTATCTGTTGAGTTTCTGCAGAATATGCGGGACACCTCTCTTAGGGGAAAGCGACTTTAGTTCATAACATAACTATCTGTTGAGTTTCTGCAGAATATGCGGGACACCTCTCTTAGGGAGAAGCTTAGCTTATGGTAATATGTCATCCCTTCGTTACCATATTTTGAGCTTCTGCGGGACACCCTTCATAGGAAAAAAACGGAGAGAAAAAAAACGAAAAAAGGAAAAAATTAGTGATTGATTTAATAACAAAGGCGCGGAGCGCGAAAATTTTCGAGTTTGGTTTCATTGAATGCTTGATTTTATATTTTTTTCGGGTGAAATTGTTGTTTTTTTTACCAAGGGTGTTCCGCAAAACTTCGAATTTTGCGGGACACCCTGCTCTTTTCGCTGCGGGACGCGGGACGGGCGTACCAGCCAGGACCAGCCAATGCTAGGTATTGCCCTGGACTGGTTATGTATGGGCAATAGCCCCAGCAACGACACAACGAAAACTAACAACGAGCAAATCAGGCAAATATTAACGAAACGGGTTTACCGCTCCCCACCCCGGCTACCACTAGCAGCATGAGAACGGGTGGGAAAAGCGGAATTTCCCCCCTCTTCGGTGTTTTCGAAAAGTATAATTTGTTCCCCAAGGTGTAGGTAAAAGGGCCTTAAAACCGCGAATTCCACCCTCGTTGACGAAATTCCCCTCCCTTTGGGGGATTTTAATCCGTCTACCAGTGCCGTCTACCCACCGACTAGGAGCGGTGATGCTTCTATTCCGATCGGTGGGTGGTCGGATGGATGGTGAAGGAGAGGAATGTGAGAATTATTTTTGAATAAATAATAAATTTTAATAATTGAAAAGAATAAATTTTTTTATTCAGTTTAGTTCGGAAACTTAGTTGTGATGAGTTTGCTTGACTGATGCGCTCTCTCGCTGCAACGTTTGACCATAATGCATCATAATGACAATGAATTATGTTCGGTGACTCATGATCATAAGTTATATGACCACCAACTTCCATATTGTATGAACTTATTGTACTTAGTTTACGAGAAAAACAGCGCATTAACATTTTAATAGTAACTAGTTTCGAAATAATTGAAATCATATTGTGATAAGTTAAGTGGAAGTGGAAGAAGTTGGTTTTCATTGATCATGCAACCCAATACATCATGGGTTAATTGAGATGGAAGAAAAAAAAACGTTTGCGACAGACGGTGATGATGATGATTACTACGTTGGGTAGGAAAACTAGCGAACGAGAAAAGGAAATGGTAGAATTCCTTCCCTCCCCGAATTTTTTTTCAAAAATCCTCAAGAGTTTTGTTTTTATTTTCTATCACGCTTTTTGAGATTTAGAGAAATCCCCTCCTTTCGGGAAAATTCGCAGCGCGGCATCAATGCATGGTCGGAAGTGGAAGAAAAACTACTGTACCTGACGACATGTCGCTAATGTGATTGACAGTAGGATGGGGTTGATGCATGAATCAACGCTATTTATCCTAACTTTCTTCACCGGTAATAGTTGAAAATGTTTCTAAGTGTTTGGTAAAACGGCCTTCATACAAGTATTCCCTAAGAGAAATTCCTATTTTTCGTTAGAATTTGCGACACCAGTCGTTGAAAGTGGATGAAAAACTACCTGGCGACATGTCGCTAATGTGGTCGGCTGATTGACATGGCAGAGCCTGATGGGTAGATGCATGAATCAACGTTATTTGCAACCCGGGCCGCAATGCGATGCAACCTTTAATTCGTGTTAACCGCAGTGTTATTGTGGCCCAGCGGAGTAATCATGATTCAGAGCCTTTAACACGGCGGCAATTGGCAAATCGCCGTTAATTTCTATAGATTAAATGGCGCTCTAGTTTAGTAATGCACCAAGGTGACTTGAATTTTGAATTGACAGACGTTGCGGTTGCGCAAAAGTTTGGACTTGGATTTTTTTAGTACATATGTACGTACTAATTTGTATGATTCTCACGATGATGAGTCATTATTCTATTTATAAATCATGGACGCTAACTACCACTTAGGTAATGACGCTCACTACAGGTTGTGCTATGCTATGTAAACGCATGCAGTTGTACACCATATGTTTGCATGTGCATGTGTAAACATGTAATATGTACACGCACTGGCGGACGAGCCAATTCTCCAAAGAGAGGGGAATTTCATCAAGAGGTGGGAATAGAAATTTTTTTTGGCTTTTTTTACCTACCCCTTAACAAACCGTACTTTTTGAAAACGCCAAAGAAGGGGGAATTCCACTTCTCTTCCGCTAGTGAATACATGCATGCAAGTCAGGAATCAGATGTGATTTGTGACTAAAAAATTGAAGGAAGGGCGATTGCTAAATATAATTCAGAGTAACAGATTGTTGATGGACGCAATAGTAATGCAAGTCAGAAAGAAACGGTGTTCAAATTTCGCTAAGCCACTGGTGGACGAGCTAATCCTCCTAAGGGAGGGGAATTTTGTCAAAGAGGGGGAATTGACAGTTTTGAAGCCGTTTTACCTACACCATATGGAACAAACTGCACTTTTTAAATTCATTAAAGAGGGGGAATGCCACTTTTCCCATCCCTTCTCGTCCGCTAGTGACTAAGTCTAAGATGCAAGACAGAAGCCTGATTCTCCTAATGACTGGAGCTTTTTATACCCAAGAACAGATTGATCAAACTCATGTCATATGGTGATACAGTTTGCAATTAGGCGGAAATAATGCCCTAATTGGAGGCTTTAGTTCGGGTATCTAGCTAGAGGCGCTGATGCTCCTGGATACAAATGAGGGATTTGTGTCATCATATATCGGTTGACTGGTTGCTGGAGAGAATCGAATAGTGAAATCGGACACTTTCTGTCTCTGTGAGGTAGCGAATTAACCAAATGAAGGGGAATTTTCCTCAAGAGATAGTAGCATTTTAGATGTTTTTATACTTATGATACCTATAACAACAGTTTCCACGTAAAAAATACCAAAGACTGGGGAATATAGACTTTCTCGCCTTCTCGTCCGCTCCTGGATGTAGCGAACATGTACCCGACTATGTTAATAAGGGTGTTCGATGTGATTTACGTTGTTGCGGACTGACTGATGTCGCAATATGAGCTCTGTGATCAGGTAAACTGATGGACAGCGATACAATGACATGATGTGAAATCAATATTAATGTAAACCAAAAAAAGTCAAAGTCTGCTGCGCACTGAGGGCGAACTGGTAAAGTAATACAAACATAAATGTCGGTTTGAATTCACGAAACAAAGACGTCACAGTGTATGCTTGTTACAAGAAGGAGTTGTTGGGACAGGTGAACCACTGGCGGATGAGCTAATCCTCCAAAGAGAGGGGAAATTCATCAAAGAGGGGGAAATTGGAAGTTTTCAGGCCATTTTACCCACACCTTACGGAATAAATTTGACGTTTTGAAATCGCCAAAGAGGGGGGAATTCCACTTTTCCCACCCCTTCTCGTCCGCTAGTGAGGTGAACTTCCCATCCGAAATAGAATCTCAGCGTAACGAAAAGTGTAACAAAGGCAAGGCATTTTTCCAACGAGACATGTTAATTCAAAATTTGGAATTGGCATCTCATAAAGATAGTATTATCATCATGTCTCATATGCATCTCATGTATCATATGTCTCTTATTATCAAAAAAGTTTCTTAGGCCCCCGTATATTGTCAAAGTTTCTTAGGAAAATGTTTGTTTTCGGAAATTTAAACGCGCGCCAAAAACAGATGTGAATTTGAAACGCCAAAATTTTGCCAAATTTTTTTTGGAGTGACATGAAAGTGTGGTTTCCCGCCATTATTGTTTCAGAGGGCACTGGTAGTAGTGGCAAACGGTAGAGGCACTGGCGGACGAGCAAAACCTCCAAAGGGAGGGGAAATTTCTCAAAGAGGGGGAATTGGCAGAAATTAGGCAATTTTACCTACACCTTGAGGAAAAAACTATACTTTTTAAAAACCCCAAAGAGGAGGGAATTCCACTTTTTCGTTAGTGGGTAGTGGTGATCGTGAATCGGGACTTGATGTGCTGCGTTATAATATTAATAAAGACACACTGCCGCACACGCATAATAATAATAATAATAATAATAATACGATATAATGGCACATCTGTGTGGGAGTGGTCTTTCGGCCCAAACAACCAGTAGCCGATTAGAGGGGGGAATTTTCGGCGATTTTTCCCTACTTTGATGGGAAATGGAAGAAAACCTCTCATAATCTTAAGTACATATTCTGTGATCAATATATGAGAAAAATATGATTTGAATAACAAAATTTGAAATGGTCTAATCGGGCTTTACCCGCCACGGGCGGATGGATGGATGCCATTTGACGATTACTTGGGAGTACATGGGTGTAGGGGGTTGATTCATTAGCGGACGAGCTATACTTTCAAAGGGAGGGGAATTTCACCAATGAGGGGGAATCGGCAGTATTCAGGCTATTATACCTACTCCTTAAGGAACAAATTCAACTTTTTGAAATCGCCAAAGAGGGGGGAATTCCACTTTTCCCACCCCTTCTCGTCCGCTGGTGGGTTGATGTACCATTCGGGGTGTAATGGGGCACAACTACTGACTGGGGTTGAATGGTGACTTAGAGCGACCGACAAGTGCACAACACGGCGGTACGTTGGTCAACATTTGCGTCATTCCAACGTTGAAACTATGGCTCTAATCATAATGGTCTATGGAACCATTGTGCCATCGTATGTGCCAAGGTTCACTAGCTGACACATGAGGAACAAAGTGGAATTCTACTATCTTTGGAAGTTCCACAAAAGAATATGTTGTTTGAGGTGTAGGTAAAATGATCTAGTTTCTCTATTCAAGTTTTTTTCTTTTTCGAGGATTGGCTAGTCCGCTAGTGCCAAGGTGTACTGATGGTAAACTGGTAGAGTAGAGTACTCTACCAGTTTACCATCAGTACACCTTGTGTAGTGTATGACTGTAGACTGTGGAACATGGGTGAGGAAGAAGTTTAATTCTGTTTTCTGTTCTATAATTTTCTTTCAGTTTCTGAAGAATAAATGCAATAGGAATTGAGAAAAACGCAATCAACGATGAATGGTGCAGAGCAGTAAATTGGCTGAACTATTGGGAAAAGAATGAATTGTGTTCGGCCGTTTGTCAACCAGATAAACACGGGTGCCGAGAGAGAGAGAGAGACCGATTGACTGAATGACCGTTGGAATGAAGGATGCTAGACTGACTGACTGACTGACTAACTGACTGACTGACTGACTGACTGACTGACTGACTGATAGACTAGTGGAATGACAAGACTGACTGACTGACTGACTAGTAGAAGGACGGAAGGTATGACATGTAACATTGCAACACGTCGGTAATCAATCGAATAAATCATGCGACACGACTAGTACATAATTATCGGTTGATGGCATCTTGACTGACTGACTGACTGGCTGCATCGTTGACTGACTGACTGACTGACTGATGCCAATCAACATGCTTCACCGATTTGTCACTATACAGTCATCGTCGTAACAATACGCATTATTGCGTGATGATTGGGTGATTGTTTGGATGACAGACAATGACAGGTATGGATGCCCGTCGGCTGTATCAGTCAGCTACTGTGGGACAGACTGACTGACTGACTGACTGACAGACAAACACATGACACTCATGATGACTGGCTGGGCCAATCAGGACCGTGCATGATCGTCAAGTGAACCCGTGTCAAAAATGCCCGCCAGCAAATTAGACGTGGAATAGTATGTACGAGTACGAGGAATCGTATGTATTTCCATCACCGGCGGACGAATCAAACCTCCAATGGGAGGGGAAATTGCCAAAGAGAGGGGAATTCACATGAATTAAGCCGTTTTACCTACACCCTGAAAAGCAAATTCTATTTTTTGAAAAAATCAAAGAGGGGGGAATTCCACTTTTCTCATTCCTTCTTGTCCGCTAGTGATTTTCATATGGGCGTACGCGTAGGATCTGGCATGTAAGTACGGTCACTAACGGAACGTACGGGGAACGAAAAATTCAATCAACAAGTACAATTATTCGTTTAGAAAATCGGATTCCAATTTATAGTTCATTATTTATAAATGAAAAACGGCATTATATTAAAGAGAGAGAAACTCATGTATTACTTGCCGAGTGGCTTGCTAGTAAATACGTTTGAGTTGATTGCCGTCGGGCATGTCAGGGTGCCTCTACTACACTCAATACTACTGTATGACAGTGATAGTAAATAATAGAGCTTTATGACACCCCAGACCCCAGTACCTGAGAAGACGCATTCCATTCCGCGTGTCAGCCACTGTTTATGACACTCATACGGTATTGTTCTGCCATGATTATATATAAGGGTCAATATGTCATGAAGAGTCGATTGGTCATTGTAGAGGCCGGAGGACTACTTGTTAGGTAATCCCGGCCAATAAACAGAGAGCAACGGATATTCGGGATAACGTGTCGTGTGACTTGGATGGTCAGAGGGATTAGTCGCCAAAAAGAGGGTATTCTAGTTGGGGAATCTCAGAAGACGATACTAGGAATGGGAATAAAAAAATTATAAAGGAATACAATGATAAGAAAAATATGGGACTATTTTAAAAACACACAACTAATGTTTTATACACGTACTAAAAAATCTGATTAAATCAAAAATTTACAGCCAATCGGTGGCGCAATTTTACAGACCCCACAGATTTTTCGAAAGTTTACAGTTTTTATCAAAAATCTGGGAAACGAACCCGGGCCGCTCGCATGCTAGGCAAGCGCTCTTGCGCTGTGCTACTGAGCCGATGCAACTAAGCTGCACAGACCCGACTATAACTGGCTCGCTACGCTCGCATGCTCTCTATAACATAGTGCCTATGCTACAACACGTGCAGGAACAAATATTGAAATCTCCCCTGCGGGGCCTAACGCGCTTGTCCTCGCTCCGCTCGGACAAGCCAGCCTTACGTTAGGTTATCGGGGGTTCGCAGACAGTAAAACTTTACATGGAATAGTAATGTTGCTCGAGAAAATCCAAATTCGAAAAATCTGTGGGGTTTGTAATCATGCATCGGTGGCTGAGAATCGGGATATTATGATAACAGTTACATCGGGGAGTGACTGACTGACCGAATCGTCAGTGGCACACAACAATGACTACAGACCCGTCCGGTGTAGAACCACTGGCGGACGAGCGAAACTGCCAAAGGGAGGGGAATTTGGTCAAAGAGGGGGGAATTAGCAGTTCTGAGGCTATTTTACCTACACCTCAAGGAACAAAAATCTACTTCTCGAAACTGCCAAAGAGGGGGAATTCCACTTTTCCCTCCCCTTCTCGTCCGCTAGGGCTACAGACCCTCCGGTGTAGAACAATGGCACATGGAGCGTTGACTGGCACTTGAATGGGCGTTCAATGGTTCGTTGAATGGCGCACTTGAACCTTTGAATTGGTTGTTGGGATTGGAACACGAATCGTGTGGAATTAGTGGCCAGGACCGTTAGAGGATGTTGGGTGTGGTATGCCTCTTGATCCTCTGTTAATAGGAAGGAAAGCCGCCCGTGTGCACTGGCGCGGATGAGAAGGATAGGAAAATGAGATTTTTTAGATTTTGGACTTTTTGTTTGTTTTTTTTTCTTGGAAAATGGTTTCAAAGTTTCGTATTTCAATTCACATCGTTCATTATAACTTTGCTCTAATTTCTAGTCTGACAGTGGTTTCACAGTCTAGCTAGGCGGGATAACATGAAAAAGGCAGTTTTCTACATTTGGATTTTCGTTTTGGTGAAAATGATTTTGTCAGAAAAATTCTAGATATATATTCTAGCGCAACATTTCAGACGTGTAGTTAATCCTCTACTAAGTCTACGCTTCTGTACACCTTCACACGGCGCGCGCGCGACGGGCGCGACGAGTAATGATTGTTCACACATGGCTTACTATGTACATTTGTGTAATGTGCCGTGTAATAATGACGCCACTTATAAGCTTTATTATAAAAAAGCGAAACACACAGAAATTAGCCGCCGTAATCCCATTTTTGCTCTTGTGGCAGACGGAAAATGAGCATCGGAGAGTGAGAACAGAGAGATTATTTGATGTGCCCGTCCAATGGCACTGACCTGAGTGACATAATCGGTTAATCTGGAAGGCGCCGGCGGACGAGCCAAAACTCTGAAGAGAAAGGATTTTCCCTAAAGATGGGGAATCAGCAGTTTTGAGATCATTCACAAATACCTCAAGAAACAATATATGCGTTTTAGAATTGCCGAAGAGTGGGGAATTCCCCTTTTCTGTTGTTCCCTCGTCCGCCAGTGTCGAGAGGTACATAGCGGGATGCCTTGTCAATGACCGATGACCATGGGGCAGGTGTCAGGCAGGCTTCACACCTCGCGCATTATTACACCAAATAGTGTTATTAGGTGTAATCTGATTAGGGAACTCTGCAATGAAACAATGATTGATGTTTGCTTTTATGAGCAAAGTAACAATAATATAATAATATAGTATAGTGATAGACTAGAATGAATAAGATATGTATGCTAGTAATAAATAACTATAGTGTAGTAACAGAAGGAAAAGTATTAGATATGAATGAGCTGATGAATGTGTAAGTTTTGCATTTGCAACACAAACTACCGTATCTGTTAAAAGTCAGCCATTAGCTCGGGAGTTAGTACCCAATAAAAACAAGCCGAAAAAAACATCCCAACGATTGATTGATTGTTGAGTGAGTGAGGGGTAATGATTTGTTTGGGGAACGACCACACTCGAAAGCGACTCTGTTTAATGAATTCAGTGCATGCGATCAGTGGTCAATATGTCGGAAGTGGACAATGTTTGTGCTATCATGCAACATGTAAGCTCATTGGCGAACCAGGGAAGTAAGGAAAAGTGGAATTCTCTCCTCTTTGGCAGTTCTCAAAAATATTACTTGTTCCTTAAGGGGTAGGTGAAATGGCCTCGGAACCTGAAATTCCCCTTCTTTGAAGAAATGCCCTTCCCTTTAATAGATTGGCTCGTCCGCCAGTGATGTCAGCTTACACGACGTGTGACATGACACGACACATGATACATGATACATCTCAATGTCATTGTTGTTGATTGATTACACACGCAAGCCAAGGTACTACCGGTGCCATCCAATAATCCGATCAGATTATGATCTGTTTCGATTCGATTGGCCGGCTTCATGTGCACTCATGGTGTAAACAAGCACACGTGTTGTTAAGCCGGAGTCACGGAGGTGCTGATCTTATACGATGACTTATAAAAACATGGATGTGAAATGTTGTAAACAGGTTCAGATTAGAAATGTTTTAAAAATGTTCGTATGTGTAAGCTACGTGTTATTGACTACCGTAACCCGGTATAAATGACTTGAATTCCTGGCCTCCCAACTCTGATGCCACCGCCGCCGATTTGTTTTGTCGGTGGGTTGTTGTTGTACCGGATGGCCGGCAAATTCAGATGACCAACTTGGGATTTCATGTGCCTGTGCCATCACGGCACGACACGAAACTAAACGAATGTCAACCACGAACCAAGTACACGATCGCAGTTGACCACCCAGTACATACCACATGCGATTACGAAACGATACGTTACCAGATGACATGGAGTGTAGTAGCCGTGCTTTACGAGCGTACGGTATGTACAACAGCAAACAAACGATTTCAGTCGGATCTGACCACTGGTACTGTGGTACTATGGCTGTGGCTTATATTGTAGTACCAATGCCATATGTCCGGTCGACTATGCCAAAGCTGACCGACAGGCCGTCTCTGACTGTTTCGTTGAATTGAATTCTTCTAAATCGAAATGCTTGGGCTATTTTTCACTCAGGCTTACGGACAGACCGCTGACACATGTGAATTGGATTTGGAGGAACCAGCAGTCAGAGCGACGTAAGGGAGAGCGTCCATTTTATCCGGTCCGTTACTAAAAGACGGTCCACGAGTTGGATGGCGCCGTACTTTGTCTTTGGCACAATAAGCCACGGATCGGCATGGCATCCGGTGGTCATCTCGGTGGCACATTGGAAATAGACTATCCTATCTCCGTTTGATTGGGCGCACACCCATTTCTTGGACAGTAGGAGGTAGTCGGTTTCGATTCGACGGTCGTTTTACCGCTATGTGCCAGCTGTATTTTGTGCCAGCAGATGTCCGTGGCACAAACTTATAATCTAGTTTGGTTGCGTCGGAAGGAAACGGTAGTGGAATGGGCGAGTGGCCCGATTGTGTGTGCCGACGACCGTTTTGGCGTATTATCTCGTCCAGCGACAACCAGCCAAACACGAGGGTCATTTGGGAGGCCGCCGGCTCGTTTGTTGGTTCGTTTTCATTGTGGTACACGCATGGGGTACATGCTGTGAGCCCATCATTATCATCAAACGCACATTAGCGTCTTGGGTCGCGGGCTGAGAAAAAAATATGGTCATACTCATGCATAAAACTGGGAAAGGAACAACAAAGAAGTCGTGTGGCTGTGCGTGAAGCGACACATAAATCAGACGTCGTTTATTGGTTGGGATTGTTCTTTGAACGATGGGCTTATCTGGTCAAAGTCGGAATTCAATCACTACTGTGTGTCCTAATCCGGCACTGAACGAGTAGAAGCACCACATCCAACACTGAACACGAACAAATGATGCAATTTTGTAAATTGCTCGTGTCCGTCTGTCTGTCGGTCGCGCCTGAGGTACGATGCAGTGTCAGTGGCACTGGCACAAATACCGGAGAGTCATTGGGTCAGAGTTCAATCTCAGATTATATGATACATACAACTAGTGATTGTATGCCGGTCTATGGGCGACTGCATCACACTCGAGATAAGCCAGATTGAACGCTACCGAAATTGTTATACTGGTCTGTTGGTCGCAGTCGAGTCGACTGACTTCTGGGAGCCATTTAACATCCTGTGTCGTATGTGCCACACAAACCATGTACAACTCAATGACTTGTGTGACCCAGTGTTCAGCGTTCGGAACAGTAGTCCAATGAGGGATGGCCACTTTGCTTCCGATTCGGGAGTCTGAATGCAAGTCTTCGCTTCTCGGGCTTCCTCTCTGGCATTCTAATCAGACATTCGTGTCATTTGCATGTCATGATATTCAGTATGGGTGCATACAATCAAATGCAACTCCACTAACGCTAATGATCAGCCAAGTTGGCCACAAATGTCCGGTTCGCATGATAACTTGTCGTTCGCCGAGTTTGTCTTTTTCCGTGCGTGATCGAAGCCATGAGCGCTATGCTTTACAGTATGATGCTCATGCATGAGTCATTGTACTGAGATGACGACCGAGAACTTGTGTTCCATATGTTCGCGTTCCCACTGGACATAACAACGGAACAAACGCTCAATTAGGACGGCACACTCACACATGCCCTGGATCAGTCGTCGTAACGGCAAACAGTTTAGCACATGCGCGCGCCCGGGCGAAACGCAACATTCAATAGACAATGTGCCTGCTTATGGCGCTGTTATGCTTCTATGAACTGAGTAAATACTCAACTGACCACACAGTCTAAGTGATTGCTCTTAATCCATGGTTTGTAAACTATGTAGTAACATTCATTCATTGTAGTTACTATTAGGCTTGTTAGTGCTAAGATGCACTCGAACGTTGAACTGGTCGTGTGGTACCAGATTCACCGGATGGCACACACACTAATTTGCTCAAGTTTGTATACCATCACAAACGATAATACAGTCGGGCGCACAAGTGTTTGTTAACGTACTTAGTTACACGCATTCAGAACCCTGAAGTTCTTGGAGTGCCCTTCAATCCCACTGAATGCACCACTGTCAGTACCATACACGACAAACAGGGCAGACACTTATAGCGAGTATATGAACGTGCAAAGTTTACGGTAGTAATAGTACTAAACGCGGGACAGTTGTAGGGAATCTGTCAAATTAGACAGCTAATATGTGTCACGTTTGTAGTAGTAGTAAAAGCAGAACTGTCAACGCACCGCCGCAGCTGACTGGCATATGAATGTGGAAACCTGTGTACTTTCCGGTCTCAGGTCTTCGGCATTTGACGCCGTCTGACAACCAATAAGGCGAAATAGCAATCTTCGCGTCAAATCAAAAACCAAATGAAAAAGATAATCACACGAAATGACGCGAGCACAGAAAATTTCTATGATATGATTATGATTAGAACTGTCAAACTGTTATCTTATTACTTTGCCTAATCAAAAAAAGTTTAGTGATACGTATATGTACACGTGAATTTAAGAAAATAGAAGGACATTACGGTAGAAAACTAATTTTTTTATAATAAACGATTAACATCCTCCAGTTTATAGTACAGGATTCGTGATTGTTTTGAACAGTGCAATTATTATTGTTTGACAGCAGCGGGGGTGGCATGAATGCATAAATGTAGATATCCGAACGGCAGAGACAATCAAAACCAATCGATCAAAAGAGCACAAATGAGCGTTTCACGTTTTGATTTATGATCACCCAGCCTCTTATAGGACGGACACTGGACTGGACTGTGTGATGTGCATGTATACAACAAGTGTTGTGATTAGATCGTGTATACACGTGCATGCATCATACATACATGCATATCAAACATGATACATGATCACTTGTACATTGAACGTTGATTGAACGAACAGCACTCCTCATTTCCTGATGACCTTACTTGAGCAAGTGGGTTGGGGAGACTGAGGTACAACATAGCAAGATATGAGATGAATCACAACAGTCTCATGCAACCAACCAACCTACTAAACAACAACTCACAAAACCAGATGCTCGGAGGATGTCATGCATCTTCATGACGGTCGCACGGGTCCCCTGAGGTGTCAAGGGTACCCAGTGCTCCTCCATCGGGTGCCACAATATGCCGTTGAGGGTATCAATAAACGACCAGTCAAAAACTGATTCCCTGTTGGTTATAAGCCACTAAACCACCATAGCGGAGACGGAAACGCGTGGTTGTATTTCTATCTATGTAGACAATCGGATTCACACATTGCACATTGTTTTGTTGGACAACAACAATAACACTGTGGCCAGTAACAATGACCATGATCTCATTATTATTCGAACGGCTCAGACTCGGACGCGCGAACGGACCGCGCGCTGCCTTTCACCCGTTTTTGTTTGCTGAACGCCTCGGCATCATTACGTCTGGTTTTATGGTCTGAGCATTCCGGAACGCGAACGGGCCCCAATGTAAGTGATCATGAAAACGGATATTGGCTCGTATAAAATGGTGCGTTTATGCGCGTGAAGTCAGACATAATCTTGGCAGTTTATTTATGTAGGGGCATGACTAATAATGGGGAAATCAGATTCCTGTGCTAAATGACATCATAAACTAGTGTATATGTATGACTTGACGCTCGTATGATATGCTCAGTGGTAATCGGGACTTCGCACATACCTCTGGACTACCTGCTGGGTCTGTGGTGCTCTATGGTGGTTCTCGATTTACGGCCAGCAATTTGGGTGGCCAAAATGGCACATTAACTAAGGTATTTAACGCCGGTTTTATTGTTTTGACGGAGAAATGAGTTATGACTCTGAATCTTAAAGTGCCATGGAATACGTGGTATCATGCCGAGATAAGCATTCATGCCTAATTATAGGTTTGGAAGGGTCATAAAAAGTAGAGGGATTACGGTAGGTGTGGTGTGTGCACTAAACACATTGTGACTACGACTAGAAACATAAGGAAAGAACCAACGGAAGTGACCATTTTGAATGAATATGAATGGTATGAAAAGAGTAAAAAGAACATGGGCATATGCATATATGGACAAAAATATGCTGACAAATTGGCCGGGCTAATCATTATGACGGCGCGCAGGAAGCAAGTGCGCACATACTCATGTGAACATACAGAGAACGTAACTTTTATGACTTGGATGATGGTTTGCTTTGCATTTATTACTACTAGTCACTTAAAAAGGATGGTTGGTAAAAAAATCGCAAGTGTTGCATAGTAACAAGTTAACAACAGATATACGGTAATAAATTCGTGACGGCACCAGTGAAAGATGCGCGATGAACAATAGGCTGCTGCTGGTAGCGTACTATGTTGTATGATGAAGATGAATGGTCATGTCCTGAAGACAGAGCCACCTGTCATCTCGCCTCCACTACTACCCCAATACAATACTACTATGCTCTAAATGTTGCCCTCGCGGCCATGATGTACCATAATTAAAGTCATTATCCACCTGTGCACGTGTACGACCGACATATTGACTGTATGGCGAGTGACCGAACGCAATTGATGAGATTGTAAGGATTCACCACTAAAAGGTGGACCGCACCGGGCAACATGTACGTACCTATTCGCGCGCTAATTTGAGCCGTACGCACAATGTGTCTTATTATAATGCATAATGCACAATAACAACGGCCACACGCACACACCTATGAGATCACGAGTCACATTATCTTTATGAATGTGACTTTTTGTTTGGATCATGATTAAAGGTGGTCGTGCCGAAACGAGGTATGGTTTCCAGTGCCGACTGGGGTGTTCAGCAGTGTGTTCGCTGGACCGAACAGATTGATATAATGAGCTCTATATGGATAGGGAATGCAAGATAACAGGAAGTTGATGGCAATATGCCATCGTTATCGCTACGTACCTGTGCCATAATATGGCGCATAATCGGCACTGTTATGTGGCAGTCATTATGCTAATGAACCGGGTTGTTCTTGACGTGTCTAACGTGGCAAACAAGTGCATTACAATAAAAGTAGCAGCCAGCCAGATCGCATATGGCGGCGAAGACGTCTCATGATAAAGAGCCGAGTCGGATTATGACGGACTAATCACCGACCAATGGTGACAAGTCGACCTTGTGTCGTCGTCGTGCATGACTTATGCACCTTGTTATTACTTGTGATTAGACACTGCGCCTCGGGAGTGTGTGATAAATCACCAAACACACGCACGGCACTAATTTCTAATTAGAGGCTGTCACCTAAACGATCGCAAGCGTTCCGTTTGCCTTTATGGGACTGTTGGCTCGACCTCGGGTAACGGCTGTATAAGTTGGTTTGGTGGCAGTCGGATCTGACTCAAAGTCACTTCCGATCGCAAATTGTAATCGATCGGTGGAAAGACAGTTTACGACAGACTGACCGATGCGGACCATGAATGATATAATATGATATGTAACATAGAATGTGTATAATATGAAGTATATCGATATACATTGAGATTCTGTGGTGATGTAGTGACCGCCGGCTATTCATGAATTCTCAATTTGAATCTCATGGTACGTAGCGTAGGGTAGGGTATGAGGCATACATATTTGGTTGACCCTAAAGGCGTGTGCCAGCGCAGGTTTGAGTGGTGCAAGGCTGCATGCACGATTGCTCGTGTATGCAAACACGAACACCAGACACCCAGCAATCAATCAGCAGCCATTTCTTTGGCTCTCAACCATGACCACTCACATCTGTATCCAGCTGTAATTAAAAGCAGCTTGGTTTGATTGCTAATATGAATGTCTTAATATTGGGCATTTCTTTATGGGCGACCCTTAACATGTTATATATGCGTGTACATATGTGTGGCGCCCTTTTATTGGCACACATACTGTAGATACCAGAGGGTTCACATGCTATGTATGGCATATTTAGGGCGCCAATTCAATTCATGTGTATCTATAGGTGCCGGTGGTGCACGATTAATGATTGATCAGAGTTTAATGAGCGGGTTCATTGTTGGATCCATTCAACGCACCACTGGTCAAAACATCAAAATACAATCTGTCGATATGATGGCTTTGAAATGGGAATAGCTGACCTGGTCAACAACCCAATTACTTGGTGCTATCATGGATGGAGAACATGTCAAGCATAACCTGCTGATATGAGCAAAACAAATTAAACCGATTATCGTGATGCAAGAGAACAACGATAGTCAGTGCAAAGTACGAATTGATGATGAGTAACACATTTTATCGGACACGATTTCTGACTGTGACTAAAACACAGACACAGATAATACGCTTTAGTACGCTGGCACACATTTCAAATATGCAGCCAGTTAAAACGATGTGACAGCTGATGTGCAGCGTATTTGGGAGTCTCAAACTGACACACTTGATACACCATATCAACCGTATATACCTGACTGAGTCCAATTAGTATAAAACTGTCATTGCCACGCATTTAGATTAGCCAGTAGTGATAATAAATGTGAGATGACAAATCAGTTCACACTGCCTGAATGATGTGACGGTGATGACCATAGTGACAACAATTGCACAATCAGTCCGATTGGTATCAGATTGACGGATTACCTGATCTGATCCAATGGTCTTTATATCAGATGGCACACTGATTAGATAATGATTGGGATCTGAAGACGTGGTCAGTGATTGGTGTGCTATGTCAATCAAGAAGTCATTGAAATTGAAGGTCATGGTGGCAATCGACTGAAGTCTAAATAACGGAATAAAACGTATGCAATGTATCTGAATTGACGAGATTGGTGCAATATATGCCAATCTAGGTATCTGGGTATAATGACCAAAACCGGTGAACAATGTGCGCGATCACGCAGCTAATGCGGTGGTCGTAGAAATGTAGCAAAAATGGGGCGTGGTTGACAATACACGTACGGCTGTAGTAACGCATGATCGCACATTGACAACGAGTGTTGTAAGCGATCGCATCCATGTGCCAGATTCAGTGTCTGTTTTCTATAGACGGATCGAGGTGATCATGATCATTCAATATTGACAGACAGACACTGATCCACTCCACTTAGACAGTCAGTGACGCGTGCGTGCCCAAGCCGAGTCATTGGGCACTGGGCGGGCACAGGTGGTCGACTCCCTTAATGATGATGAGATGATCATACAATACCAGTGGGCTCATGATCATGAATCACCCGCATATTAGAGATCCCGGATAGACACGTTTAATTGGTGCTGAATGCATTCGGAATGAGTATGAATAAGTGGTGCCCGACGGTGACGGATGACCGGTGATTGTGCCGGACAAATGAACAGTAAGAATTCAGTTTATTGAATGCAATACTGCAGCAATGAACATTCATTTACATGAATGCTGTTGAGAATGAGCAACAACTGATCATCCGGTCATGCATTCTATGATATCTAGTGCCATATGTCAGTTAAGTTATAGAAATATTGTTTGGCATTTCAATGTGTTATATACGAGATGAATATATGCTGATACAAGATTGCATAGTTCATTTGATTCGAGTTTGGCGTGTACTTGGAATGGGAAAACTAACATATGGGTGGCGCCGCATCCAGATACAACACTTCATATCTGAAATAAACGGCCGATGGTGCAGATGTGCGAAAACGGTGGCACAAAAACTATGAAAAGATGAAAGTTTAGTCTAAGATAACCAAACATTGAGTCGGAATCCAGAGACTCGCCCGATGATTCATCGTAAAGCCATTGAAGGAAAAATAGTTTGAGGAAATAAGACACCCGCGAAAGTTTTCTTGGTGCTCGTGGTGAAAAAATAAACTTGAACTTGACCAATACAATATGCGCAGATTGCGCAGCTGGTCGAGTCGAGTCATCATAACACCTGATATGGTGACTCTGACCGAGTGTGTGCCCCAAGCTGGCCATAACCAAACTGACAGACTGACTGGCATCAACTGTTTTCAATGTTGATCGACTAGTTCGGGCTGGGATCGAGTGTCGAGCGAGTCAAGTGACAGCTACATATGGATGAAGCTTATGCGGGCGCCAGTTACCCCCAAAAACTCAACACCCATTGTTCCATTAGTTCAGTCAGTAAGGGCAATGTAATGTAAACTATAAGTGTCATGTAACACGGGGTGATTCATTGCTTTTTTACTACAGATGACATCTGGCAGTGGCCGGAATGGGAGTGGCAAAAGTATGTAGGTGATTATAAGAAGTAAGCTTGTCCACTTGTCCAACATGTCGTTAGCTGTTTTCAGAACGGCAAACTTTGAGTGACTAATGGGACTTTCGAAAACTTGAGGTTGATTGGAAAACTGGTCAATATTAGTACTTTCGGGCTACATATCATTTTATATTGTTGGTCCGTATGAAATAAAAATGACTAAGTAAAAATGATTTTAATTTTAGTCCCAACAATTATAATGCTGTTAATGAAACTGAAATGCGCGAAACTCAATATACTCCGTTTTATAAGATCTCATCATCTTCTAACAATCAATCCATCAATCAACTACAAAGCTCACACTAACAACCAATTTGCCAGTCATTTATCAGCATTAACGGGAAAACTAGGTTGATTGATGGCCGGTCATCTCATCACCAACGCTGTGTTCGGTTGATTGAGAGAAACCTGATTGGGTTCCGGGGGCCCGTGGCACATTTGGTGGCACATCTATTGGGGTTGGGTTAGTCTGTCACTAAGGGTGATTGATTAAGTGATGTTACTCCCGGACGGACACGCTGGTTGGCCAGCTGACTGGCTGATCGTGTGGAAAACACTGACGGACGGTAAGAAAAAAAGTTACCCCGTGTTTCTGATAGTTTAAGATCAACAAAAAATGATGTTTTAGGTAAAAAAATTTGGTGAAGGTTATTTGTCACTGAACGAACTAATTTCCAGTTTAAAAAAGGTGGTTCGCCTACCACTACTGTAATATCGAAAAAGTTTACTAACTGATCTGGTACATGTGTGTATGAACAACTGAATGTTCGACTTGAGCATTAAAATATGTGGGTGAGATTAAGCATTTTAAACAGTGTTGAAAGTCAAAATTTTCGAAGGCTACGAATATCGAAAATCAAAGTGAATGACGAGGTTAAAAAATCAGACATAATCATAAAAGAAACGGAGAAATGCAGGAGCAGGTCATTGGTCAATCAGCCAGAGACGTATACTAAAACTATAACAATGTTGATCCACCGGTGCCATGTGGTCGAACTCATGATCTCATTGCAAATAGAATATCAATAGTAACAGTAGGTAATAATCATGCAACGATAGCCCCGGCTATCATGAGTAGTCACTGGCGGACGAGCCAATCCTCAAGGGAGGAGCTTGAAAAAAACAGGGGAAAATTATTGTTTTCGAAGTTTTTTTACCTACATACATCTTATAGAACAAATCCTTTTTTTTTTGGAATTATCAAGGAGGGGAGAATTCTATCTCTTTGTTCTTCCCTCGTCCGCTGGTGCTATCATGAGTAGTGTGTCTCTTTCATTGTGCAATAATTAGCGGCGCTTGACACCCGGTGCACGCGTTGCACCTGTCAGGCAATTAATTCGGGATATCCTCTACACTGTTTCATATAGGGATTGGGTGGGTATAGCAGAAGGCATGTTACGTCACCATTGTTAAAGAGTATTGATGGTGATGGCAACGGAAATGTATATGGTTCAATGGGTGCTCCTTTTTGTGCCCTATAAAATTTACACTGTAAATAAACCGACCTAGCTTAACTTACTTGGGTATTATAAAAACTTGACGTACCGGTTAGTTATATCCTGCCGATGCGTGATAAATGAAAAAAATTCAGCCAATTAAAAAGTTGAAACTTTAAAATAGAAGGATAGGAACGAATGGGGTTTTACGGATTTAAAAAAGCTTTAATACATTACTTAAGTAATATTTGATTATTAGGATGAAACTGTGCATAAGATGTTGTGAATTAGCTCAAATCACAGAGCAGAAAACAGAGTGTCCTGCGAAACATTGATTTTTGAACTCATCCATCGAATCTGAACAGCTGATGCCGTTAGCTGGATTGAAGCCTCATCCAACAAACGAACCACTCATACGGTATTTTTCATACGTTAGCTAGTGGCTACCGTAACCCTCAAGGTTAATGGGGTCATAGACAGTCCTGCCGACTTACTGTCGCCGTCAAGAGACGGTCTTTCATCCCACTAGCGGACCAGAAGGGGTGGGAAAAGTGGAATTCCCCCTCTTTGGCGGTTTCAAGAAGTAGAGTTTGTTCCTTGAGGTGTAGGCAAAATGGCCTGAAAACTGCCAATTCTCTCCATTTTGAAGAGATTCCCCTACCTTTGGAGGTTTGGCTCGTCCGCCAGTGGTCTGATTCACCGTAACGCGGATGAACTATTTCATATCATATAACCGAGTTAAATAAATTACCCTTTACGAACTCGATTCTTTGATGGTATTCGCTGTAAGTGTTTCTGCCATGGAATAAAAGTGTGTTTTTCAGGTGGATTATCTTTTTTTCACAGAAGCTAACCACTATTACTACATACAGTCACTAACTGGCGGACAAGCCCAACCTCTTAAGGGAGGGGAATTTCTCCAAAGAGGGGAAATTAGCAGTTTCAGACCATTTTACACTCACCTTTAGGGAACCGATTCAAATTTTGAGACCCTCAAAGAGGGGGAATTCTACTTTTCCCATCTCTTCTCGTCCGCTAGTGCTGTCAATTCACAACCAGAAAACACACACCCATCACCAATACTACCATAATGAACGATAATGGTCATTGTTTTTCGGGCGTGTTTGCTTTTGCGTTGTTGAGTGAAGATGTCATCTCTTTCTCTCTACTACAACAATCCACTCATCTGTCGTTCCTGTAATGTAATGTGTTATTTCAGGGCACTAGCGGACGAGCCAAACCTCCAACGGGAGGGGGGTTTCTCCAAAGAGGGGAGTCGGCAAAAATTATGTCATTTTACCTATACCTTAAGGAACAAACTCTACTTTTTGAAATCGCCAAAGAGGGGGAATTCCACTTTTCCCTCCCCTTCTTGTCCGCTAGTGTTTCAGGGGGGCACGACATCATAGTTTATTTGTTTAGTGTTTGCCTTATTTTATTTGAAGATCCGGGGATACAGCTGGTCTGTTGGGGTTATGAGGGTTCGTGGGGTCTGATCCTTTTCCCGGCGTTTGGAGGTCCATAGCTGAAGTACCTGGTTGAGTACTGACCAGTATATAACAGATCGATTACTATAGGCTGCTAGCTACTGTTTGCGAGCGTTTTGACTTTTTAGATCTATGTTTGCTCTATTGAGCTATTATGGCCTATGGTAGACTGGGGAATACGGTAGTGGTTTAGAGAATTACTGTGAGTATTCGTAAGATAATTTTGTAACTAAATTCTTGAAATTTTTACAGTTCGCGAAGGCTACTCACGCATCACGGAGCTATTGAAGGATGGACTCGACATTCAGTACTGCCGTGCCGTCGTCAATGTCGACTATTCGGAGGATAAAGGTACGGTACAAAGTGTAATTTACCATTTCATCTGAGGTTTTGTGCTACAAAATATGGCATGGTGAATTTTGGTATTGGGTAAACAATCAAAGTTTAACGTGAAAAAAATACCGGCCTATTTTTTATTTACCAAACTCTGAGTCACAGTAAACGAATTTCAGTCAGTTAGTTATCTTCAGGTGTAACGGTGAAAACAGGTACGGTAACGGCTGATGGTAACGCTGTGGACACTGAGCTGCTGGAGACGTTGCACGCCGATGTGTGTCTGTGCACGCTGCCACTTGGTTGGTTGTTGTTGATGTTGTTGTTGTTGTTGTTGTTGTTGTTGTTGTTGTTGTTGTTGCTGTTGTTGTTGTTGTTGTTGTTGTTGTTATTGTTGTTGTTGTTGTTGTTGTTGTTGTTGTTGTTGTTGTTGTTGTTGATGATGATGATGATGATGATGATGATGATGATGATGATGATGTTGTTGTGGTGGTGGTTGTTGTTGTTGTTGTTGCGGTTGTTGTTGATGTTGTTGTTGGAATATACCACTTTCATTTGACCATCAAAATTTTAATCGAAAAGTGTACCACAGTATCTCAACGTTTCTTTATAGGTTATTAGTACTATTTTTTCGAATAACCAACCACATGTTATGTTTTATATATTATTAGTTTTATAACTATATATTGTTTTTATTTATTTATTTATTATATTTTTAGGCGTATTACAGCACGGTTTAGACAATCCGGATGAGCCGGCTTCCGTCTCATTTACGCCCGATCTCCCGAAATGGAAACTGGACTCGTTGCGTCGGGTGGGGTTCGGCAATCTGAACAAGGTTGTTGTTGTTGTTGTTGGTGTTGTTGTTGTTGTTGTTGTTGTTGTTGTTGTTGTTGTTGTTGTTGTTGTTGTTGCTGTTGTTGTTGTTATTGTTGGTGTTGGTGTTGTTGTTGTTGTTAGACAATCCGGATGAGCCGGCCTCCGTCTCATTTACGCCCGATCTCCCGAAATGGAAGCTGGACTCGTTGCGTCGGGTGGGCTTCGGCAATCTGAACAAGGTTGTTGTTGTTGTGGTTGTTGTTGCTGTTGTTGCTGTTGTTGTTGTTGTTGTTGCTGTTGTTGTTGTTGTTGTCGTTGTTGTTGTTATTGGTGTTGTTGTTGTTGTTGTTGTTGTTGTAGTTCTGGTCCTAGACATGGTTGTTGTGTAGGGTTTGGCAATCTGAACAAGGCTGTTGTTGTTGTTGTTGTTGATGACGTTCTTTTAGTTGTTATTGTTCTGGTCCTAGTTATGATTGTTGTTGTTGTTGTTGTTGTTGTTATTGTTGTGGTGCTTCTTTTCATTGATAATTTTCTCGGCTGTTTTGTGGTTGTTGTTGTTGTTGTTGCCTCCATACAAGATACCTCACTCACTACCTCACTCACTTACTCACTCACTCACTCACCTCATGTTGCTCAACTCGATTGGTTTGCAGGTTTGTCTGGTATTCGACCAGTCGTTCTGGGACGACAAGCTCAACTACTTTGGTCACGTCAACGAGTTCACCGAGCAGCGCGGTGAGACGTACATGTTCGTGTCGGTCACCGGTTGGTTCCACTAGCGGACGAGAAGGGGTGGGAAAAGTGGAATTCCCCCCTCTTTAACATTTTCAAAACGTAATTTTTTTCCTAAGGTGTAGGTAAAATGAAAAAAATAGCCTGAAAACTGCCGATTCCCTCCTCTTTGACGAAATTCCCCCCTCCTTTGGAAGTTCGGCTCGTCCGCTAGTACGGTTGGTTGAAATCGGAATTATGATTTTTTATCTCAAAATAGCCAAGTTGGATCACAATTACAAACAAAATATAGTAAAATAACGTTCACCCTTTTCACATGTGAGGTGAAGATAATCACTGATGATCATGATCACCAGTATTTTGGGAATTGCACTTACTCTATTCTGTCTGTCAATGATGTCATGGGTCCGTCAATCGATCAGTCCTTTGGTATCGTTTGTTGATCGGGTTCAACTGATTAAACTTTCTATTGAATCAAAACTTCCGCTTCCGCATCTAAATTCAAAGCGGCGAACGAACGGTTAAACTCCTCAATAAACCAAAACTTTGATATGAACATTGGTATTTTTCTCCAGAATTTAGTTGGTATTTTTTCCTCAGGTGTGCCAGCGCTACTGGCATTTGTGGCAGGAGCAGCCGCCGACAAAATGGAAACGGTACCCGATGATGTGATCGTGGCTCGGACGATGAAGGTGCTATCCGATATTTATGGCAATGCCGTGCCGGCTCAGGTTAAGTTTTTGAGAATCAGAAAATTTTGAAAAATTTTCAAGGTTAGATTTTTTAAATTTATTATTTGTTCAAAGAGCCCTCGTAGTGATCCGATATTTATGGCAATGCCGTGCCTGCTCAGGTTGAGTTTTCTGAAATTCTGAAAATTTGGAATTTTTTTCTAAGATGAGATTTTTCAATTTGTTTTTTACTCAAAAGAGCCCTCGGAGTGCCGGAATGTTCATTTTTAATGTTTGCAGCCTCGTGATGCGATCGTAACGCGCTGGAGATCGGATCGTTGGGCGCGCGGGTCCTATAGTTATGTGGGGCTGACCGCTACTGGTTGGTTGATGGCATAATTCCAATATCATACACTAGCGGACGAGAAGGGGTGGGAAACGTGGAATTCCCCTCTCTGGCGGTTTCAAAAAGTAGAGTTCGATCTTTAAGGTGTAGGGAAAATGCACTAACTTGTGTAGATTTTCCACTCTTTGAAAAATTTCCTTCCCTTTGGAGGTTTGGCTCGTCTGCTAGTGTCCTACGGGACGGGTATACGGTTGAACTCGCATATTGCTAGGATACTTTATTCTACTTCCTGCTATACTTTTTGATTGTTATCGTAAAATAAAAAATGATGGTGATTTTCAGGTGACGACTACGACATACTGGCCGAGCCAATCGGCACAGTGAATGATGGCACTGCGGCCAGCGGTACGCTCGCGTCCGCAGGTAACAATTTTTCAGTGAGTGAGTGAGTGCAGTGTGTGTGTGAGTGTGTGAGTGGGTGAGTGAGTGTGTGTGTGAGTGAGTGAGTGTAGTGAGTGAGGGATTGAGTGAGTGAGTGTAGTGAGTGAGGGATTGAGTGTGTGAGTGAGTGAGTGAGTGTAGTGAGTGAGTGAGTGGGTGAGTGACACGCAGTTTACCATAAGCTACCCTTTTTTCATCCTCAAGTTTCTCAAATCGCTCATATGCCTAAGCCTAAGCCAAATACGGAGCCAAAGTTCATTCCTAAGCCTAAGCCTAAGTTCCAAGCTCGGAACTAAGCCTAAGCCGGAGCCTTAATCGAATGGATTGAAGTTGAACAGCAAAATAAGAAAAAGAGTAGGGTATGGTATGTCTGCTAGGTAATTTCCCAACCCTACCCTTTTTTCATCGAGATTTAGAAGTATTTCGAGTTTCGACCCGTCTTTTTGGCCAAAAACAAATACATAGCAGAAAGTTATTTTTAAGCCTAAGCCTGATACATAGGTATGTAAAAAAGCCAATGCCTAGGTCTGAATTGACTTATAGAAAAAAAAATATACAAAAGAAAAAAGGGGTAGCTTTTGTAATTCTGCGTGAGTGAGTGAGTGAGTGAGTGAGTGAGAGAGGAAGTGAGTGAGTGAGTTAGTGAGAGAGAAAGTGAGTGAGTGAGTGAGTGAGTGAGGGAGTGAGTGAGTGAGTGAGTGAGTGAGAAAGTGAGTGAGAGAGAAAGAGTGAGTGAGTGAGTGAGTGAGTGAGTGAGTGAGTGAGTGAGTGAGTGAGTGAGTGAGTGAGTGAGAGAGAGAGAGAGAGGTGAGTGAGTGAGTGCAGTGAGTGAGTGAATTGAGTAAAAAATACTAATATGGCATTAGATTAGATAATTTTTGATTTGCTGATAATCCACCTTGCTGACCTGTCACCATAGATTGACATTTAAAAAATTTGCATTTTTTCAAGGAAGCAATTTTTTTTCAAAACGCACACCTAACTCAACGCAATCCACCATCACCACACAATACGAAATGTAAAACCATTCCGGCAGCCAAGTAAGACTTTATTTGATCTCAGAACTCATGAAACATTGTTTGTGCGTGAAAATGTCCATGATTTTTGCAAAAAAATGAAAAAATGAAAATTCTCACTTTTTATGAAAACCATGATCATTATTTACAGCCAAAGGTCGTGATCGTGTATTCTTTGGCGGTGAGCACACAATGCGCAACTACCCGGCCACGGTACACGGCGCCCTGCTATCGGGTCTACGGGAGGCCGGACGCATTGCCGATCAGTATTTGCCCGATTTTTGATTCAATAAAATGTGGTCTCAGGTAGAGTATGTCAAATAAAACAATGAGGCCAATGTTTTTTCCTTGTTTAATTTTGTTTTATTGTAAATGTAAATGCATGTAATTTGTTGTAACGTTAGATTTTATGAACAGTAACTCACAGGTCTAATCACCATTTATTTATGATTTTTCCACCAAATAACCCGAAGAAAAAACAATAGACATTACATATTTTTCCCTTGTTATTTTTTATTTGGCATACCCTAGTCTCAAGATGGCTTACTTTCTATAGTTGATATATAATGATAAACCGTTTCTGAATTGTGTGGACTTTATCTGTCAGTCGCACAACAATTTCATTACTTTACGATTTTGTACATAAAAGTTCATGCAATATTTTGGAAAGGATTCGCTGATTACGTCGAAGTTGATAAACATCATGATCTCGCCTTCTTTTTGTCTCAAAAATGCACTAGATGATCCGATCGGTCCATAGGCAGGTTTACTTCATCAGAGCGGACTGGATATGCTACTCGTGGACGAGCTTCAAAGAGAGGGGAATTTTCCCAAAGAGAGGGGATCTAGCCTTTTACCTACACCTTATGGAACAAATTCTACTATCTAAAAATGTCTAAGAGGGGGAATTTCAATTTTCCCACCCCTTCTCGTCCCCTAGTGACTGTAAATAAACTCATAACGCATTTCGGCAATGCTGTGAATCTAATTCGTGTTTATCGTACGAGACTCATTCGTAATTTTGGTATTGGCGAGCTGAGATCGAAAGACTAATTTTTGTGAGACAATTTCGTATCATTTTTGATCAACGTGTGAAAAAATGTCCAGTGTTTAGTCCAAAAATGTTTGATGAAAATCTGTGAATTTCATAATCGTTTTTTCGTGGTTAAAATAAGTTAGTATTGAATGTTACGCTGCCACTGCGAGAATATAAATATCAACGATGATGATCATTCCATGATCTTCTTTACGTCATAATGAAGTATTCTTTTATGTTTTACTTGATAGAAACGTAATCGATAAATTTTGATGTACATTCCTGTGAAATTTAGTGAATAAAATTAAGAATGAGAATATAAATATCATCTGAGGATCGTCATATGTATATAATAATAAGATAAAAACTATGGTTATCAATAGAATAAATCAACGTTGGATCTTGGATAACGATACAGGTGTTACAGGTTCAGGTATGATTATTGATTGCTAGATTTGTTTCTGTGGGACTAAACGGAGAATTTGAAACATTATACATGAAATGATTAAATTTAAAAAAAAACATAAAAATGAGATAAGTAATCACAAAATCAATCCGTATTTTGCGTACATTAGTAACATAATGTTCCATGGCCACTCAGCGGTACGCCCGAAGAACATTGATTCAGTAGATTTATACCCAAAAAAACAACAAAAGTACTTCAACACTTCGGTATACATGCCGGGGCCAACACGATAAAAGCACATTTCGATTTTGAACAGGCTATCACAACATGGGTAGTGGGTATACACGTTGAAACATGATAAAAATTCGGACAACAAAAGTATTTACTTTACTTGATAGTTAAATTTGTAATGGTACACTTGATATTAATAGCAACATGAATACCACTTCTGACATCCGAATTATTCCCATAATAAATAGTTTAAACAGCTCTTTTTACAAAGTCACATAGGGTCAAATATTTTTCTGTTGACTTGCGGGTATACATATGTATATACTAATTACAAAACGATCTTTGCAAACACGGCATTCTCCCTCACGCCAACCAGATTTAAAATGCATGGCAACTTTCAAATGTATCATTCAATACAGGCATTATTGATAAGTAGAAAAATGTTCTCCATTTCGAAATCAAAACACATCAAATCACATTAACAATGAATCGCATAAGATATCATTTGCCTCAACCAAAAAAACAATAAATTTAGTCACAGATGGTGGCAAACACAACAACGGCATAAAGAACTCTCCAAATAGAGAATATGTAGTAAAAATATATAATGCTATCTATAAAGATGTCACAGTTCTCAGTACTGAATTAAATAACAAAAAACACCAGTTTTATAAGGAAAAATTATTGACATTGCAAACCCACGGGGTACAAACAGACAGGATATTGCATGGGTAAACTCTCGAAACGTTACAATTAAATGTATATCCATCGATTTTTCAGACGTTAATGATTTATAAACACTTAAAATTATCCTACAGCTCATTTCAGACACGCGGCATCCTTTTCAGCTTGCAACTTTTACTGCCTGTTATTTGACATGGCTGATATTTCGGTGAAAATACAGGGTTTTTTTCGGCTAAACCCATGTCAAAAAATCGACAAACTTACTTTTTTTCATTTTTGCATTAAACAAAAATGTTATCAAAGCTCACTGCCTGTATGAAACATCCATAGTCACTGCCACCAAATCAAAAAATATAATTATTTTATTATTTGTAATGAAATTGATAATAAAAGTGAAACCAGCTCATCAAGTATTACGCATTTTGCCGGGCACGTAGTTTCGATCGATCACCGGTTCCTGCAGGAACATGTGCAGGCATTTCTCGTTTTGGGCCAGTGGATGACCGGCTACTCTGCAATGATTCAAAAAAACAAATAGTAAGTGATAATTTAATATTAAAAGATATAAAAAAATTAATAAACTAATTAACTATAATATAAGATCAAAATTGCACAACAGTCAACAAGCCTACTTTACGGGATGGTGAGTGAAAACTTTAGGCAGTTTTGAATCTGGAAGTTCCTGTTTAGCCTGGACTGTAGTAACAGAAAGTCCACCTACATGCTAATTTCGACATTTTGACCTGACCTTATGTAAATCCAAAATACATATAACCGGTTTACAAACACCAGAAGAATTGAATTTCTCTCCTTATCAACTGTGAATGCTATAAACGCTGCATACTCTAACCAATCCATATACCATTGATATATATTTTTTCATTTCACTATATTATAACAATTAGTCGTATTCCACTGGACCGGCTTGCGTGACCCTTCATTAAAAACTGTACTTCTTATCACTAAGCTCTGGCTCCATTCGGCTACCCGGTTGTAAACAAAACACTACCAAAGCAAAGCGTTTGTAAACCAAAAAAACTTTATGGCAGTCAATCAGTTTTACTCGCAAAAGATATCAAAGACGCTGACGAAGGAAACAAACTTGTTAACGAATAATTCTAGGTTTTTTCGGCGATCTTCAATGAAACCCTCCTCGAATATGCCATCGTCGTTACGGAAGGGCAGTTGAAGTTTTAGCGCTTTGCCGGGCAGTGAGGGAACGACGATCTGGAAAAAAATAACGTAACATAACAGTAACAATAACGTAACAGTAACATACATAACAGTAACGTAACAGAAGGTAAAAAGTAACGTTATCGCAGATTCCATTCGTTGGTTCGTATTTTTAATCATCATTATAAAAATCAATGAATGGGAGAAAAAATAAGGTATTTTTCAATACGAAACATCACTTCATCACTTACACGTTGCCAAAAACTCAGAATCAATCACTAATACTGATTAATTGCTAAAATGCCTTGACTGATTAAAAGACGATCATGTTATAAAAAATTATGCGTTATAAAAAATGCCGGCAATGAATTCTTCTCGTAGAGCAAAACAAGATGCGAGATTTTATAAAACAGCAGAGATTTTTTTCACAGAACAACATAACAGAAAGTTAATAACGAAATTAATATGAGAATAAGTTAAGAATGAAATACTTCAATTGTAAAAAATTACGCTTACCTTGCTGTCTCTCTCCAGTTCGTTTCTGAGCCAGTCGAAATCGCGATATCGTCGACGCACGGAAGATTCTTTGAGCTTGAAGACGGGTAGATTGGTCTGAAAATATCATTTTACTACTATAAAACAAATGATAGAATTAAAAAAAGACTATTTGCGAGCTGATTATCATTATATCCGACGAGATCTATCAGATCCAAACCGAAATATTGCATGAATTCTAGTTGGATTATGAGCATGTAGAGCATATCAAGCACTAAAGAGTAGCAAATCGATCAAAAGGAAAGTATACACTGAACGTAAATCTCACTGTTTTCATATACTTCATGTTATTATACAAGTTGATATGTTTCGATAACTTTCGTGAATAAAAGTTAATGTGTTCGGTAAACACGGTAAGCCCGTATACGTAAATCGGATTTGATTTGAACCATAACTAATACTAATAGGATTTACTTCATAAAACCGTGAAGTCAGCGATTCTCCCATCATCACTCGTTCTCAATTCTCATTAATTATATTCTATCAAAAATCTGCGTCAAGACTCAAGAGACAGATCTTGACGCGTTGCTGTGGTTTCTGCCATTGCCCGTCCGTTTATCCAACATCTCTAATAACTTCAAATTTCGAAACATTACTCGATATGTCATTAGTGATGGAGAATTAACAGAACCACTAGCGGACGAGAAGGGAAGGAAAAGTTGAATTCCCCCCTCTTTGGCGTTTTCAAAAAGCAGAATTTGTTGCGCAAGGTGTAGACAGAATGACTAGAATTTTTCAAATTCCCCCTCTTTGGAAACATTCCCCTGTCTTTGGAGGTATCGCTCGTCCGCCAGTGTTTGAACTTGATAACTCATTAGTTCGGTTCAGTTCATTTTATTCCGTAAATTAGACGAGATGAGAGGGGACACAAAATGGCTAACAAAACAACTAAGCCGTAGCGTAGTATGCAGAGAAAGAAAAGACGAAACAATGATATAATTCAATTTAGAGAGATAAGAAAAAAAAAGAGATCAGTGATTTAGAGTTGCCCGTATGAAAACCAACCCTCATTCTGACTTCATAATCCGTATACCTGCCCTTGCCGAGACCGTGTGTGATCGGGCTAACCACCTCGATCTCTAGAAAGTTCGCCGGCGGCGCGTACGCTTCGTCCAGAGTCTGCCGTTTCGGCTGTAATCGTTGTGTGGCGTTCGGATTGGACATTATGGGATGCGCCTGAAGTATTCGGGACATCAATCAGAGCACGATGCGAAGCTGGAAATGAGCGAATGATACAAATAATATTAGTGAATGCAAAAACCGCGAAACAATAATATTAATGAATAATGATGCCAGTAAAATGTCAGTAAAATTTTGCTTCGGACATTATGGGAAGCACCTGAACTCCTGAAGAATTCGGGCATCAATCAGATACGATGGAGGCTGTAAACGAGCGGATAATAATGGTAGATGCAGCAAACAAAGTATATTATTGATATTAATGATAAATGCCAGTAAAATTATGCTTTTCAACAATAGGATCACACCATAGCGACAACAACAAAGCAAGTTTTAGTTAAACGTGTTTTTAATTGTTATTCCAAGTTCAAATCAAATAACAAAGCAAGTTAGACGTTTATTCCACCATTATTAGTCACTCTTCCTTTCCTACAATGGTTGTTCTGTTGTTAAGTTCATAATAAATAACCGTCAAGTCAAGAACATAAAATGATCAAAATTAAACATTTTTTTTTTATTCAGCACATTCGAGTATAAGTGTGTGTTAAATGGAGATGTCAACTTAAACGAAGAAAGTTTTGTTTATGATATAACATATGGATTATGCATTTCTATAACATGTAATTCAGTTAATTGAAGAAATAACATGCATTCGCAAGTTGACTGACCGGCGAATGACGGGCATGCGGATATTGAATTAATCCATAAGTCCTACCGTAACCTACCGTACCCGTACAGGTTACGGTAAATTACGGTAGATTACGGTATCCAAAAAATATGTTCAGAAAAATTATTTTTTTGTAACGAAAATTGGCAACTGTTCAGTGTACTTTTTAAAGAATGTCGTGAGGCTGTTTATATAAATTTTTTTGCGAAAAAAAATCTCGGAATTTTTTTGAACATTTTTGCTTGGGTTGGACAAGGGGGTTACAAACAAGTGTGTAAATAATTTTACCCGGTATTCATCTGTGAAAAGCAACTATGTTTGTAATAATCTTAACGTAATTTCATTCAGTATTTATTCAAAATACCAACAATGCCAATTGAGCTAACAGAAGAGCTAAAACGGGAGCTGATCGACGTATTCCATTCCGGAACCAGTGTGAGAAGCGTTGCTCATAAGTTGAGCTTGAATTATCGCCAACTGCTTCGTTTGGTGTCCGATTTGAGGAAAGCACCGATTCCATGGCTGCCGGTTGATTTTGATCTTGAAACTACCTGAAATCTTATTTCTTCTGTTCATATTGTGACAGGAGTCAGCTTTAATTTTTGCGAATTGTATGAATTAAGATGTAATCACTATAGTAGTTTTCATTTAAACAATAATTACAGAGAGCGCCTCCGATGCCAGACCTGGTAGCAGAAATGCCAAAACGGCATGAGGTTCCTGAAAGAGTAAGTGTCATAATATTCATCATTTATTATCTGTGTTTTATCAAGTCGTTGGAACGATACGATACGTTTTAGCTCATTATGAATATCAACAAATAGCAGTTTCTGTGTGATATTTCTGTTATGTGTTACAGGAACCCGTTGACTCACCGCAATCTGAGGCTGCCCCACTTCTATCTCAATTTCATGAATCGAACGCGACAGCCGAAGTAGGAGTTTTAAACTTGATATTATTTGATAATTTACTTCGTTGATTAGATAAAATGAAAACATCAACATTTGAATAGTGCACCATATTAATGCATTGAAACTGGGCAGGCTAGGCTTTATAACATGAATCTGATAATTTGATCACAGTCGCAAAATGAAGTGTTACAGCAAATGGCATCACCGCACTCGACATTTGATACACAAGATGATGTGCCTCCACAGCTCCTGTCGCCAGTGGGTCTCAGCTCGTCGTCACAAGTTGATCCTGAAAGTGTGAGTTCGATTCGAAATATTATAAATAAACCTAGTATTTCACTCGCTTACACGCAAAGCTTAAAAAAGCAGAGAAAAAGTTTTTTACTTAAGTTTTTCTTCATTCACGCACTCACCTACTCAATCACCAACATCGTCTGGTATCGCATTCATAGCAGGCGGATGCACCTATGCTGACTCCTCGTCGTCTGGATGACGTCCCCTCAGAGCCGTTGGAATCAAGTGCTCGAACTCTGCACACTTCGATGAGTCCTGAAATTGTAAGTTCGCCCAGTTATTTAAACATCACGATGATGAAGTAATATTTTTTTCACTTAGGCAGTCAATTATTAGCGATCAAGCAGTATATTCAGTCATATTTATAGCAGTCGGCAGCACCCGTCCTTAGTCCTTGTCCACTAGATGATGTGCCGTCCCAGTCATCAACAGCAGCCGCTCCTCCACTGTTGACTCAAGTGGACCCTGAAAATGTCAGTCAGTCAGTCAGTCAGACAGTCAGTCAGTCAGTCAGACAGTCAGTCAGTCAGTCAGTCAGGTCAGTCGTCAGTCAGTCAGTTGTAATCACTCACTCACTCACTCACTCACTCACTCACTCACACTCACTCACTCACTCACTCACTCACTCACTCACTCACTCACTCACTCACTCACTCACTCACTCACTCACTCACTCACTCACTCACTCACTCTTCCTCACTCATTCATTCACTCTCTCACTCAGTCACTCACTCACTCTTTCACTCGCTCACTCACTCACTCACTCACTCACTCACTCACTCACTCACTCACTCACTCACTCACTCACTCACTCACTCACTCACTCACTCACTCACTCACTCACTCACTCACTCACTCACTCACTCACTCACTCACCTCACTCACTCACTCACTCACTCACTCACTCACTCACTCACTCACTCACTCACTCACTCAACTCAAACCTAATCGCCCTTCGATGATAAACTAGAGAATCCACTTTCAGGAGCCACGAAATGTGTCAGACATACCCATGCCCGAACTGAACGAGATCAATCACAATGGCGAACCTGATCGAAGGCAGCAACAACGTAAAAAAGTGCGCCCGTTGTTATTAGACCCCAAAAACCAGGCAGTTCTAGAGGTCCTGATAAATGAAAAAGGAAAAGTGGAATGGGGTATAAAGGCCCTTGGACTGGACAAAACGCAGACCACCGCTCTTCTAAGAAATCTAAGAAAGATTCGACGGGGAGAAATCAACCAACCCAAAAGAAAACAGGTAAACATAATATCCCACAGAACAGTTTGATGAGCTTTATATTGTAAATAAAAAAAATAAAATTGGAGTAGAATATTATGTAAGCAGACACTCTACCAAGATCAACTGGTATTCTAGGCTTTCACAATTTAATCATGATACATATGAGTCATTTCTGAATAATGAAAGGTTATTAATTGTCAGGATGAAGATGATGAAGATGAAGAAGTCAACGAAGTAATGGACCTGATGCATGCAGCCGAGCTGACTGCCCATTATGACGACAGCCTCAGTTTTCCGTTGGTGTAAAATAAGTTAACATGTTATCCACAACACAAGCCTGTTTAACGATTAACAACAACCGCATTGTAGAACATTTCATGCTACATAACAGTTTTCTTGATATCAGCAGGTCGAGTTTACTCATAAAAGCCAATGTTTTATTTTTAGCAATCGTTACGAGGGCCTATGTACTGAGCGGGGTAATCACAGAGCGACTGCTTACCGCATCAACGAGGTTGACCAGTACAAGATTTGGGCCCCACATGGTCCAGAACCCAGTGACAAGGCTACTCGATATCTACGTTGTATCTGTGGTGGGGTGAACAAGAATGAGAGATTTGTTGATGGTTTATGGCAACTAGCTCCGGGTTTCTACGAGAACGGATCTCACACCTCGAAGTGCAAAACGTATAGCCGATCAGAACTGGCAGCACGGGAGTGTGAGTTCAGCCGACTACATCTCATTGATACGTACGTGCCCCTGAAACAAGCAACGAGTCATGTTGGTTACATTTATATCCACATAGAAATTGAGAAAGAAATAAACCGTTAACATACCCATGTAGTTTAGAGCTCGAAAAAATTTCTGAATTTCTCTAAATTGTTATACTGATTCATGATGATAGATACCTTGTTCTCCAGGTACTCATGATTACTGTGCCGGAGAAAGCCAAGAAGTTTGAGGTCTCAGCCGTTGAAGTATGGCAGCTGGTCAAAGCCCACTTCATGGCCGCTCGCAACATGCGCTTTCGTCAAGCTCGCAAATTCAAGGCCAACATCAACATGAACGACCCGCCTGATGAATTGAAGTACTGCGCGGCATATATTATCTAAGGATGCCATATAATATGCAAAGGTACCATATAAAGTACCATGCAATGGCACATTAAGCCACTGAATCAAAATAGAAACGTGCCACATATTATCTAAGGATGCCACATAATATGCAAAGGTACCATATAAAGTACCATGCAATGGCACAATAAGCCGTTAAATCAGGATATAAACGTGCCATATATTATCTAAGGATGCCATATAATATGCAAAGGTACCATATAAAGTACCATGCAATGGCACATTAAGCCACTGAATCAAAATAGAAACGTGCCACATATTATCTAAGGATGCCACATAATATGCAAAGGTACCATATAAAGTACCATGCAATGGCACAATAAGCCGTTAAATCAGGATATAAACGTGCCATATATTATCTAAGGATGCCATATAATATGCAAAGGTACCATATAAAGTACCATGCAATGGCACATTAAGCCACTGAATCAAAATAGAAACGTGCCACATATTATCTAAGGATGCCACATAATATGCAAAGGTACCATATAAAGTACCATGCAATGGCACAATAAGCCGTTAAATCAGGATATAAACGTGCCATATATTATCTAAGGATGCCATATAATATGCAAAGGTACCATATAAAGTACCATGCAATGGCACATTAAGCCACTGAATCAAAATAGAAACGTGCCACATATTATCTAAGGATGCCACATAATATGCAAAGGTACCATATAAAGTACCATGCAATGCAATGGCACATTAAGCCGTTAGATCAGGATAGAAGCGTGCCATATAATATCTAAGGATGCCATATAATATGTAAAGGTACCACATAAAGTACCATGCAATGGCACAATAAGCCGCTAAATAAGAATAGAAATATGCCATTAATATCTAAGGATGCCACATAATATGCAAAGGTACCATATAAAGTACCATGCAATGGCACAATAAGCCGCTAAATAAGAATAGAAATATGCCATTAATATCTAAGGATGCCACATAATATGCAAAGGTACCACCATGCAATGGCACAATAAGCCGTTAAATCAGGATAGAAACGTGCCATATATTATCTAAGGATGCCATATAATATGCAAAGGTACCATATAAAGTACCATGCAATGGCACATTAAGCCACTGAATAAAAATAGAAACGTGCCACATATTATCTAAGGATGCCACATAATATGCAAAGGTACCATATAAAGTACCATGCAATGGCACAATAAGCCGTTAAATCAGGATAGAAACGTGCCACATATTATCTAAGGATGCCACATAATATGCAAAGGTACCATATAAAGTACCATGCAATGCAATGGCACATTAAGCCGTTAGATCAGGATAGAAGCGTGCCATATAATATCTAAGGATGCCATATAATATGTAAAGGTACCACATAAAGTACCATGCAATGGCACAATAAGCCGTTAAATCAGGATAGAAATGTGTCATATATTATCTAAGTTCTAAGGCATCATTATAGAAAAGTGTTTAATATTATCTAAGGATATTCATATAATTTCTTATATAATATAAGAAGAACCATGACATGGACATGATACAGCAAGCCTCTTAATTAGGATGGAAACGTGCCATCTAAGCTATAATATCTATGTACCATTCAAAGTACCAAAAGTTGCCTTAATAAGCCACTATATAACATTAGAAACGCGCCATAAATTATCTAAGTTACTGGTTAAAGTACCATGAAGACACATCTTACTCCCATAGCAAACTGGACACTCTGTTAACAAGAAAAGCGCTCATCCTGAGGTACCGTTGGATACCAATGGGAATCACAGCAATTTGGAAGATCAAACCCGAACCCGAATCAACACGAACTTGAATCAGACCCCTTCACAGAGCCAAATCATGCCAAAAGATCAAAATGAAAAAAAGATTAACCAACTTTTTATAGTTTGCTCTGTGAAATTTGCAATCCCGGGGGAAGCCCGTCGGAATATGAATACGCCAACCGCCGATGAACTGAAACTACCGACAGGGAAGCAACTGGTGAGAGGAGAAAATACACAAATAAAATAAAATGGGACTGTTTTATCACCGAAAAAAGGCATTTTAACTGACCGCGTAGACTTCCAACATTCGATTTCCACATGACATGGGCCTGACCCTCCCCGTTCGTCACTTCGACCACCTGTACATGAATCAAAGTTTTCGGTATTTAAAAATTACACGAACCGAGCAAATATTTATGTACAATGTACACATAAACATAAACATACCTACCTTTCTCAGCTACATCTCACGTGAATAAATAAACAAGTCTAATCATAATGAACCTACCCATAGAAGTGACAGCAATATTTCTCTCCTTCCAAACTCGAGACGGCTCCAAACCTACATTTGTCAGTCCGTTCGGCAGCAATTTACGACGCAACGCAGCTTCGTTTCTAATTGGGTAATCACGCAGAGATATGTCCGGCAAATGCACCTGGAATTGAAGAATAAACAATAGGACTAATAGAACCGGCCGAGAGAAATGTATAACTTGTAAACGAAGTTGCTAAGTAAATTGCGGAGCAATAACTAGAAAAGATACTGAAATCAGCTTCAAATTTAACTTCCGGCATCAAAGGTGAATGACACCGGCTCTATATCCACGTCCAACATAAACTTATTTTCACACTGGATTTTTTTTCATGGCATGTATTGTTTAACAAAAACTATATAGAGCCATTGATAAAAATTCGTGACAAAGATACACACCTTGAGGAATTTCAAGCCACGCTCACGTCGAAATTTTAGAATATAATGACGATTGGAACGACGAGCGATGCCGAGGAATCGATTCAGGTTGTGCCGTTCCAGATGATGATGCACCGAGGCCGCCGGCTGAATGCAGGTGTTGCCGATGACGAATCCTCGACGCAATAAGCCATTAGATGTGCACAACATAGTGCCTGAAATATGAAATCTTGAAACACAACAAATTGGATGTATCTAATTTTACCGATATGCAATGCCTTTACTGTCTAAAATGCACTACTTTTGTCTCATTTACGCACTGACGCACTATATCGAACACAGATAATCTTTTTCAATCAGACTACGGGAAATTATGGACCACTCTACTCGTTAACAAACTGTTCTTCTAACATAACAACGAAAATTTCGAATTTCAAATCCATACAAAGGCAAAAATAAGTTCAATTATTTCTAAACCTCAAAACAAGTCTGAGATTACGGTAGTCCATTTCAAAATTGACTAAAGGACTTATGGAACAAAACGCCAAATTACGGTACTATGTATTAAGTATACCTACCGTAATCCGAAGATTACGGTAGAGGACTTATGGATTAATCTATTATCCAAGCACCGAATGACGCATGCATAGGGTGCTTTCAGAGTAAAAAGGAAAGTAAAAAGGAAAGTAAAAAGGAAAGTAAAATCTGTAAACCAATTGACCCGAAAGTCAATTTTGTTCCCGAAATTTTGTTTTCAGTCAATAGGTTTACAGATTTTACTTTCCGTTTTACTTTCCTTTTTACTTTCCTTTTTACTCTGAAAGCACCCATAGCGAAATTATTAAGGCGCGTGTAAAACAGCTTACACGACTTTGTGGGGTAACTCTAAAAGCCCCGGGCCCGGGCCCGGGAATTCAGTTCTAAAAGCCCGGATTTCCCAAATGAAAAGTTCTAAAAGACCCGGCGTTCTCAAAAAATGTCCGGGCTTTTCGACTCCGCCCACAAATCTCCGGGCTTTTTCCGGGCTTTGTTCTAAAAGCCCCGGGGCCCGGGCCCGGAGATTAAGAAAAGTTGGAAACTTTATTTTTATTTCGTCCGGGCCTCAGAAAAGCCCGGGTAAAAAAGTTCTAAAAGCCCCAGCCGGGCCCGGACCTGGGTGTTTTCACCGAAGTTATCGCCCGGGCCCGGGCGCATATTCCCAGAAACTACAAAAAAAATTGTCACCAGTAAAACTTTTCTCAAAACTATGGTTTCGCACAAGTGAACGAAAAATTTTGTGACTGAAAAACGTTTTTTTTAAGTTAAAGTTTAAATTAAAGAAAAAATAGGATTGCCTGTTATGAAGAAACTAATTATTTTAGCGCTCTTATTTGCATTAAGAAGTTCCCATTGTTTGTATGGCTTCGGCTTAGTAATTATCACAGATCGTTCCTTCTAAGCGAGATCGCCGAGTATGAGGCTAAGAGTTAGTTTTCAGTTTAGGCTTAGGATTAGGCTTAGGGTTTGAGAAGGGCTTGGGCGCGTAGCGCCCGAGCCCTTCTTCAAAGGCTAAGCCTAAGCCTAAGCCTACACTGAAACCTAAGTTTTATGCCCACGCCTTGGACCGTTAGCACCGCGAAGCGGAGGTGTCCAGCGTGGTTTTTCGTGTCACCACAAGCCGAACCGTTAGCCATAACCTAAGAGTTAAAACACCTAAGAGGTAAGATTTTTCATGGAAATACGTTGATTATCGAAAAGTTGAAATTATTTTTTTAAATTTAATTCCAACTTTGAACGTTATTTTAACCATTCAATAATCAACGTATTTCCATGAAAAATACATGAAAAAAATTAGCAAAGCAAGCTTAATTTTATGACAATAAAAATTCAAACAAGGAAATTAATTTTTTTTAATATTTTTCGAGAAAAATTTTTTTTGTTCACTTGTTCGAAACCATCCATTCATTCAGGGAAAAGTTTTACTGGTGACAATTTTTTTTGTAGTTTCTGGGAATATGCGGCCCGGGCTTTGTTCTAAAAGCCCCGGGAAACAAAGGAATAAAAAAAATCCGATTTAACCGGAATGGTTGCGGTCGTGGGTCCACACTTTTAAGAACTGTCTAGTATATACCATTCCATGCATTGAAATTTACCTGATGTTTCACGTCAAATTGGGTTCTTCTCAAATGTAATGAAATTCGCTAGCTACCTAATGTTTCATTATTTCAGTATACCCCTTACGTCATGCGTGCTGTTCTGTGCTTGTAATGTTTCAATTGTTTAGCCAAATCCGATGCGTCGTTTAACATGTTAACATGCGTCGTTTAACATAAACATAATGTTTCGCTCATTCAGCCTTGTCTCGTTGCGTTGTTTGTCATGTTACGTAATTAAACGTATTATGTCGAAGCAGTTTACTATGGCGCGCATTCAAATTGTGTTTAATAATGAGGTCGGAATTTTGGGAAATATGCATGTAATTGGTCTGTTAAGAAAATCTCATGATTTTTTGCACACGTTTATAATGTCATATGCAGTTGGTATCATTGTAGTAAATTTCAACTCGTTTGAATGATTTGAATTAGGTTCAGTTTTTCACAGTTCGGATTAAAAAATGATGATAAACCAGAAACCTATACTCAGTCATGCAAATTCACTGATATACCATTGCAAAAACTTCCTTTATTTCTATTTCTGTTGTTCTGTACACCGCGTTTTGGACCCGCCTTCCCGTTGGCGCGGTGTGTGAGTACGAGGGGTTGTCCAGACATTTTTATTTCATTAGAATTTTCATTGCTAGACAGCCAATCGGAAACCAAGAGGTCCTCATTACTTTTTATGCGTATACTCCTGTAAAAAACTACTAACCCAATCCTCACTCACTCATTTACTCACTTACTCACACACTCACTCACTCACGCACTAACTCAATCACTCAAGCACTTACTCACAATGTATAAATTGAATAACCATAATAAATCAAATTTTACTTACTTTTAATAGAAAACAGCATAAAAACAAGATAAGTAAATCTGCGAAAGACAGCATAGTGAAAGATAAAATGAAAACACAGCAGGGTAGGGAACATGTATTGTAAATCTACATTGAAAGCATTAAATGAATCAATTATCAGAAACGCTGCATTACGAAAGTATATTTTTTATATTTGTTTGGCGCACATTTTTTTAAATATGCTTATTTGCGAGAAATATATTTTTAACATGGAATTTGGACAGCATACGTTGAGAACAGGCATTCGATGGTTAATGGGTTTGATAACAAGATACCTTGACCAGTCTATATTACACAGTTCACCCGCATCAAGTAAAGCAGTAAAATGAAGGAAAACAAAGAAAACGATGCATATAGGTTTATCTAGAATGAAATTACGTATGGTTGCATTAAATGAATCAATTCAAAAAAATTGCATTATTATAGTAAGATTGTACATCACATAGGGTTTCTCATAAGTCACAATATTTTTGCACGCATTTTGTTTATTAGAATCTTCTTTTGGCGCTCATTCAAATTTTGTGACAAAAAAAACGTTTTTACATGGAATTTGGACAGCGTGCAAACCTTGCTTATGTACATACGTAATGGGTTACATAACAAGATACCTGGACCAAGCTAAAATGCGCGACCGACATAAATTTCAGCAGTATCATGAATGTACACGAAAAAATGGGAGAAAATACTGATTTCATAAAATGGGGGAAAATTTCATGATAAGGTTCATATGTATACAAGAGGTGATCAACGACAATCATATCCAACATGATTTACAGTAAGTCTTTGAAACACGCGACAAATGCATCGAAATAAATGTTTTGTATCTCCTAACGACAACCAATAGCATTCGTCGTGTGGTCCCAAGTTTTCTGCCATGCACTATAACATATAATACTTATACAACACACAACATTATTGCGATAAATTTGTAAATTTAATAATTTTATCTGTAAAGCACCACCGATTTGCAATCCACAGTTCTACATCAAATACAATCATTCAAGTTGTTTGGCAACCCACATTTGTTCATCAAATACAATCAATCATTTCATTTTGCAATCCACAATTGTTCATCAAATACAATCATTCATTTCATTTTGCAATCCACAATTGTTCATCAAATACAATCATTCAATTCGTTTGGCCACCCACAATTGTTCACCAAAGACAATCATTCAATTCGTTTTTGAGCAGACATCTCTATGTTTCTGTCCATCTGATACAACCATGAACAAAATAATACAACAAGGTAGTCGACAATGAGTTTGAACTGAAGTTTGTGGAAAGCAAATTAGGCCATGAGCAAAATATTACGTACTTATGTTTTAAGTCACTCAGCATAAACTAATTATCGACTATAAACAGAAAGTACTATGGTGTCCAGTCTAGCATGTAGATTCCTCTATTGAATCGCAGTACACCGGGTTCCTCTAACTCGACGATACGTTCCATAAGGACCCGTCGGCTGTTCTCCCACATCAGTTCCCGATCGGTGTGCATACCATCGTAGTAGATGTTTGCAACTCTACATAACAATTATGAGTAAGTGTTTCATACCATATATAAAAAAATCGAACCGCGATTGGGTGTTTATAGTCCCGTTTTCTCGGCTGCTTCCTTCCAGCAGGTGCTTTTCCAAATCCTGTTTGTTTTCGGCGAAGTGCATGGATGTTGGGCATACGATCGTTCCGAGGTGGTACACACTTGGCGCCAAGGAATCTACGAACGGCGACGATGTGGTGACACATACGCCTTGACAATGAGTTGCTGTCGCAGGTGCATTTGGTAGTACCACAGGGTTTGGTTACCATATAGGGCTGCAAGATTAAAATATTTTTTTTACCATGTGTATGATAACTGGAGAACTTAATGTGATGTGAAACTTCCTGTGAGTATAAAAAATCCTAAATGGAAACCAAAACTGATAAAAACAAAAAAATTCTAACCACTCCAGCTGCGGGATCAGTCACGATGAAAGCAGGTGTTTTGCCGCCCGTAATTTGGATGTTGCCCGAACTTACAATTTTCTGTGCCACGAACACATCACCAACACGGTGGATTGGGACTTCACCAGTGTCCTCAACCTCCTCTTCAGCCAGCCCTTGTTCATGAATTTTACGCAGTTCTGTGACAATTGTGTTCGCATCTCGAACCTGGATGTGCGAATAGAATTCGCCTGTTGAGTTCCTGCATACAATGGATAATCATGTCATGACTGACTGACTGACTTACTCACTCACTCACTCACTCACTCACTCACTCACTCACTCACTCACTCACTCACTCACTCACTCACTCACTCACTCACTCACTCACTCACTCACTCACTCACTCACTCACTCACTCACTCACTCACTCACTCACTCACTCACTCACTCACTCACTCACTCACTCACTCACTCACTCACTCACTCACTCACTCACTCACTCACTCACTCACTCACTCACTCACTCACTCCCCAATGTTTCACCGTAAAACCTACGTTTTTACTGATTGCAAGAAATGATTCTAACACGTGTCTGTCCGCATACCGCGCCTTGACTTGGTAGGTGCCTTGACCATACGTGGCTCTCTGCAATTCTAGATGACGTCCTTGTTGATATTCATGAAGAGCAAGAATGAAGATATGGTCTGGAGCTTTTTTCCATTTCTTCAATCCCTGTAGAACATGGTTCATGCTCTCCGCTGGGTTGTTCGTGATACCGGTGTCATGGTTTGGAACCTTAAGTGGAAAACGTGATAAGTACTCTGATAACAAATGATATGTGACTCAATGAAATGTATACGACAACAACAACAACAACAACAACAACAACAACAACAACAACAACAACAACAACAACAACAACAACAACAACAACAACAACAACAACAACAACAACAACAAC
>OZ038443.1:5573877-5583877 GCA_964036265.1 Daptonema setosum
ACAACAACAACAACAACAACAACAACAACCTTTTGTTGGATGTTGTGGACCTGATGAACGTTGCGCGGTGTGTTGACAAGGGTTGGCTCGCCGTCTTGAGCATGTGCCTGCGTCAACTTCGTGTAGATCTGCGTGGGACGGGGATCTCTTTCCTGATGGTTCAGCTGTTCGGTGATTTCCGTCACCACTTTCGGGTTCGTTTGGAAGAACTCACGCCGGTTTCCTGGCGCCGCATTGCCATGAGGCTGCTTTTGGTAAACCTCGTGATTGCCTGAAAGTGGGTTGACGTAAGGTTTTGTGATTGCGAACATCTTATGAATTGCATGTTTGGCTGCCGCAATCTTAATTTTCATAAAAACATCTGTACAACTGTGGAGTATACTGATGTGTAAACTTTATCAGTCAGTTCAGGGGTTTTAATTTAAAAACAAATAAATCTGTGGGCTTCACAGACATTAATTTTCGTTAAATTGTTTTAAAAATACATTTTAGAAAAGGGGAAATTAAACTATACATTGAGTATTTAATAATCAACCTTTATAATGCACGACGAGATATTGTGGATTAACGGTCATCCTGTATTCGTATTTGTTGAATCCTTTTAGGTGCACACGACCTTGTCCAATATAATTCAATGATGTTACTGTTACACCTGTTTTCAGGTTGTCGTGCGATTTCACTTGAAACCGATAACCATCCGTTCGCACCAGTTCTGCAATAAAATATTTGTAAACCTTATTTATATATTGAATATGTGGATAAAAATTAGTGAATTAGTAGAAGATGATGTACATTCCAAGAAATTTATCAAAGAAGATATTCGATCAATAATGTGACAAATTTAGCCAACTTGCAACGTCCTTGGCATCCATGTTGTTCAGAGCGTAGATGTACACAGCTCCTCCTGATGGCTTATACGGTGGCACATGTACCCGATTCACGACATCGACCGGAGGTCGGTTGAGCAGAGGCAGAGCGTCCTTATACGTGAAATCCTGCTTGTATAAAGCAACGGTGGCCGCCGGACGAGCCATACTGTAAGAAAGTTCAAGTTATTGAAGTTTACAGTTAAAGTAAGATGATTGTGCCTAAATCATCTTGTATTTTAGCTAACCCTGTATTACTTTTAAATATTTGAATGTATGTTTCTATGGTGACAACCAGTCAATATTATTGTTACGTCATTGTGCTAGGGATTAGTACTTGTATTTTGAGACGCGCATATTTTATGTATAGAAAATAACAGGCAGTTCAGTGTTGCGCTTTGGGCCCTAAAGAGTGGCTGCGTGTTTCGTGTGTTGCGCTGTAGGAAATTTTATGAAGTGAGAGCGCAAGTTGTGTTTTATATTCCGCTAATAATTGAACAGATATTAATTATACTGGTGTCCGGGTGTTATATTAATATATTATATGAAATATTGTATAATCGGATGAGGAATCGGAGCCGGACTTGATGATATAGCAACAGAAAGAGGGACCAAAACATCCGCAAACTAACTGGCAATACAACTATAAAATAACTGGCCGACCTGCCGCGACAAATCATCAACTTTTCGAACAGCCATCGAATCGTGCAACCGTGCGTCTACAGAAGCAGGAGCAGAAACAGTTTTGAGGAAACACGGATCGGACGCTTGGGGTATAAAGAGGTGTGTTTTGGGTGTCCGGGAGGAATTTCCACATTATAGTAGCGTATCAATCTTCGGTGGCGGATCAATTTTTTTGGTGGCAAATAATTCAAGGTGTTATTCACTGCTGTCTGGGATTGAAGCATTGGGGGAAAGTACAGGTGTCTGGGGGAGTTTCCACATTTTGAGTAGCGGATCAATTTTCGGTGGCGGATAAATCAAGGTGTCATTTATTGCTGTTTGGGATTGTAACTGTGGGGGAAGTGCAGGTGCCTGGGAAATTACACCGAAGAGTAGCGGATCAACATTTCGGCGGATGAGAAGAAGAAACAATTTGATTTTATTTTGAAGAAAAATCAATAGAGTGCGTGCATTTTTGAGCGTCTACAATCGTGCGGTGCTGTTTGGTGTGCTTTATCACTGTTATATTTTTGAATACGCTTTATCAAACTCGGGTATTTTGGACAACGATATGAGTGACGTCTGGGACATTTGTGATACGAGGGAGTGCGTGATGCCGAAGGACAGACAACGGAGCGGGATCTATGTGAACACGAAGAAGATGTTACATGACTACATGTCGATAATAGATGAAGAAATGCGGACACTAACTGAAATGCAGGAAGTCATGAAGACCAGATTATGTGGGATGAAGGGATCGGTTGATGCCAGGGATACGATGAACAGCGGTGATTCAGGTTTCGGTGACTCTGAGTCTGACACATCTTCGAATGCTGATAGTTTGGAAGTCTCCGGAGAAGAATTTCGGCGGACAAAACGACAACCAGTGTGCGCACCATCCACAACCAATGATGATGGGGGCATGAAAGAGTATCATGAGTTAGGTAGAATGTTATTGGCGAGCAATCAGATGTCAGGGAGTGAGTCAGTGTGTGAGCGACAGCCAGTGACAGCTACAGCGACAGCCAACACCAGTGGTGTTCGGGATAACCCTCATGATGGGTTAACTACGGCTATAAATGCATTGGCAGCCGAGTTACGAATAAACAGGACCCGAGAAGAAAGAATTCGTTTGATGACTGGGCCATTCGATATATTTGATGGATCAGAGAAGGGGAGTTATCTTGACTGGATTGCGGATGTGAAGTTCAATGTGGAAGATGACTGGGTGTCGGATGAATTGAAGCTATGGCATTTGAAGAAGCGGCTTGGGGGAAAAGCGTTGATACGGTTCAATAAACAGCTGTTCAACCCTACATGGAAGGAGGCATTGGATCATTTGGAGCGCAACTATCGCATACATCAGACAATAACAGAGAAGATGCGCATGTTTGTGGGCAGGGATCAGCAGGGGGATGAGTGTGTGTTGGACTACGCGGGGGTTCTGAGGCAGCTGTGTCCATTTGATGTCGAGATAGAACGGGATTCAGCATTGAAGGAGCGACTATGTGCGGGATTACTACGAGATGATTTTGCGGTGCAGGCTGGGGTTTCAGCGGATAAGGGGCAGTCGTTTGGGGAAATCGTAGAGGTGTTGGCAAACCAGGAGGAGGTGGAAGAGAGACGGAGAAATGCCAGGAAGAGCGTCAACAGCAGACTGAATTCATGCACAAGGGGAGGGAGCGAGCAAAGCTCGGATGCAATCAGCAGTGTGTCAGACATGAGCGTGCAGCAAATCATGAAGCGGAAATGGGGGCACAGGTGGAATGTGAGGTGTTATATCTGTTCAGGTGTGGGACACAAGGCAAGAGATCATGGGCCGTTGGGGTATAGAGAGAGGTATAAGATGATCGACAGACAGAGTGTACGTGCGCAGCTGCAGTTCCAACAGAAGTTCTACAAGTCGAGGAGACGCAAGCACGATGGGTGTTCTGATTTGGGGGAGAGTGAGTTGGGGCGATCTGATGTGGACGTTAATTGGAGAGAGCAGCGAACGACGCAGCGTACGAATTGTGACCGCGAGATTGAGGAGATACAAGTTATAAAGAAGCCTGGTCACATTGGAGTCAACAAGCTGGTGAAGGATAAGTGCGAGCGTATGAGCTGTGACCGCGAGAATGAGGCAACACTAGTTAAAAAGAAGACTGGTCACAGTTTGGTCAACGAGCAGGACAAGTGCAAGCAGCGATTGAGTACGAGCTGTGACCGCGAGAATCAGGGAATAAGTTATAAAGAAGCCTGGTCACAGCGGGGTCAACGGGCAGGTCAAAGGCGAGCAAGAGCGCAATGGGTGTGGCAGATCAAAGAAGACAACCAGTGACAAGCGCAAACGAGTCACGATTGAAATGGACTTGGCCGACTTATTGACTCTAGGCCTTTGATACTTGATGATTGATGAACGTTTTCAGTAAAACATTGGAAAATTTATAGTTCTTTGCAGCCTGCTTTAAAGTCGATTTATTGAAAATTGTTTTGATTAGGATAGCTTTATCATGCTTATTGCTAATTTCTACGTCTATTCTGGTGGCAAGAGGAGGAGTAAGATGATTGTGCCTAAATCATCTTGTATTTTAGCTAACCCTGTATTACTTTTAAATATTTGAATGTATGTTTCTATGGTGACAACCAGTCAATATTATTGTTACGTCATTGTGCTAGGGATTAGTACTTGTATTTTGAGACGCGCATATTTTATGTATAGAAAATAACAGGCAGTTCAGTGTTGCGCTTTGGGCCCTAAAGAGTGGCTGCGTGTTTCGTGTGTTGCGCTGTAGGAAATTTTATGAAGTGAGAGCGCAAGTTGTGTTTTATATTCCGCTAATAATTGAACAGATATTAATTATACTGGTGTCCGGGTGTTATATTAATATATTATATGAAATATTGTATAATCGGATGAGGAATCGGAGCCGGACTTGATGATATAGCAACAGAAAGAGGGACCAAAACATCCGCAAACTAACTGGCAATACAACTATAAAATAACTTTAACACAAAAGTCGGTTTCCTTGCTATAGACTGACGAAGACTGATTTTTGAGTATGTACAATACAGTAAAATTATCGATCAGAGAATCATCATTGATGATTCAGTACCCATTTAGGAGAGATTTCAAATGTAGTCTCCTAATCAAACTAAAATTCTTTAAGATAGACCGCAGATTTGGATACGCGACTACATGTAATTAAGACTTTTCTGCGCGTGAAATAGATTGTCAAATAGAGTGTCATTTCTACATTTTTATATACATCTCTATATTTAGTAAAAGAAATCATTCACCATAATTGATAAGTTACTGTAATGAATACTGTAAAGATAAATGGCGCGTGAAACATGATTTAAAAAATTGGTTGAAATAATTAGTTCGAATGCTGTTTCTGTAAAAACATGCCATGCGTAACTTAAACAAATTTACGTGGTTTAACAGTAGTTTTCAGCGCTTAGACCTGAATTAATAAAACTAAACCTGATTTCAGAGGCTGTCGACAGCGAAGACGAGACAATCTTCAGTTGGATTGGCTGATGACGATGTCGATGGAATATGAGGTTGTTGTTAGAAGACAAAAACGATTGAATACAACTTAAGAGCCGAATTGGACAGCATGCTTGCAGGTTTATGTACCCAAAACAACTAAATGTAAAAACAAAGGTGGTTTTAGAATGAAAATTAAACAAAATTACATAACAACTGAACGAGAATATGACATATCATAACATGTTTAGCCCGAAACTATTTCCGTCCTTTTTATGTGCAGTGCAGACCAATAAAGTAATTAAACCATAAGTGGTTGTTAAGTTTTTATGTTCATAAACAATAAAAAAATTAAAATAGCCTAAGCCGGTAAACTTTCAAACAATATGTACTTTGACAAGAAAACAACAATAGGAGTCAAAATGTGCAACATTTAGGGATAATAAATTTCTCCCATGGCCCATGACCAACTTTTATCTCCTTTTTAGTTCAAAAGTTTTGGAATAAAACTAGTAAAAATTCGCGGAAAGATGATATGAATTAAGTAGGATAAACCAAAAAAACACTCGATATTACATCAAATGACATTAAAAACGCAATTTGCCACTTGCTGCCACCCTTGTTAACACCCCTGTTACATGCAGTGGCGGGTGAATAAATATCTTAATTGTGGGAAATCTTCTATTTAGAAAACGAATTGAAAATACTCATAATTAGATTACACACATATTAGGAAATAACCATTAATTCTTCAGCTGTCCAAATGATAAATGTTTTGTTTTTCTCTTTTTTGTTGTCATCCGCAAACGTGCCAAATACACTGCATGCCTGCGTGCGCGCATATTGTAACTATTCACTGGCACATAATAAATAACATCTGTATTTTGATTTTAATAATATCTCGGCTATTTTTTTAATTGCCCCTAACTTCAGCCTTGATTAGTCATGACAAATTAAGTTGTTCAGTGCAGTAGCAAGAAGTTTTCTTCTTGAGGTGTATGCAAAAAGAGTCATAAAACAAATTTGTATCTCTTCTTTCAATAAAGTCCTCCAATCAAACTGTATTCACCATTATTGTCTTTTTACATAAGGGAAATTTTTCTTCTTGCAGTTCTCAATTCTGACCGAGTTTCAGTATCATACAATTCATTCTTTCATACATTATTAAAAAAATAACGTACTAAGATAAGCATTGGCGACCATAAAGTATATATAGGTTGTGGTTCAAAATGAATTGGCTTACAACACATGTATAAGCTTCACATTATTCCAATGAATTTCATGTATATTACGTGCTTTCAATGTAGATTTACAATACATGCTGTGTTTTCATTTTACCTTTCACTATGCTGTGCTGTCTTTCGCAGATTTACTCATCTTGTTTTTATGCTGTTTTTCTATTAAAAGTAAGTAAAATTTGTGATTTATTATGGTTATTCATTTTATATGTACATTGTGAGTAAGTGCTTGAGTGATTGAGTTAGCGAGTGAGTGAGTGTGTGAGTAAGTGAGTGAGTGAGGATTGGGTTAGTAGATGAGTTTTTACAGGAGTATACGCATAAAAAGTAATGAGGACCTCTTGGTTTCCGATTGGCTGTCTAGCAATGAAAATTCTAATGAAATAAAAATGTCTGGACAACCCCTCGTACTCACACACCGCGCCAACGGGAAGGCGGGTCCAAAACGCGGTGTACAGAACAACAGAAATAGAAATAAAGGAAGTTTTTGCAATGGTATATCAGTGAATTTGCATGACTGAGTATAGGTTTCTGGTTTATCATCATTTTTTAATCCGAACTGTGAAAAACTGAACCTAATTCAAATCATTCAAACGAGTTGAAATTTACTACAATGATACCAACTGCATATGACATTATAAACGTGTGCAAAAAATCATGAGATTTTCTTAACAGACCAATTACATGCATATTTCCCAAAATTCCGACCTCATTATTAAACACAATTTGAATGCGCGCCATAGTAAACTGCTTCGACAGAATACGTTTAATTACGTAACATGACAAACAACGCAACGAGACAAGGCTGAATGAGCGAAACATTATGTTTATGTTAAACGACGCATGTTAACATGTTAAACGACGCATCGGATTTGGCTAAACAATTGAAACATTACAAGCACAGAACAGCACGCATGACGTAAGGGGTATACTGAAATAATGAAACATTAGGTAGCTAGCGAATTTCATTACATTTGAGAAGAACCCAATTTGACGTGAAACATCAGGTAAATTTCAATGCATGGAATGGTATATACTAGACAGTTCTTAAAAGTGTGGACCCACGACCGCAACCATTCCGGTTAAATCGGATTTTTTTTATTCCTTTGTTTCCCGGGGCTTTTAGAACAAAGCCCGGGCCCGGGCGATAACTTCGGTGAAAACACCCAGGTCCGGGCCCGGCTGGGGCTTTTAGAACTTTTTTACCCGGGCTTTTCTGAGGCCCGGACGAAATAAAAATAAAGTTTCCAACTTTTCTTAATCTCCGGGCCCGGGCCCCGGGGCTTTTAGAACAAAGCCCGGAAAAAGCCCGGAGATTTGTGGGCGGAGTCGAAAAGCCCGGACATTTTTTGAGAAAGCCGGGTCTTTTAGAACTTTTCATTTGGGAAATCCGGGCTTTTAGAACTGAATTCCCGGGCCCGGGCCCGGGGCTTTTAGAGTTACCCGACTTTGTGTACAAATGTAAAGTTGCCGTCAATTTGTGTTTACTATTTTTTTCATTTAGTTTAGTTTAGTTTTATTCGTGGTCAGTATAGGTGTCATGGGTACAGATATGCATTTACATTATTTGAATGAGGCATGTTAGACAAAAGACTGCAAAAGATTTCAATAGAAGGGTTTGGAGGTTAACTTTTAATGCGTGTTTTCAGAGTTACGAGAGCAAAGGCCGTCCAAGATTAATCAATGCGTTATGCAACATGCAAGCAGATAAACTCCAAAAGCTTCAGGTATCAGCAATGGCTTAGTTCAGGGTTATACAGATTCGGCAATCTGATTCTGAACATCCGCACATCCATCCAAAAATGTCCCGTAATCTGTAGGCTTAGACTTAAGCTTAAATTGTCGTAGTTTATGACGGATGTGCAGCTTTTGAATGGATGTGCGGATGTGCAGAATCAGATTACCGTACAGATTATCAATAGCTGGGATTGGATTAAGGATTGAAGAGACAAATGAGGTTCCTTCAAAGTTGGTCAGGCGGCGATCACCGCTGCAACTTTTCTCCAAACCCGTAACCTAAGCCTACACATAAACTTGGACAGAAGATTGATGCTCTTGCACGGAACGGCAATCCCAATAACAGTTTTATTGGACTGACTGAATATAATATAAATAAAACATATTCTAACCTTGATTTAGCTTCTTTCCTTACCCACTGTCATCATCACCCTCATCATCACTCTCATCGGCCGTTCGTTCGAGCTGACCATCGAACGCCAAGGTAGGGTGGTAGGCCAGCTGAAAAATTTTGTGTAATAATTAACCCTGGATAGGCTATACATGTACGACATCAATAGAAAACACCAGCAATACATGTGTAGAACGGCAAGATAATTGGCACAAATTCAAAAACATTAACACGGATCGTATTAACAACAAAAGCAGCTTAACTTTATTCGTTTTGAAAAAAAATGTAAAACTCAAAAAATAATTTTTCAACAAAAATAAATAAAATCAGCTAACCATCAAATCGGGCTGACCCCCTTCCACTACTTCCCCTTCTTCACCTTCTTCATTTTCTCCTTCCTTCTCATTCTCCTTTTCAACTTCTGCTCCTCTTTCTTCCGCTCCAACATCACCCGCTCCCTCATCAACTTCCTGAAATCAACGGAAAAATGACTCAGTAACGAATGGTCAGAACTAATATTTCAGTCAATATACCAGTCTATGATCTATATAGACTCTGCATAGGTTTTGTTTATACCGGTCAGGCTGTCAGTCTGTCAGTTAATTGAATTTATCCTTCAGTCAGTCAGTGAGTGACCGAGTGAGTCAGTCAGTCAGTCTGGCAGTGAGTCAGTGAGTCAGTCACTAACCATAGCTTCCATCTCCTCATCGCTGCGCGCTTGTTCTTCGGCCGCCTCCTTCAGAAGCTCCTTGAGCATCCTTGAGCTCATGGGCTGTGCCTGAAATGTAACGTTCCTGATTGACTGACCCACTTTCTGAATGACTGACAAACTATCTGACTGACTGACTGACTGAATGACTGACTAACTTTCTGCCTAGCTGACTGTCTATGTAACTCACTGGACTAACTGACTTACTTTCTGACTGACTGACTTACTGACTGACTCGCTTTATGACTGACTGACTGACTAACTTTCTGACAAACTGAATGACTGACTGTTTAACTCACTGGATTTACTGACTTTCTGATAGACTGACTGACTTACTGACTGACTGACAAACCATTGCAGTGGCCAGCCGGTGTGCCCGCTGGGCAGTAGAAGGGTGGTCCCCCTTCCACTGCCCAACGCCGCTGGGGTTCGGCATCCTCGGGTTTGCCGGATCGGCTTCCGCCAACGGCGAAACGGTGGTCGTCGTATTTAACGATTCGCTTAAATAGAATACATAGAAAGATGAATGAGTAAATGTAGCATTGGTAACTAATCATGAGATTGTATTTAAATGCTTGCCATTTTATAAGAAATAATTAGAATACAAAGTCTAATCTAGTTGGAAAACATGGAAAAGTTAATGAGGATTATGGAAAAAAAGATGGCTAACCGGAATGTTATCCGCCGCCGCTCAACTGCCTCTGCACGTCTCGCTCGGAGCCGCTGCCGATTTTCATCTCGGCTTAACTGCCGAATGCAGCTTCTCGGCATGGGGATCGCCTGGAAATAGTCAGTCAGTCAGTCAGTCAGTCAGTCAGTCAGTCAGTCAGTCAGTCAGTCAGTCAGTCAGTCAGTCAGTCAGTCAGTCAGTCAGTCAGTCAGTCAGTCAGTCAGTCAGTCAGTCAGTCAGTCAGTCAGTCAGTC
>OZ038443.1:5586377-5626377 GCA_964036265.1 Daptonema setosum
TGCTATTTTCGGATTCAGTGGTTAATGCTGCATATATGTCAGTGTTAATGTTTTGAATCAGATGCTGCTTCGTGAGTTAAAAAAGCGTAAAATCTGATTTTTACAAAAATTGACGATGATGGCCTCATAACTTCAGCATACTTCATTTTTCAAGAAATCTGATGTTATTTTTGGATGCAATGGGTAAAACTGTATATATGCCATAGTGTTGATGTTTTGAATCAGTTGATGCTTTGTGGGTTAAAAAAGCAAAAACTCTGATTTCTACACATATTGATGACGATAGCCTCATAACTTCCGCATACTTTATTTTTCAATAAATCTGATGTTATTTTTGGATTCAGTGGGTAAAACTGTATATATGCTGTAGAGTTAATATTTTGCATCAGATACCGCTTTGTGGGTGAAAATATCAAAAAACCAATTTTTGGCCTGAACATGTGTTAAAAAGTTGATTAACTTTACCCTTGGCGCTTTTTGTTGTATTCACGTCATCATCAAGCGGACTTCGGATTCCGTTGTCCATAGGTGTTATACAGAAGGGGCAAAAAGGTTTTTGTTACAAGTAATGTGTATCGTAAGCTATCATAAAAAGAAAAAATTTTGCCTGCGATTTTTCGTCATTTTTGAGTCATTTTTTGAAAAAGTGGCCGAAAAAATGAAAAATATTCGTTAGTTCTTTTTGCGATGGCGGAATTCGTGTAGATAGCCCATGATTACCCCCGGTATCGATTTTCAAGGTGCTAGCTACAGGGAACTACCCTTGTCACCAAAACGTGCGTACAGAAAAAAAAACGGAAAAAGTTCTTAGGGACCACAAAATGGTCTCTCATAGCCGGTGGGCTCAACGAATTTCTATAAAAATTCCGTCACTTATGCAACTTTTCACGATGATTAGGATTGCGTATTTCAAAATTTTATGAGTTAAAGCAATGATATAGTTTTCCAACAAAAATCGCCAAAATCGTCCAAATTGGGGTTTACCATCGAACCATATTAAGGTTTCGGACTATCGTCCAAACCTTGATAATGGGTTAAACGTTAGCGGGTTGATGAATTAATGGTCTGAAATACATAGAGTGGGTATGAAAAAAAGATTTTATTCGACATTTCACTAATTGATTACAAGCATTAAGGATAATTTTTTTGAGATTTTTTTTGAAAATCAGTAACAATATGGTAAAATAAAACAGATTTTTCCAACCACTGACTGACTGAGTAACATTAAGGTAAAATATCTACAAAAACACAAGAAATGGATAAACCAAATTGTGAAGAACATAAAATTAAAAACATGAAACAGAAAAAAATTTTGGACAACAATATGAGAAACAAGGAGGGTTAGTAATTAAGAATGAAAAAAAAACATAAAACCACTCAACTAAGTCACTACGTGCTATGATAATGATTCACAAAAACATTATGTCCCAATTTTATTTGAGAGAAAACTTACCAGACACCTTGACGCAGTTATCGATTCCACAGATTCAGTCACCATGTCAAGAAGAGCGTTTTTTATAGCACTCAGAGAGTATTTTAGGAAATTGAATTTGAATGCGTGCACTTACATACATATGAACTCACTCACTCACCTTCACTCACTCAATCAATCACTCACCTACTCACTCACTCACTCACTCACTCACTCACTCACTCACTCACTCACTCACTCACTCACTCACTCACTCACTCACTCACTCACTCACTCACTCACTCACTCACTCACTCACTCACTCACTCACTCACTCACTCACTCACTCACTCACTCACTCACTCACTCACTCACTCACTCACTCACTCACTCACTCACTCACTCACTCACTCACTCACTCACTCACTCACTCACTCACTCACTTACTCACTTACTCACTCACTCACTTTTTCACTCACTCACTCACTCACTCACTTTTTCACTCACTTACTCACTCACTTTTTCACTCACTTACTCACTCACTCATTCACGGTCATGACATGGTTTTCTATTTTAACAACAAAAAGGCTAAAAAACCAGCGACAGCCATAACAGATGTCCGCGCCAAGTGCCGTTTCACAGTTCACTTTTCATCAATGATATAGACAGCATTGCAGAAACTCTACACAAATAACGGGATAACGACAACCACTAACATTGATTTACAAGCTGTTGGTTTTGGTTCTATGATGTGCAGTGAACACAATTTGAAAGAACGTTGCTCAAAGAACGTGGGCTAAACTCTAGGCAATCAGTTGGGTAACGACAATCACCTGAAATATCCGGTAACTTAATCTAATGACTCATACAGGTTTCATAACAATGGACATGGAGATATAATAAAACCATATGATCATTCAGTACTGAACCTGAACAAAAGAGATAACTCACTAACTCACTCACTCACTCACTCACTCACTCACTCACTCACTCACTCACTCACTCACTCACTCACTCACTCACTCACTCACTCACTCACTCACTCACTCACTCACTCACTCACTCACTAACTAACTAACTCATTTATTCGCGATCAAGCTATACGATAGTTTCATTGTTAACTGTTTGTCTTTCGATTTGCTGACAGATACTTCTATTATTTCATCGTTAAAAATTTTTCATGTTGTATTCTAGTAAAGCATTGTCATTACGACTCACTCGCTCACACACACAATCGTTCGTTCATTCACTAAGATATGCTTTTGAGTTACTGAAAGAGTGCATGAATGAGTGAGTGAGTGACCGACTGACTGACCAACATGTATGTACTATGTGAATTTAATCAAAGTTCATGTGAGAAGCCGCCGTGCCATCAAAAGTCACTATGAATTTAAATACAAACTTGTTTTTACTCATCACCCACATTAACACTGGAGTGCATGTTCTGGATGCTTAACGACCTTATTGGCACCAGTGAGTGAGTGAAGAAGTGAGTGACTGACTGGTTGACTGAGTGTGTAGGTTCAACCAGGGTTAAAAGTCAATTGTGTTTCAATCAGCGAGACTTTTGTGTTCTACAGGGTGGGCCAAAAAAACTCTGCGATTTTGTGAGACCATAACTTTTACTGTGGACCATGAATTTCTTTGAAATTTACAGGTTATTTCAATAACATATTAACTTAGTTTTCTCTAAAATTTCATTGATAAATCTAACACACATCGGCCACACGGTCAGAATACATAAAAATTTCACTTTTGTCTTTAAACGGCGTCATTATTGTGAAGAGAAATCATGTGCATACGTCACTTAAAAGCATTAATTTGTTTATTTATTGAAAGAATGAATTAAATAATTGTCCAAAAAACAAAAGTTATGTGGTTAATTATTATAATAATTTATTTCAAAACCATTCTTCTAATAACGCGATAGTTCTGGTGTTAAACTGTTTTTCATGTCTGTTACCGGTTGTTGAGTTCCTCCTCAGCGATATTTCGTTTCAAATACGTTACCTTTTTCTCAAAACTTCAAGTTCAATGAATAAAAAATCAAGATTTATGAAAAACATGCTCGCTCTGTCCATACGTCAATGTTTTTTGGGGAACGTTAGTCGGCGCGGTAAAAGCTTGTTTTAAAAAGCTGGTTATGGCAAATGTTGAGTTTTCCACGTACCGTGGTTGTTTATTTCGCAAATTTCATGCTTATATGCAATGTATGTCTTTGAAATTATAGGACGATAAAAATTAATAAATCAGTGAGATATTCTGAGATTTTCCTTCAAATTCATGAATAAAAATCAACTCTAAGGTAATGCCGTACATCAGACAAGGGAACAAAAAGCAATCATCTTACTGTAAGAGTTTTCCATTCACATTGAAACTAAATTTAAACCGAATTGCTACTTAAACAAGTTTATTTTAATCCTTGTATTATTATTTAGTTCACTCGTTCCACTCAATATTAGATTAATACCTAAAACTAACTTATACACATGATTTCTCTTTGAAATAATGACGCCGTTTAAAGGAAAAACTAAAATTTTCATGTATCCTGATCGTGTGGCCGGTGTGTGTTAGATATCTCATTGAAATTTTAGAGAAAATTAAGTTCATATGCTATTGAAATAACCTGCAAATTTCAAAGAAATTCAAGGTCCACAGCAAAAGTTATGGTCTCACAAAATCGCAGAGTTTTTTTGGCTCACTTTGTAGTATCTACGAGAGTAATCTGATTAAAAAAATCTGTGAGTGAGTGAGTGCGTGAGTGAGTGAGTGAGTGAGTGAGTGAGTGAGTGAGTGAGTGAGTGAGTGAGTGAGTGAGTGAGTGTTTTAGGGAGTGACTAACTGACTGACTTGAACAGTTATGTAGTTTCTCTCTAAAATTTATTCACTCACTCACTCATTCACTCACTCACTCACTCACTCACTCACTCACTCACTCACTCACTCATTCACTCACTCACACACTCACTCACTCACTCAGTCACTCATTCACTCACTCACTCACTCACTCACTCACTCACTCACTCACTCACTCACTCACTCACTCACTCACTCACTCACTCACTCACTCACTCACTCACTCACTCACTCACTCACTCACTCACTCACTCACTCACTCACTCACTCACTCACTCACTCACTCACTCACTCATTCACTCACTCATTCATTTACTCACTCACTCACTCATTCACTCACTCACTCACTCATTTTGCAGCAAGAACCTGCGGTTCGAGATTGACCGTCGGTTGACGGCTCTGGCTGACGCCGAGGCAAGATTGAAGTCTGAGATCTCGCGTTTGAAGAAGAAGTACCAGGCGGAAATTGCCGAGCTGGAGATGACCGTCGACAACCTGAACCGTGCCAACATCGAGGCCCAGAAGACCATCAAGACGCAGTTGCTGTTGTTTTTGTTGTTGTGTTTTCCAATCATTTCATTCGTTTGGCATCTCTGCTTTGTAAAAACATAGCACAATAGCACTCACTCACTCACTCACTAACTCACTCACTCACTCACTCACTCACTCACTCACTCACTCACTCACTCACTCACTCACTCACTCACTCACTCACTCACTCACTCACTCACTCACTCACTCACTCACTCACTCACTCACTCACTCATTCACTCATTCACTCTCGTTTTGCATTGACTATAAATTTTTTTACATCGTTATATTGGGTAATTTCACTGTTTGTCTTTTCCAGCATTTTTCTGAAACTGAGTCTTTAGAACCCTAGCCGAAAGTCTGACACAATTTTTTTTCTAAGCCGCTAGCCCATCAGTGTTGTTGTTTCTTTCACGTGGCTGGAAAAACTGTGCAAACGTAGTCACTTGTGAAAGGTTTCTTCGTTGAGCCAGTTCGATGGGTTTTCAATTTTAGTCTTATAACTATGTAATTGAATATATCTAGGCGTTTGCTCTTGGCGAGTGGTCAGCGGTATTTCCCGCGCTTAACGTGCTGAGTATATGCCTTAGACAGCGACGATGGTCAGGTGCACTATTAGTTTCTAATACCGGACTTCAGGTGAGGCTTAGGATAAGGAATTCATGCATGCCACACTACTTAGTCGCCGATTCTGACTCAACCCAGAGAATAGCTAAATCATCAAAAAGGTTAGCTAGAGAATAGCTAAATAGTTGGTATCATCAAGTAGTGTGATGGTTGTGGTTATAATATAGCGATGAAAGAAAGTGTGTCGCACAAGTTTTGTTCTACAAGCTTTGGGTAAGTTGCACTGCAGGATAGTTGCATTGAAAGTTAAGTTTTGCATTGTGTAACGACAGCCACTGGCATCTGTCGTGTACATAGTTCAGCGTAAAAAAATTAAGTTCCTGCGACACATTTTCTTCTCTTTGCTATACAGGCATATATGTAGTCGAATTTTTTGGTTACGCCTTTTTTTAGGAACTTTTTTTGTGTAAACTTTTTCCTCACCCAGAAATTGGCGGTCGAAAGCAGCTGTTTGGGTTGATGAAAAGGTTTTATACACAAAAATTTTTCTAAAAAGAGTCATAATCATCTTTTTAAGAACTTTTCTGTTTACACAAAAAAGTTCCCAAAAAAGGCGTAACCAAAAAATTCGACTATACATGAATGTAACATTAATTTATAGATTAAAAATACCGGTCCTCAAACGTTTTTCTTTGAAACCTATCTCACAAATTATTTTGGCGAATTTTCCGAATCAGAAATTCAGGATGTCTTTCGAAATCTTTTTTCCTTTGGTGTAATTTTTTGGCATTTGAACAGAGTTTGAGGGTCAGTATTTGAATCTTCATTTCCATAACAGCACGGATCAGTTCCTATGTATTTTGTTATCACCAAAAGCTATATACCGTGTAAAACAATAGAGATCTGTGCGTTATGGAAACTGACATAATTTGTAATAAATAATAATTCAAATTATCCATTCCGCAGAATAATCACTGGAAATTTTTCAATAAAATCAAGTTCGATTAAAAATATAAACAAAAAATCTTGGTGGCGTATTGGCAATCTCGGGTAGCAAAATAAAAAAATATAATTCAGTTATGAAGAAGTTGCACAATATTAATTAGCTAAAAATTCTCAACCTGTGGAATAATTTCTAGCACTTTTTTCCGATTTGTAGTTTCAAGCTTTCTGAAAATGTCAACACATTGTGTTTGCTTATAAAATTGTAAAAATCTATCAAATCAGGGAAAACTTCGTACACAGGTTTCACATCGGAAGTGATTCAAAAAAGTCCACAGATTAAAAATCGTAACTTAAACCCATATGTTGTTTCTGTAAGCAGAAATATTTCCCAACACGTCTGATAATGAAACATTTCTGGCCTCAACTCAACTAGGTTGACACCCTAGTTAAACACGGTATAGTATGAAGTGATGATGATTGATGTGCGTGTTAACACTGATTGACTGATGTTTCATTATCAGACAAATTAGGCAATATTTTAGCTTGCAGAAACAACATACTGGCTATAAACAATAATTGCACGAGGTAATGAGAGGAAATAAATGAAATCGGCATTGTTATTCTCATTGATGACCGACCAGCTGTAAATAAACATTATATTATAGCTAAATAAACATTATATTATAGCTTGGTCAAGGTTTCTTGTTATCAGAAATAAATTTTCTGGGTCGAATTCGCACGTATGCAATGAATTAAATGCATTTTGTGCAAACTTGATGTGAGAGAGATTTGATTTACGAAAATTTGAAAGCGCGCCAAAAACAGAAAAACTGATTTAGATTCAAAATTTTTTTTGGCTAACAAGAAACCCTGGATAGGCTATATCAACCATCGAAGCGATAACTCAAACAACGCCGAATTCAATTATATAAGGAATGAATTATATATAAATATGTAATTAATTATATATTGAATGAAGATTATCAATAATGGTATTCAATGTACTTTATAGAGAATGATAACCACAACCAACACAATACTCAACGACAACCAATTGGCATTTTCCTAGAATTATACCTTGAAATAAAATATATTGATCGCAAATATAAACCACATGAATTACTTTTTCTACCCTCAAGCCCATAAATCATCGCAGAAACCTAGGTAATTTGGCACTACAACAGACATACTGAGAGACAGACAGACAGACAGACAGACAGACAGACAGACAAACAGACAGACAGACAGACATGTACATATCTTACCCACTTTGCTTAGTTCAGAAGTGACTGGGAGCTATTACTACAGCATTTTCAATTGATTAGAGGACCAAAATTGAAAGCCTATAAATTTTCGCTCAGTAAAATTTTTTGCAAGCACAGACATCTGAAATCAGATGCACGTTAAGCGGTTCTCATGAACGGACTTGGACTTCATAGAAATAAAAATTTTCAGCCACTTTCATGTAGTCAAATAACATTAGTCAGCCGGATCTATTTCTCCCTTTGAATTTGGTGCACAGGTAAAACTCTTTAGCTTAATTGTCGACTATGATACCCAATTCTTCACTAGCGGACGCTAGCGGACGAGAAGGGGTGGGGAAAAGTGGAATTCCCCCTCTTTGGTGTTTTCAAAAAAGTAGAGTTTGTTCATCAAAATGGCCCAATTTCTGCCAATTCCCCCCTCTTTGGAGAGATTCTCCTCCCTTTGGAGGTTTGACTCGTCCGCTAGTGAGCAGACGAAAAATGAGTGGAATTTCCCCTCATTGGCGGGACTGAAAAGTACAGCTCGTCCTTTTTTGTTTACGTGAAAAGACCCATAATACTAAAATAATACCCTCCTTGATGGATATTTCCATCCCTTTGGAGGGTTAGCTCGTCCGCCGTGTTCCCTTTCCCCATGGAGTGAAATCGTTCGATTAAAATTATTATTGGTTTTCACTCTGAAACATTAGTTGTTTTATCCAGTTCCAGAGTAACGTGAAGTTCACTAGCGGACGAGAAGGGGAGGGAAAAGTGAAATTCCCCCTCTTTGGCGGTTTCAAAAAAAAGAGTTTGTTCCTTATGGGGTAGGTAAGATGGCCTATTTTCCGCCAATTCCCCTTCTTTGAAGAAATTCCCCTGCCTTTGTAGGTTTTGCTCGTCCGCTGGTGACGTGAAGTCCGTAAATAGGAAGCAGAAATTAATGTCAAGTAGCACACCAAATTTCTAGTTCTTGAACAGCGGATGAATACTAGATAAATAGTCATGATCAATCCCATTTGAGAAGCTAAAAAATTTTGCAAATTTTTTTAGTTAAATAAAATGTTTGATGGAAACTTTTTGACGTCATTACTTATCCGCTAATAGTCGTACGTTACACTCGATTAAAATGTAGAACAAAATAAAATACGGCTGCTGTCTGATGTACAAGCTGCCAGGCAACCCAATACAAGAATAAGTAAACCCATTCCGAGTGATATTTTTATGTTTTTTATTGATTTTTTTAGTTTTTTTTAATGTAACAACATGTGTTTGAATTGTGACCCCCCCGACACCACACAAAATAACAATAACAAAATACAATGGCACAAAATAATGGCATAACAACATCAACAACAACGACAACAAATATGACAACCTATAAAAACATCAATACAATACAAACACAATAATTAAAGCACCGTTGATTTGCGAACTCGTGATTGCAAACCGTCAAAAAATCATAAAAAACTAGGAAAAAAAGAAAGAAAATAAAAAAAAACTAAAAAAAACTACCACGAGGTGCCACGAGTTACGCGAATCGACGGCACCCCCGAGTGCCGAAAAAAATTCGCCACCAACCTCAAAATCAGAAAAAATGCCGGTAGCTCAATCGCGTACCGGCCTTGCGAGATCGGGTGGTCGGCCCGAACGGATCGCCCGCCTGCACGTACCGAGGCACCTGTACGGCCTCATAGTACTTGACGAGGCCCCTCAACAGCACTCTCTCGCCAACCGCGTACTTTTTCTGTAATGAGTGAGTGAGTGAGTGAGTGAGTGAGTGAGTGAGTAAGTGAGTGAGTGAGTGAGTGAGTGAGTGAGTGAGTGAGTGAGTGAGTGAGTGAGTGAGTGAGTGAGTGAGTGAGTGAGTGAGTGAGTGAGTGAGTGAGTGAGTGAGTGAGTGAGTGAGTGAGTGAGTGAGTGAGTGAGTGAGTGAGTGAGTAAGTGAGTGAGTGAATGAGTGAATGGGTGAGTGAGTGAGTGAGTGAGTGAGTGAGTGAGTGAGTGAGTAATTATCAAAGGCAACAAACCTGTTCGAGCACGATCGGCTGCGGCTCATCCTCGTCATCATCATCATCATCTTCAGCCTCCTCCTCAAACTGGCTGTTGAATGGGGCCGCCGGCTGGAATGGCGCCTGAAATGTATAATCATGTTAATAAAAGTCGAAACTTTTATAAATAAATCGAATAAAAAAATTCGAATCAACAATATTTTTGACATTTTTGTAAAACTTATCAGTGTGTGAACTGCGCATAAGTTGGGTTCGTTCGAGTCAACACTATAGTAAATGTTCCAAATCGATTCGAAGAAGACTGAATTTTTGAATGCGCGCCAAAATCAAGTTCTTGGTATTTTGTAAAACTTTTCGATGTGTGAACTGCGTGTAAATTGGTGTAATTTGAGCAATAACTATTGTATTCTCAGCCGATTTGGACGGACGAGCCAAACCTTTAAAGGGAGGGGAATTTCCCCAAAGAGAAGGGAATTCGCAGAAATTTAACCATTTTACCTGCACCTTAAGGAACAAACACTACTTTTTGAAACCGTTAAAAAGGGGGGAATTCCACTTTTCCCTCCCCTTCTCGTCCGCTAGTGTCATATACGTATCGGTGTCTGATGTTTCACTATGGTTTTTTGGTGTCGCACTGATTGCTATGTTCAAAAAAGTCTTTATATGAAAAAAGCTGGCGGTCTTCAAATTCAGTCCACAAATCAATAGAGAGCACTGGCGGACGAGCTGAATCCCCAAAGAGAGGGGAATTTTATCAAGGGGCGGAGGGGAATCGGCAGTTTCCAGGCCATTTTACCTACACCTTTGGGAACAAATTCTATTTGTGAAACAGCCAAAGAGGGGGAATTCCACTTTTCCCACCCCTTCTCGTCCGCTAGTGGTGCTATACTAGGAAGTCTGCGACAATAAAAGAACTGGCGGACGAGCTAATTTCCCAAAGGGAGGGGAATTTCGTCTCAGACTGGGGAATGGGTAATTTTCTGGTCATTATACCTACACCATAGAGAACCTTATACTTTTTGAAAACACCAAAGAGGGGGAATTCCCCTTTTCCCACCCCTTCTCGTTTGCTAGTGTATGTATGGAACGGCAAGGCAAACTCATAAACACGGAGGTACATACCTATGTATATGTACATGCAGCCTATCCAGGGTTGGGGAATCGGTCATCTTTGCCACCGAGACAAGTTTGCCACTGAAAACCCCCCAAAAAAGTGGCAAACTTGTCTCGATTTAGAGTGGCAAACTTGTCTCGGTGGCAAAGATGACACACAGTCCAGGGTTGCTTGTTACCCAGAACAAATCAATTTCACACTTTGTTCTGGCGTTAGTTCAAAATTTAAATAAACAAACTTTTTTCAGACGACACTTAACAACATACGAAAGTCACGCTTAAAATTATTGTTTATGTGGTAACGGATTCAATAAAAACAATTTTCGGTAACAAGAAACCCTGACCAAGCTATAACAATAACAATCCGATCTGTCAAAAAATTAAAATAAGGTAAAAATATAAAGTAAAAATATCCAGCTAACCTCTTCTTCAGGTGGGCCGGCCTCCGCCTCCTCATCTTCATCCTCATCATCATCATCATCATCATCACCCTCAACACCTTCCTCAACTTCTTCGCCTTCTTCTTCTCCTCCACTCACTTGCTCAACGGACACCGCCGCTTCTCCCTCACTTTCTTCACTCTCCACCACATCCTGAAATTAAAAGTAAAATTAGCCAGTCAGTCAGTCAGTCAGTCAGTCAGTCAGTCAGTCAGACAGTCAGTCAGTCAGTCACTCAGTCAGTCAGTCAGACAGTCAGACAGTCACTCAGTCAGTCAGTCAGTCAGTCAGTCAGTCAGTCAGTCAGACAGTCACTCAGTCAGTCAGTCAGTCAGTCAGTCAGTCAGTCAGTCAGTCAGTCAGTCAGTCAGTCAGTCAGTCAGTCAGTCACTCAGTCAGTCAGTCAGACAGTCAGACAGTCAGTCAGTCAGTCAGTCAGTCAGTCAGTCAGTCAGTCAGTCAGTCAGTCAGTCAGTCAGTCAGTCAGTCAGTCAGTCAGTCAGTCAGTCAGTCAGTCAGTCAGTCAGTCAGTCAGTCAGTCAGTCAGTCAGACAGTCAGACAGTCACTCAGTCAGTCAGTCAATCACCAACCGTGTGCGCTTCACGGGCGGGTGTGCTGGGTGCCGATTGGCTCATTATTATTAATGGTGATGGAGTTGAAGGTTTGTTTGAAATTTCTGAAATACAACTCAAAATAATACCCCATGTTTACTATTTGTTACCAATTTATCTATCGAAGGAGCAACAAGCAAGTGAATAAATCAACTCATAAAAAGTACACTTTTCATCGTTCGGTAAAAGTAAAATGTACACAAGGTATGGGGAAAACGATTTGACATACGATAATTTGATAATTTTACTGTAAAGATCTGATTGGTTTAACAAAACAACAGAAAAAAATTATCAAAATGATGAAACGGAATACCGATAGTAGAATGAAGAAAGCTCAATGGCTTACATACAACCTATTTTCGTCAACCTATGTACAATAATGACCTATGTATGTGCAAGTAACAGGAAGAGTCAGTGTCAAAAAGAATGACTGTAAAAACAATGACAACAAACAAATGAATAAGGATAAGTGAAAAATCTATTTTGGCGGATCACTGCTTTTATTGATTGACGATGTTGTGCAAGTCGAAATTTCTGGCAGTAACCTTTTGTGTGGCTGTCGTTATAAAGAAGTCGCTTTCCAAGTTATATTATTTTCACTAGCGGACGAGCTAATCCTCCAAAGGGAGGGGAATGTCGTCAGAGAGGGGGAATCGGCGGAAATTAGGCCTATTTTACTTACACGTTAGAGAACAAAATCTACTTTTTAAATCGCCAAAGCGGGGGGGGGGGGAATTCCACTTTTCCCTCCCCTTCTCGTCCGCTAATGATTATTTTCATATCAATCTTTCCATGTGGACACTAGCGAACGGTAAGGGTGGGAAAAGTGGAATTCCCCCTTTTTGGGTGTTTCAAAAAAGAAAGTTTTTTTATTTTTACTTACCTTTTTTACTTGGACTTCTTTATAACTGAAGCCATAAGGGACACTAATACCATATCAGAATGGTGTTTTCGTAGCGGCCAGAGATTTTAATAAACTGACGGGCAATGGCAGAAATATGTTCCTCAAGGTTTAGGTAAAATGGCCGAATTTCTGCTAATCCCCCCCCCCCTCTTTGGAGAGATTCTCCTCCCTTTAGAGGTTTGGCTCTACCGCCAGTGCATGTTGATTTTGTGTTTTACATTATTTTAAAGTTCGAATGAAGGTCAAAAGGGAGAAGTGCAAACACTGAACTTTTGACCAAAACTAAATATTTTGAGTGAATAATGATCCCCGAACATTCCATTTGTTAAATTTTTTTACTCGTTTATAATTTTTATACTTGTTTTTTTATAATCATCACACACCCCTTCACTGGAACCGCAAAACGCTTGAGCCAGATCTTTTACTACCTCAACCTGACCCAACGCAAACCCAAGATTCCACTCATCACTGACATTTTGTTTTTATACCAGAATCAAAAACTTTGTTGATTTTGTTGATTTTTCCCATTATCCGTTTGTCCGATTCTCAGTTTTTTTATAACCATGCCACCGAAATCAAGACCTTCACCGAGGGGATCTAAAGTTCTCTCTTCCACGGCATCTGTTCCATCTGCCGTACCAAAAGTGAGTGAGCGAGTGAGTGAGTGAGTGAGTGAGTGAGTGAGTGAGTGAGTGAGTGAGTGAGTGAGTGAGTGAGTGAGTGAGTGAGTGAGTGAGTGAGTGAGTGAGTGAGTGAGTGAGTGAGTGAGTGAGTGAGTGAGTGAGTGAGTGAGTGAGTGAGTGAGTGAGTGAGTGAGTGAGTGAGTGAGTGAGTGAGTGAGTGAGTGAGTGAGTGAGTGAGTGAGTGAGTGAGTGAGTGAGTGAGTGAGTGAGTGAGTGAGTGAGTGAGTGAGTGAGTGAGTGAGTGAGTGAGTGAGTGAGTGAGTGAGTGAGTGAGTGAGTGAGTGAGTGAGTGAGTGAGTGAGTGAGTGAGTGAGTGAGTGAGTGAGTGAGCGAGTGAGTGAGTGAGTGAGTGAGTGAGTGAGTGAGTGAGTGAGTGAGTGAGTGAGTGAGTGAGTGAGTGAGTGAGTGAGTGAGTGAGTGAGTGAGTGAAGCTAAATTTAGAATCATGTCTGAAGCCCGTTTGGGACGAGGCCAATTATAATCCGCCGACTCACATCGATCAGACTGTCAAGATGAACAATTTGTTATGTGTGGTTAGTCATTTTAAAGTGGTTTTTCCATTCCCAGTTGATGACAATTTGGTCGGTAATATAGAGCCCACACACAGTTTTTGCTTGCAAAGCTCCCCGCTGAACAATTCACTAGTGAGACATCAGAAACATGAACAGCTCACAACACAACTTTTCGTAACCAGCATTCTAATGCGTGTGTTACACGATGTTCCTCTAATGTTTCATTAGTGAAAAGTTTTGCACGCGGTTTTGGTAGGTGATGTGTGTGTTTGCTATATAGGATAATAACATGCATTTTAATCGTTTTAACATTTTTTAATGATTTAAAAATTGATAACACCGTGGTTTGATGTAATTTTTTTATGATTCTCGCAAAGTCTTATGTATTTTAATACATATATATCTATAAGTAATTATTTCCAGTTATCAGTGGTTGTTTCACTGCTGATTCGTCTGGTAGCCACATCGTTCGGTCTGATCGCGTTGTCCAATGAAAAACCCAAGTCCGTCAAGAAATGGCTGATGGTCGAGGTTGGATTACGTCATTGGCGGACAAGAACGGTGGGAAAAGTGGAATTACCTCCTCTTTAACTGATTCAAAAAGCAGAATTTGTTCCTTAAGGTGTGGGTAAAACGGCTCAATTTCTGCCAATTCCCACTCTTTGGACAGATTCCCCTCCCTTTGGAGAATTATAGCTCTCCGCCCGTGGGTTTGGATTATGGTGATATATACAGGAAATCAGATTCGTGGCTCGATACATTAACCAACTTTTTGAGTTGCTCCTAAAATTCCCTAAATGCTCCTAAATGACTGATGAAGAATTATTTCATGTAAAATACGTAGTATTGAATTCAGTTTATAGTAGAATCCATAGTTCAACGAAAAAAAAATATTTAAAGTCAACGTCGTGTATTTATATTTCAGGTGGTTAATATCGCCCTGCAGACCGCCGTTATCGGGGGTGCCATCTATATATTCGTTATGCAAACACAAATGTTGGTTAATGTTAATATAGTATTGTCAGTTGATTATGAAACCTAATTTGAATTTGCGCTATTTTCTCAGTGATTTCAAATATTATTTCCTGTGTGATTGTTCTAACACAAAAAATACAAGCACAAATTTGAGGGGTCTCAAAAATTCGGAATAGTCCCGGTTAACATACGAAATAAATCGGGGAATAATTTAGCACCAAATATGTCCATGAGTCAGTCCGACTGTCAGTCATTATGTCAGTCAGTAATTACCTTAGTCAGTCAGTCATTCCCTCAGTCAGTCAGTCATTTCCTCAGTCCGTCAATCATTCCCTCAGTCAGTCAATCAATTAGTCAGTCATTTTCACTCAAATTACAGCCTGAGTTTCTACAATCATCATGAGCTGCTAATCTCTACGTTGGCAGACACTCGACCAGACTTAAAGGGAAAGGTCTGGAGTCCGATTCACGACCCGACGTCTTCCATGGAGGCCAGTTTTGCTTTGGTCTGTATCGGAATGATCTTCCTGACCGCAGAAGTCTGGTTGCTCGTACATGTCCGCTTCTATGGAATGTAAGTGAGTGAGTGAGATGAGTGAGTGAGTGAGTGAGTGAGTGAGTGAGTGAGTGAGTGAGTGAGTGAGTGAGTGAGTGAGTGAGTGAGTGAGTGAGTGAGTGAGTGAGTGAGTGAGTGAGTGAGTGAGTGAGTGAGTGAGTAAGTGAATGAGTGAGTGTGTGAGTGAGTGAGTGAGTGAGTGAGTGAGTGAGTGAGTGAGTGAGTGAGTGAGTGAGTGAGTGAGTGAGTGAGTGAGTGAGTGAGTGAGTGAGTGAGTGAGTGAGTGAGTGAGTGAGTGAGTGAGTGAGTGAGTGAGTGAGTGAGTGAGTGAGTGAGTGAGTGAGTGAGTGAGTGAGTGAGTGAGTGAGTGAGTGAGTGAGTGAGTGAGTGAGTGAGTGAGTGAGTGAGTGAGTAAGTAACTGACTGACTGACGGACTGACTGACTGAATAAAACGTTATTTCATCTCACATAATCATTGAATATATTTTTTCTCCGAGATTCGAAATTGGAGTAAGTTTGATCTGCCAATTCATTTCAGATACGTAAAAGTTAAAAAGGCACTGCAAAAGCCGAAGTCGTCAATTATGGGCAAGTACATCGACGAGGAAGAGGATGCGTCGCTGCCACCAGCTAAACCACCAATCCCAATGAAGAATTTGAAACCAAATGTGCGTCAACAAAAACAGCCACAACATGAAACACCACCACCACAACAACAACAACAACAACAACCACAACAACAAACACCACCACAACAGCAACAACTACCACAACAACAACCACTACCACAACAACAACAACAGCCACAACAAAAACAGCATCGTCAACAAAAACAACCACAACAACAGAAACAACCACCACGACATCAACAACAACAGAAACAACAACAACAGCAACAACAACAACAACAACAACCACGAAAGCTGAAGCCTCCATCAGAACCGAAGTCAACCGACGTGAGTGGAGGCATCTCGACTCCGAAAAAGTCGGAGAAACCTTCGGCGAGATCTGAAAAGACGCAGAGCAGAGCCACTTCCAAATCAAGCTCGGAGCGAAATAAGAAGAAAGAGGATTAAGCTGTACTTTATAGCATACTCAATTTATTTAGAGATAAAATTTTTCAAGGCACGCCATTTTTCACAGATATTGAACTGGAGTGTGTTAGGGTACGTTTATAGTCTTCCCTGGACTTTCCCAGGAAACAGTTGTCATAAGCAGCGACCAATGTGGCTGCTATAGCAAAGCGTCTTAAAATGTGAAAATCACTTTTCCCGGGAAAGTCCAGGGAAAACTAACGTACCCTGACTGATAAAAAATGGCTGTGAATGCATGCACTGTCGGACGAGCCAAACCTCCAAAAGAAGGGGAATTTCGTCAAAGAGGGGGGAATCGGCTGTATTCAGGCCATTTTACCTACACCTTAGGGAACAAACTCTGCTTTATGAAATCTCCCAAAGAGGGGGAATTCCACGTTTCCCTCCCCTTCTTGTCCGCTGGTGCATGCATGTATAGCTTTTTTTTTTTTTTTTTTTTTTTTACTTGGACTTCTTCATTAATTTTTTTTATTATTCTTCATTAGCTTGATCAAGGTATCGGTGTTAACACAAACTTTTCTAATGTTGGATTGAAGACAAAAAAGTCCATGGCGAAAATACTTTGAAATTTAGTCGCAAAATCAATTGAAAATGTTCCATGACAGTGAACTCGCTAGTTCATAACGTTAGCTTGATTTGATCAAATCTTCAATGTTTTCAAGGATTAAATTTGTGGAATCAAAAAAGATATTCATAATCAATACGATGGGTGAAAGGCCATTATGTAAAATACACGGATATGACCGATATAATCAATCTTTGCTATTATAGACTTACTTATTGCATGACTAACACTTTTTATACGATAGTTTTTCTTTGTTATTCAACAGCTGTTGTTATTATTTTCGATAGAAAAAATCACTATTATGAGAGTTAATGTTTATACACTAATATAAGAATGAAATGTGAGAATTATTTTCAATTTGATTATAGTCTACAAAATGTTTTCTGTTGCTCAGAAAATTTTTCACTACTAAATCCACTGCATGTTTTTGGCGCGCGTTCAAATTTTCGAAATAAAGTTTGGTTTGTGGAACCAATCAGCGTCGATTTTAATTCAACATACAAAAAAGAAAAACTTTGCAAAATTACCTCAATTAAAACGGATAAAAAATTCACGATAAGAAAAATGTTCATCTTAGATAAAGAAATATCTACTCTGTGAAAAATTGAAGGTTGCCGCTTCCCGATTTGGTCGAATGTCACAGGTTGAGTTTTTTTCTTCCATTTTATTAAATTTCCGCTGGTTGCATTGGAGAATTTATTCTTCATTTTCAATGTCACTTTGGAATGGTAATTACCCGTGATAATGAAACCATAAAATGTCGCCGTGGTTTTAAAAAGGCAAAGCAAATGCATTTATTAACACTGCGGTTTTTTCCTATAACTATCACCGCATCGCTGATTTTTCAATAATACGTTAAAAAAATTGCTCCTCCAACATCAAAACTGTTACTTCACCTGCTTTGCTTCACTTTTACGCATACTATTTCTACTAAAAATATTATTTCTCTTCTCGAAACAGCAACTAAAAATCACAGGTTCCCCCCATAATCGGCAATGTTTACACAAACTCTTGGGTGAGCTGATGTTTCACTAAATACGGTCAGTTGCATACAATAATTCCTTTTGTTCACCTGTAGTTTCGTTACTCACGAGTGATTTTTCTTGTAAAAATGTATGCATATGTTAATCTAAGCTATTAAATTTAGAATGACCAATCTTTAGGGTATATTTCGAATGAGAAAACCTGTTCCATGGGACAATCTGGCTGTCTCACAGTCATGTTCTCATTTGGCCACCTAATGTTGCATAGGTCTCTCTCATTCATCACTTATATACGGGCGCTGAGACTCATTGCTCAGTCAGTCAGTAAGTTGTTAGATACTTTCAAATGAGAAAATGACTTCGAATATCAAAGTTTATGATATGAAAATGGTATACGAGGTGTAATGATGTAGATTCTTTCAGTGAATCAATCGAAAGCCACGGAGAATCATGATATAACAGAATGTGATTGTGTGTGAGTGCATTGATATGTGTGCAGTGCATTGGATTATTGTGATACTTTCTTTTCACCATTTTCCGTAGTAACCTAAGAAAAGTCCTCAATGATTCATGATAATTCAAAGTAACCCGTGGAATCAATCAGAAAATTACAGCAAATTGTGATAGAAGAATGTGTATTTATGCTTTCAGTATATGGTGTGTATTGAGGGTGTACGCATACATACACACGCACAGCACATGTACATATGTACATATTGTATGTATCTTATAACATACCATTTTATACCCTTAAGTACCCTTAAATTATTAGGTTGTGGTGCATCTAAATCTTCAGACTTACTAATCTAACAGTCTTCTTTATTTTACAAGAATTTGGAAACGCGATTGAAGTGAAGAGTAAATGGCGATGTTTTGTGTACTTGGTTTATTACACCATACAAGCTCTGACTGAATACCATTACATTTACAACAAATGTATTTTCTTATATTTGAATGCGGAAAATATTTGGATGACGGTTTTATATAGTTTTCTAGCGTATAAAGCTTTCCCGGGTAAAAAACACATGTTTTTATCCACCTTCCACGGTCTTCATGAGAGGAAACCTCACAAACTGAGAGTAAGAAATCATTTCCAGGAGTTGTGAAACTTTTGGATAATCATTAATCTAATCCGTCCGAGCCAAACATCTTATTTTTATCATCGGTCTGCGTCTGAATATTCAGATTACGTTCAGACCCGACTCGAAAGTAGGCTCATAAGTCCTTCATATAGAGAGGAGAGTCACAGCTCAGCCTCAGCTATCTCTTACAAGCCCATGCTTTGCCCAACCAAACTCAAATGCTCCGCAAAATCAGATGAATCTGATCAGTTCCTTGAATTCACTCAAATTTATTCTGCGAATCATTGTTTGATCGATCAGTTTCTTACTATCAGTCACACTTCTTATCTCACATGTCATGTCACTACTTCCATGATCATCACCTGTGTTCAAGTTCTTATAAATTTTAAATGCCCAAATACCAAAACCCAGCCATTTCTGATTGCAGATAACTAACTCATCGTTGTCCATCAAGTTCATATGTGAGCCATCGAGTATCGTCCTGCTTATTTTCTGCAGTCAATTCCGCAGTCTACCATCATCAAATCAACAAACTCATCACAATAATCCAGAGAGTCTGTCACTCAGTCCAATAGTCTGTCAGTCAGTCAGACAGTCTGTTATTCAATCATACAGTCTGTCAATCAGACAGAGTCTGTCAGTCAGTCAATCAGTCAAATGGCCACCGCACGGGTGCGTCAGTCGGTCAAGTCAGAAACGGCATCCACCACCGACGATGATGTCACGCCACCGAGAGCCTCGGGTCGCCGTGCTCGTGGAGTACTGTTGAATTGTGAACGATGTCAGCAGACGTTCACGGTAAGTGAATGATTCAGTGACTGAATGAGTGACTGATTCTGACTTTAGCAGGACAGATCCCAAACAGCGTTTCCCTTACGTGTATTAAGAAAGAAAGAAAAAGGTAAAAGCGTTGAAAACCCTGAACTGAAAGAAAGGTAATCCTAAACAGAGTGAACTTAACGCTTGACTTAACACTTAACATGTGGATGGTTCACCGATGTGAATCAGAGGCTTTACATACAACCAACTGACTGAAGGAGTGACTGAGTTTTTTTGACTGAATGAGTGACTGAATGTGTGAGAGTGCATGAGTGAGACACTGAGTGAGTTACTGAGTTGTGTGGCTGACTTGGTGTGTTACTGAGCTAACGGAATGAGTGAGAAGAGCAACTAATGTGTGTGGCTGAATGAGTAACTGTGTTGTGCGACTGAGCTGTTGTACTGAATGATTGATTGAAACTTCTGAATGATTGGTTGATTCAGCAGGTCATTGAATTCATGATACTGATACACTATTTCTTTTTTACACCTATTGCACTACATTACATTCCATTCGTCCCTACACTATTCGTTTTCATCTATTAATATCATCTCCATTTAACACACACTTATACTCGAATGTGCTGAATAAAATAAATAATAGTGGAGTGAATGAAGTGAATGATGGATGAATATCAAGTGGTACGTACGTAATTCATCGTTTCAGTCGCCCAGTATACTATCATCGCACATGGAGGGTCACGGCAAACCGTCCGGACTGTTCCAACTCGCCTGTCGACATTGCGATTTCTCCTGTGACGATACCGCCGAGATGACCGATCATAAGAGATGCCATCAGTCAACGATAAGTAAGGTCAGTTAAACAAGCAATCATTTCACTCCATTATCGGACGAGCTAATCCTTCAAAGGAAGGGGAATTTTCCCAAAGAGGAGGGAATCGGCAGAATTTAGGCCATTTTACCTATACCTTAGGAAACAAATTCTACTTTTAGAAAACGCCAAAGAGGGGGGAATTCCACTTTTCCCTCCCCTTCTCGTCCGCCAGTGATTTCACTCCACTATCGGAAGAGTAAGAGGAGGGAAAAGTGGAATTTCGGTTCTCCCTCTTTAACAGTTTCAACAATACGGGTGTGTTTCTTAAGGTGTAGGTAAAAGGTTTGACTGGAAATTATTTTGAATTTCAAAATCAATTCGAATGTGACTGATTTGCAGGGTGAACCCAGCAAACGTGCACGCGAAATCGGCACTCCGCAGGTGGTAAGAAGATCGAAGCCAACGGTGCCCAAGTCAGATGTGCCACGCGCCAATGTAAGTTTTCCATATTTACCCTGAAAAGGATATATCAATTCACCGAGACCGGACAGTAAAAAATAGATTACTTGTTCATCTAATTTGTTAGCTTTATGCTTCAATATACCCAATCAACCGAGATAATAAGTTACTGTGAATCACCGTTGGCGTTATGTTTTTCAATGATCTGAGTGAATGATATTCAAGAATAAGGCTGAACCCTCAAGCTACTAATCACTAGTCACTTGATATTCTATATGTATGGAATGGATCAATCAATCGGTCATTTGTGTCATTTGCTTCTAAGAAAACAAATGGTACTCAAGGTCCTAAGTGGCCCGTCCGGTTTATTGGGCCATGTTGAAAACTTCTTACTTAACATCGTTCGACTGGTTCCATTGTTCTTCTCGTGACTTCAAACATCTTGTGGTCATTATGGCGACAAATATTCAATGAGTTCTAATACGATTACTTCTTTAAAGCCAACCACACGGCCACGTGACTGAATACGACTCTTACTTAAACGGATCAAAACCTAAACATGAACTGAAACCAGTCTGAATGCTAACAGTTAACTACATCCTTGACATTACTTGCAGTCCAAACCAATGATCGTGCGTCGATTCCTATCACCACAAGCTTCCAACTCACCGCCTGCAGCCACCAGGAAGTCCACCACTCCCACGAGGACGACGTTCACCTCAAAGGTGTCTACAGCCAGACCATCCCCATGTCGTGCCCGACGTACGGGTGTACCTGTTGTTAAAGTGGATGTCGAGGCATCTGAGGTGCCACCATCAGATAAGCCGATAGCCAAGAGGACGCCCGGCAAAGGTGAATATAACTTTTCTTCAACACCTTTAGAATTATCGTTCATGAATTGACTGATTATCAGGGAACAATATTAGTATCTATAACGTAAATAACATAATGAGTTCCCCCTCTTTGGAAATATTCCCCTTCCTTCGAAGATCTAACTCGTCCGCCAGTGTTTCTATCGTTTATGGCGCTGAAATAGCAGAATTAACTTGTTTTCAGTCGTTCAAGTCGAGAAATCACCAGCACCCGAGTTGACTGACATAAAGGTGGAGGTGCAACCGCTCACTCCGATCACCACTACCGGACAACGGTCACCGGTATCTGCAGCTGTTTCGCCGGTCATTTCGAAGCGGTCAACACCGGCGGTCGCTAACGCTCCAGGTCGGAGTCCGTTTTTAATTTTTATAGTAATGATTCCTATCGTTTGCATCCCTTTGCAAGCGTCCAGCAGGCTATTGAGGCATAGCACCGCACTGGGGTTGACATACATGTCGTTTTGCTAAGTGCAGTGCTATGCATCAGTAGCAAAGTTGAATACCAGATTACAAATGACGTGAAATAATGGTCACCCCAGTTAAGGTGATCACCCTGATAACGACAATTAATGTTTACAAAGTTACAAACAACCTATCAAAACAGAGAGAGAGATGAAATGTTCACAATAATCAATCGATTTCTAGATGAAAAGTTATTAAAGCCCGTATGGTGTTTCTGCAAGCAAAAGTATTGCCCAAAACGTCTGATAATGAAATATCACCAGCCTCAATTCAACTCGGTTGACACCATAGTTTAACACAGTATAGAGTGGGGTGATGATGATTGATGCGCGTGTTAACACGGATTGGCTGATGTTTCATTATCAGACGTTTTGGCAATTTCTTTTGCTTGCAGAAATAAAATACGAGCTTTATTTTCAGGTTCAGCGCCGATTGGTCGTCGTACGTTCAACAGCAGTGGCAACGTGCAGGATGCCGTCTACCTGGACGGGGAGATCGACAGTAAAGCCACCAAGCGATCGCGTCGTAGCAGTCAGTCGGCCAGTCGACCACCCTCCGTGGCACCCGATTCGGCCAGGTCGGGAACATTTTTGTAACACCCTGTAGGTTGTTTCTTCGAACAAAAGGATTTCTCAAAATGACTAATAATGGACTTGAAACCACTAGCGGACGAAAAGGGAAGGGAAAAGTGGGATCCCCCTTCTTTGGCGTCATAAAAAAGTGGAATTTCTTCCTTAAGGTGTAGGTAAAATGACCTAAAACTTGTCGATTCCCCCTCTTCGACGAAATTCCTTTCCTTTTGGTGAATTAGCTCGTCCGCCACTGGTCGGAAAATAGAAATTACATACATTGGCGTTGACAGTTTTGTAACACCCTGTAGGTTGTTTCTTCGAACGAAATGATTGCTCAAAATGACTAATAATGGAACTGGAACATCACTAGTAGATTCAACCATAACATAGTTCAACTCACTAGCAAACGAGAAGGGGATGGAAAAGTGGGATTCCCCCTTCTTTGGCGTTATCAAAAAGTATAATTTGTTTCCTTAAGATGTAGATAATTTCTGCCGATTCCCCTCTCTTTGACGAATTTCCCCACCCTCCGTGGGCCCCGATTCGGCTAGGTCGGAATTTGGCTTTGACAGTTTTGTAACACCCTTTATGTTGTTTCTTCGAACCAAATGATTGCTCAAAATGACTGATAATGGAACTGGAACATCACTAGTAGATTCAACTATAATTCAACTGGCTTTGCTTTGACAGTTTTTGTAACACCCTGTAGGTTGGTTCTTCGAACGAAATAATTGCTCAAAATGACTAATAATGTACTTGGTTGGAACATCACCTGTAGATATTCAACCATAGTTCAACGAACTCCATTAGTATCATACTTACGTACATTCTCCAACAAATTAACTCGGTAATTTTGATCGATTTGTCAACTGTAACGATCCACAACCCTGCTACTTCCATTTCTAACCCATCTGTTCGCATTTTTGTATTCCGACTTCACAAACTTTTTATGTATTCGTTTCTTCCAGATTTCTGACGGGCGCGGCTTCGCCGGGTGAAACTTCGTCGATCGATTTGGATGTACTGGCCAGCAAGTTGACGGTGAAAAGTGACCACACAGCGATCAGTAAATTACGTGTCCGGTTAGTTTTTTTCAATTGAACTTCTTCATTAATTGAAGCCGTAAGGCACACGAATACCATATTAGAATGGTGTTTTCGTAGTGACCAGAGAGTTGAATGAACTGACGGGCGATGGCAGAAAGCCCAGAGCAACGCGTCAGGATCTGTGTCTCAAGTCAGGTTTCGAACTTAGGACCGCCGGTTTTCGAAGCCGGCGCCCTACGCACTAGACTAGACAGGCGACAAAATTTGTAAGTGTAAATGTGTAACACAAAAGTTTTTTTATATTTTTCTTGAAATGATGTTATTCATTAAAGAACAGTTATAATGGTTTATAATGGCGTTCAATTAGAATAACTCATTTAGTTGGCATCAAACATTCATTACAGAATTATAAAAGTATGCTGGCATAGTTAACTGGACATCCCGTCGTAACATCGACACGATATATATGAAAACGGTCCTAATAAACCGATGAATTCTGATAAATTATGGCAATGAATAACCCAAAAAAATGAAAAATAAAGTTGAAATCTACTTTATACGGAGGAAAGTAAATAGTAATAATCTGAAGTTTACCTCAATTTTCTCCAAACCTGCAAAACTATGATGAAATGAATAATCTGATAGTGTTTACCAGATATTTTCTCCAAACCTGCAACCGTATAATGAAATGAGTAATCTGATAGTGTTTACCAGATATTTTCTCCAAACCTGCAGCCGTATAATGAAATGAATAAACTTATGTTTACTAAATATTTTTCAGATCGATGACACCCTCAATCAAGTCGGAGGCCGTTCTCAGCGAGGACGATCAACGGTCAACGATCAGTCGTCGATCGCGGAAACGAGCGTCGGCCGGCGGTGGTGCGGCACCGACGGGACCCGGCAGTGTCGCCGAAAGTACGGCTACGGTGAAGAAACCGATGGCGTCCATGATTCGTCATTCGACTCCGTTGCGTCCATCGGCGGTTGCTGCACAGCTGAATGTGGAGGATTTGGATGGTTAGTGATTATATACTATTTATGTGTTTCTTGAGAGTGATTATTTGTGAGCCAACTCAATTAATTCGTTCTGATATCTTATGTTTTCGTGGTCATATAGTATGATGGGGGGAGGTTACTCAAATCGGCACAAAATTTTATTTCCGGTACTGAGCACAAATGAATCCAAACAAATACCGCAAATGAAACACCGCGTATGGTTATACGTTATATTTTTCAGATTACCTGGACACGAGCAACGGTGTCTCGGAGGAGTTCATCCTGTCCCGCCGTCGTACGGACCATCACGGCGTGCACTACTTCCAATGCGACAAGTGTCCTGCAAGATTGTCGCAGCGCAACTATCTGGCTAAACATTACGTGTGAGTTACGGCGTTGCATAAGTACTTTTACTTGGACTTTTTCATTAACTGAAGCCATCGAGGCACACTTAATACCATATCAGAATGGTGTTTTCGTAGTGGCCGGAGAGTTGATTAAACTGACGGGCAATGGCAGAACCCCCAGAGCAACGCGTCAGGATCTGTGTCTCAAGTCAGATTTAGAACTAAGGAAGACCGGTTTTCGAGGCACTAGACTAGACCGGCGACCAATAAAGTTGTAATGGAAAAAATTGATATAATATAATTTTAGGAGTTAAGTTGGCAAAACAGGTTCATTCGAGTCGAGTCACTAGCCGACGAGAAGGGGAACAGCCAACACCCATGCCACCGCATGGCGTCCTGGCAACCCCCTCCAAGATCCAGGAACATGAAATCCACAATCCGGTCTATGTTACCAACAGTAGACTCCATCACTGGTACCACAAGCACTCCGAAAGAAGCCTCCTCACAACTACATACCTACCATGTCCAAAACTCAATCAAATCCAAACCTAACAGAGTACTCGGATACCCCCCTCCCCCCATTTCTGCATCCGAACACAGACTACCCAGAGAACAACGAAGAACACTTGCCCAACTACGCACCGGTTTCTGTCCAAAACTCCAAGACTACCTCCATCGCATAAAACAAGCCCCAAGTCCAATTTGCCCCCGCTGTACGACCCGGCGACACGACTCTGTTGGTCACTTGGTTACGGAATGCCCGGCCAGCGGTAAGCACTTCAACCTGACGGACCTGTGGACGAAACCAGAAGACATCGCGTATCACTTGCTTTGAAGAACGGGAGAACGGGCCTATCAACAACAACAACGAGAAGGGGAGGGAAAACTGAAACTCCCATTTCTTTGGCTGTTCCAAAAAGTACAATTCGTTCCTTAAGGTGTAGGTAAAATGGTCTGAAAAATACGAATTCCCCCTCTTTGACGAAGTTTTTACTTCTAAACCTTTATTTCTATTCAACCCCCTTTGGAGGATTATCTTCTCCGCCAGTGAGTTGAGTGGTAATTCAGTCCGACAAGGGATTATCTCCTCCACGATTGCTTACAGGTTTCACATGAACAAAGGCCGTTACAAGTGTCCCGAGTGCGATCTGTCCACCAACCACAAGCAGTCCATACAGAAACACTACGAATCGGTTAGATTATTCAAGCACTTCTATACCAAAATGAGGTTCGCAATTTTATGTCAAGTCTGTATATAGATGTAAATAGTCTGATAATTGATAAATACACCGATGACTATGATACGTTACTGACTCTAATTATTCGAAGCCCTATTTTGTTTCTGCAAGCTAATGTATTCCCCAAAACGTCTGATAATGAAACATCACTAGTATCAACTCAACTCGGTGGACACCATAGTTCAACACAGTAAAGCACGGGGTGATGATGATTGATGTGCGTGTTAACCCTGGTTGACTGATGTTTCATTATTAGATACTTTGAGACATAGTTAAAAAAAAACAACGGGGTTAAGTTTTATTTGTATTTAGGTGCAGTTTTATTCATATTTAGGTGCAGTTTTATTCATATGCAGGTGCAGTTTTATTCATATTTAGGGTGCAGTTTTATTCATATTTAGGTGCACCAGTCGGAAGTACCGAACGAAGTCCTGATCGAATCGTTCTGCACCGATACCTCGTCGAATCGGTCGCGATCGCAGTCACTCGAATCGTCTGTTAACCGGACGAGAAACGGTATTGTTTTTTTTTCATATTTTTTAAATAATTCTCCCTATCTTTGGCAATGTTTATCATATCAGTCATACTTATCAATCTTCAGTTTCTTATCTGTATTCACCCACCATTTGAAGATATGCATGTGTAAGTGCAAACATTAATTTAGTCCACCCTAACAGTACATTATACAAATGTAGTGTAAGTGTAGTAAGATTAGTCCAAAATAAAAATATATAAGTTCGAAAAACAAAATTTCAATTTTAGTGGACTTCATGTGCAGTGAGTGTCCATACAAGATAGACAACGTGGACAAGTTGTCATTGCATCAGGCCGGTCATCGAAGATCCGTTGGACAAAAATGCCAGTACTGCTCATTTAGGTTCGGGAAAGAAACCGGTTACTTTGCATTGCAGGAATCAGATGTGTTTCCGTTCTGAATTTTGAGGATTTTAACTTTAGTAAGTAAACTATGATTAGTTTTTTTAGTTATGTTTGTTTACTCGAGTGAACGCCGTGAAAAAAACGTATTTCCGTCACTATAACTAATACAAATGCAAGAATTTACTGTTTAGTATGTTACTATCTATTTATCTGTTTATAACGTAAACTAATGATCATGTTCTGGCATATCAGATTAACATAATAAAGGATATCGTTTATTAATTCGTTGATTCATATAGTCCACCGTAACTGTATACAATATAAGTGTGATAAGATTACTTGAAAAATACTGAATATATAATTTCAAAAAATAAAATTTCAATTTTAGTGTACTACACGTGCAGTGAGTGTCCTTAATGTCTCTGTATACAACATTACCTAATGATCATGTTCTGACATATCAAGTTAAATTAACATAATAAATGATATCGCTCATTAAAATTATCAGATCCGTATCGAGCCAGTTCCTGCGCGAGCACGAGCAGCTGCACATCCATCACGTTCAGACGGTCAAGAAGGATGAGGTGAACACATCGAGCTGCAGTGACTCACACACACCAGTGAGGGTGAGCAACAAAATAGAGGTGAGGCACTAGCGGACGAGAAGGGGTGGGAAAAGTGGAATTCCCCCCTCTTTGGCGTTTTCAAATAGTTGGATTTGTTTTCTAAGGTGTAGATAAAATGGTCTGAAAATTGCCGATTCCCCCTTTTTGACGAAACTCCCACTCCCTTTATGAAGAGTTAGCTCATCTGCCAGTGAGGTGGACAGTTTTGAGTAACATAACTCTGAGAAATTATTTATTGATTCATCATGAATTATTTTCAGTTCTGTGATGAGATTAGCTCAGCATTACGTTTAGTTTCTTTCTCAACTACTGTTTAGTGTAGACTACGTATTGTACTAATGTAGTGGCTGCAATTTTTTTCGGTGCGCTTAGATCATCAAATATTTTTTGTGATTGGATTCGAATCGATCGAATGGTGCCATGATGAGAGCAAAAATCAGAATATATCGCTGTTTATCAATAATCAATCAAACATAACAAATTTAAATTAAAAAAAAACTTGCTAAACAATCATACCGAGCATAAAAGTTTAGAGTAAAAAAAATAAGTTACGTGTTTCGGTGGAATTAGGTTCCTATTTTCAGATAAAAGCCGAATTGGTAACACCGGTTCGTCTCCGTAAACGACCAGCCGACGTGGTGGATGTGATCGATCGGAGTCCCAAGTCTCCGGTGGTCTACAGGTGCCGTGAGTGTTCGTTTCAATGTGCCAATCGACGACGATTAACGGCACACACACATCGGAAACATGCAAGTACTACAGGTGAGGGTGTGCGTGAGTGAGTGAGTGAGTGAGTGAGTGAGTGAGTGAGTGAGTGAGTGAGTGAGTGAGTGATTGAGTGAGTGAGTGGATGAGTGAGTGAGTGAGTGAGTGAGTGAGTGAGTGAGTGAGTCAGTGAGTGAGTCAGTGAGTGAGTGAGTGAGTGAGTGAGTGAGTGAGTGAGAGAGTGAGTGAGTGAGTGAATGAGTGAGTGAGTGAGTGAATGAGTTAGTGAGTGAATGCGTGAGTGAGACAGTTAGTGAGATAATTAGTGAGTGAGTGTGACTAAGTGTTAAAGTGAATGATTGGTTGAATGAATGTGTTAGTGAGTGACTGACCAAAACGTATATGCATCATGGTACATAATTATTGATTCAATTGTTTATGAAATCTAAGATTTGCGTAAGTGTTGTCAAGTACTCAAGGTTGAGAGAGTTATTGAGTTATTAGGTGAGTCGACATATCCTGCACATTACGTCACGACTAACTTGTTAGTCATTTTTTGTGCCCTCTATATTACCTTACATGGCAATAAAAAATTTACTGACTGACTCGACATATTTGCAGCACTGCCCGTGGTACCGCACCGTCAATGGCATTGCAGTACATGTGGTATGTACTTTGGACGACGTATCCAGCTCGTGATCCACGCCGTCAAACTCCATCACCGACATCAGTGGCAGGTTGATAAAAAAATTCGAAAAAAAATTTTATTTGTTATTTTTTTGTTTTCAACTGTTCAACTGTTCTCAATGAAGCCCCGTTCATCGAACCGTCGAATTTATTCTCTTTTTGTGGAGTGAGTGAGTGAGTGAGTGAAAATACATATTTTTATTCAAAATATCCGTTTTTTTGTTTCATTAATTCTATTTTGCTTCAACTCTTCAGGCCAGTCGACAGCGGACACGCAGATGGCGTCTCAAGTCGTCGAAGCAGCCGACCAGTGCCGTGAAGTCGCCTCAAAAGTCGCCGCCGAATCACGTCGATGAGGGACCGCCGACTCCGGTGAAACGACCGACGTCCGCCGCCACCTCGGCCGGTCGATCGACCAACAACGAAGTCGAGTTTGAGGTCGGGCGTTTTTTTATGGCGACTTCTGAATCTGAGCTCGATGTTTGACTTGACATGAACTAATCAATATCAAACCGATCGTACATGCAAATATAAACTCATTAACCCATCATGTAAAGTCGTGTGTGTATCACTAGCGGACGAGAAGGGGAGGGAAAAGTGGAATTCCCCCTCTTGTGTGGTCACAAAAAGTAGAGTTTATCCCTTAATCGGATGAATATTCGTTGTCTATTTCAGTTCAGGATAGTGTTATTGAGCACAATAATGTTGTGCAGTGTATCAAGTCATAATCATAGTTTTCATCATAAGTCACAAGCTTAGGCACTCTGGTTTGATGTGAAATCTGTATTGCAGTAACTTATATAATATATGAGATAGTTTCAGTTCGTAATGAAAGGACGTATCTAATACTAATAGGCACAATGGTCAGTGAGACACGATGAAATCACAATAAATGGATATGTTTATATTCGTTATAATATTTTTTTTCTGATTCCAACTTCTGATTTTGACCTCTGTTTTCTGCAGAATATCACGTCCGATCTGTACAAGTGTCCGCACTGCCCTCAACTATCCGGGCTGGGCATCCTCAAAGCGCACATCGTTGGCCACTTCACGCAGAAGAGCTTCAAGTGCAGCCACTGCTCCTGGTCCACGTCACTGCTGGTTGGTTTTTTCTCTTCACACTAGCGGACGAGAAGGGTGGGAAAAAAGGAATTCCCCCTCTTTGGCGTCATTCATAAAGTAGAATGTGTTCTCTAAGGTGTAGGTGAAATGGCCTGGAAACGGCTGATTCCCCCCCCCCTCTTTGACGAATGCGTTACAATGCAAAATCTTCGATGGGGTAATGAAAGCTATCTACAGGGTGGGCCAAAAAAAACGACCAAGCTTTGATCGGATATAAAAATGGCTGTGATGATTTTTTACAAGTGTCATTTTCACCATATGTTAACAACATATAAACTTAGTTATATTGAGAATTTCGTTAGGATCGGTTAGGGTTTGAGAGAAATGTGCACTTTTGACTGAAAAAGTTTCCCGCTCGTTTTTACAACAACATACATAGCCAAATACGATAAATTGTCCCTACGATGAGATTTGTTACTGAAACATGGCCTTCTGTTGTTTTTGAGGTATTTTTCAGTACAGTTAACCTTTTCTCGCATAAACGGATGCGTTTCATCAAAAAATTTCAGTTTTGAAACGTGTGTGAAAATTTTTATTGAAAGAGTGAGAAAGTAGCTTTTATTAGAGTATGACCAGTTTTAAGCGTGTTTTCGAATTTTTAGTCTGAACTAAAATAGTGTTAATTCTATCATACACTGTATTTAATTGTGTTGATAGTTTTTGACGAAAATTATAATCTACACATTGATAAAAATCTAAGTTAAGCCCATTATAAGCTGTTGTAAAAATGCGCGAGACGTTTTTTTGGATTCACATGCACAACTTTTGTTAGTGTCAACATATCATGATGAAAACTTCAGGAAAACTAAGTTATTATGTTGTTAAGATATGCTGAAAACGACAAGCTAAAAAAGTGGACACAGCCAACTCTAGGTCAGATCAAAGTGTAGTCGTTTTTTTGGCCCACCCTGTATAATGAAAAGCACTAGCGAAAAAGTGGAATTCCCCCCTATTTGATGTTTTCAAAAAGAATAATTTTTTGCCTGAGGTGTAAGGAAAATTACCTGAAAACTGCCAAATCTCCCTTTTTGACAAATTTCCCCTCTCTTTGGAGGATAAGCTCGGGAAAATAATGGAAAACCCATCTCCAGGGAGGCCCAAAAGTCTCAACCCGCTGTTTGACGTCTAATTTCTCGATTTAAAATTACATTGGAAGATTGGCGTTCAAATTCACAACAATAGGTGAAAACACCTGAAAAATCGAATTATGTGGCCAGATTTGACCTATTTCCTACGATTGTATGACTTTTCGTAAAAATTCGGCGAAAATCAAGATTTTCCAGTATTTTATACATTATACATGTAAATTACTACATGTATTATGTACAAAAGTAAATTATTCTGGCATCCCCACCATCAAAACAATGATAACCATATAATACCATATTTACATAACCTGAACTTATTACTGATGATTTGTGATTCATTCTAAGATATGTATTTTATCTACTTGTTTTTTCTGTGCTATTTAGCACATACTTCCTAAACTGGAATGAAATATTATTATTATTAATAAACTTGCAGTACACGCTGACGGCACACGAACTCTGGCACTCGAAGGACATTCGCGATAAGACGATCACGCGAGCGGCACAGGCGGCACACCTGATGCGCAAGTACGCCGAGCAGCAGGATGAAACTCGATCCAAGTCAACCGAGAAGAACCTGCAGGTTGGTGTGAATTTTATTTCAGTCACTGGCAGACGAGCCAACCTTCCATAGGGAGGGGAATTGGCAGTTTTCAGGTCATTTTACCAGTTTAGGGAACAAATTCAACTTTTTGAAAGAGGGAGGATTTCCACTTACCGCCCCTTCTCGTCCGCTAGTGGGTTGATGTGAATTATATTCTAGTAAATTATCATTGCCACGAATTTTTTGTATCAAATAAGTGATAAAAGATGCAAAAAAATTTAATTGCGAATAACATGTTTGAATGTTTGATGAAAAGTCGCCAACGCGACGCGAAATATCGGACCGCTATGCGTCACTCAAAGCTTTGTGTGAGAATAGCAAAAATGTTTCATCTACTGTCAGTGAGCGAATAACTATTATTGTTTGCTGTATATTTATTTGCATTCTTGCTGCAATTATAAAAAATTTCAAAGGTGCTTCATACCTTATTCGGAGTTGAGTTTCTCGCTTTTTTAGTTGGTTGACTTTGCTGCTGTTGTTGTTGTAGTTGTTGTTGTTGTTGTTGTTGTTGTTGTTGTTGTTGTTGTTGTTGTTGTTGTTGTTGTTGTTGTTTTTGTTGTTGTTGTTGTTGTTGTTGTTGTTGTTGTTGTTGTAGGCGAAAACCCGTTTCAAGAACACTGCCAGGTTAAATTTTTCAGTTGGTGGATGCCGAAGGTAAGATGATTGCGCTGCCGACACCATTGAACGATTCGGATATCAAGTTGCATCCACTGACAGGTGTGCCGATTCCGACCAGACTCTCGGCATCGCAGAAACGACACAAATTCAAGTTGGTCATGATCATACCACTAGCGGACGAGAAGCGGTGGGAAAAGTGGAATTCCCCCTCTTTGGCATTCTCAAAAAGTAGAACTTGTTCCCTAAGGTGTAGGTAAAATTGCCTGAAAACTGCCAATTCTCGCCTCTTTGACGAAATTCCTGTGGAGAATTAGCTCGTTCACCAGTGGGTCATACGATAATTTTTTCATGTGTAAGCTTTTGGTTTTGGATGTTCTTGACTTGGCACTAATGTAATGAGATGAGATGTAAAAATTAAGTCTTCTTGTGTTGTTGTTTATTATGAGTTTTACTGTTCTGATCAATGATTTATGATGTGTTACTTGTTGTCATTTCGTTGTTGTTTTTGATTGTGTTGTTGTGGTTGTTTTATCCTAGTTTTTTATACGCTATAATGGTGTGATGATTGATATGTTATTTGAATACATGTCGTTACTATGTGTTGAGAGGGAAGTTGTTGTTGCTGTTATTGTTGTAGTTTGTGTTGTTGTTGTAGTTGTGTTTTTGTGGACGAAATTTTTGTTGTTTCGGTTTTTTGTTGCTCTTTGCAAATGTGGTTGATGCTGATTATATCGTTGTCATGCATTGTATTTCCAGATGTCCTCACTGTCCGTTTCGGGCGCGCATTGAAAATCAACTGGAGAAGCACATCGAGTTCCACTTCACGCCCGACCAGCGCTATGCCTGTGGCAAGTGCTCCTATACCGTAAACAATCGAATGGCACTGTTCAGACATCGGGTTGGTTTGGCTCACTAGCGAACGAGAAGGGGTGGGAAAAGTGGAATTCCCCCCTTTTTAGCGGTTTCTGAAAGTAGAGTTTGCTCCCTAAGGTGTGGTGTAGGTAAAATGGCCGAATTTCTGTCAATTCCCTCTTCTTTGGAGAGATTCCCCTCCCTTTGGGGATTTAGCTCGTCCGCCAGTGGACTTTGGCCAAATTGTGTCTTAATTATAATGTAAATGTGAAAAATATTTTTGGAATTTCTCTCATTTGTAACCGTTAATTCATGAAAACTTTTTTCAGTATACGTGTTTTTCTTATAAAAAGTCTTGGTCATGAACACTAACACTATCGGTAATTGGAATTATCGCCTAATTCTGACGGAAGCACTAGCGGACGAGAAGGGGTGAGAAAAGTGGAATTCCCCCCCCCCCCCCTCTTTGACATTTTCAAAAAAATAGAATTTGTTCTGTGAGGTGTAGGGAAAATGGCTGAATTTCCGCCAATTCCCCCTTCTTTGGAAAGATTCCCCTCTCTTTGGAGGTTTGGCACGTCCGCCAGTGGACTTTGGCTATATCGTGTCTAAATTCTAATTTAAATATTTTTTGAAATTTCTTTTATTTGTAACCGTTTATTCATGATAACTTTTTCCAGTTTACGTGTTTTTCTTATACAAAATCTTGGTGATGAACACTAACACTATCAGTAATTGGAATTATCGCCTAATTCTGACGGAAGGTCAGAAAATCAATCATTCAGCACAATTAATTAATCTCAAATTCCTCTTCCAAGTTCAATCGTTTCTAAGCGTGGGGGGTAAAATAACACAAAATTATTTAACCTTTTTGAACACATTGTTTTTTTCTAATTTCTTTATAATAATTTATAAATTGATGATTGGCTTGCAGGCGTGGCACGAAGAAGACGAGCCGGAAGAAGTAGATTCTGTGGACGAGGAGGCTCAGTCGAAAGAGGGCGAATATCTCACATTCGAGAAGATTCTAGGTTTGTTTTCATTGCATTCGAATGAAGCATATTAATTACATTGTAAAATTATACGAGAAGGGGTGATAAAAGTGGAATTCCCTTTTCTTTGGCGATTTCAAAAAGTAGAGTTTGTTTCTCAAGATGTAGGTAAAATGGCCTGACTTCTGAGAATCCCCTCTCTTTGGAAGGATTCCCTTCCCTTTAGATATCCAGCTCGTCCGCCAATGATATAACCTACACCTATCATTATACAAGCTAGGGACGCCCATTATGTGAACCTTTTGAACATTTCCGTCTACGTGCTACACAGTAGTTTTATTGAAACATCTGAATTACCGCCAAAACCACATAAGAATTGACTAACGTTCTTTTCCAACTTCTAAACACTTAGTATCTAAATCATTCGCGTTTTACATTGTTTGTGTGTCAGAATTTCAATATAAGGAGACGACACCAATTTTCTGTGTAAGAATGTCAGTGAAATGTTCTATAACCTGAAGATACAAATGTGATCATATCATCAAAATAATATAAAAATTTTTCCCCTTTTTTGCTCTGTTTTCGGCCTTGATTAACTGATGAGACCTCAAGACCCTTCTTCTACATTGCTGTCTTAATATTTGGTCGAAACACCACTTCAACAAACAACAATTTTAAAACCTTTACTTCTATCTGATATTGCCAATTTAACGTATTCCAGGTCTGGAAATCTGCGATCCGGAGTCAAAACAGCCGATCGGCCATGAATGTCGCTTTGAGAACACGGGCGACGTCAAGTACGCCTTCTACCGGTGCAATTCGTGTCCGTTTGAAACTGGTGAGTTTCTTAGTTTAGTCCGATCAGTTTCATAGTGGATATACAGGGTATCCAAGAAGTATCACAGAAATATCCTTTCTAATAACTTTTACGGAAAAAAAGTTATGGAACCTATTTTGTTACTGGAGGTAGCCAGCTTATTAGGAAACAACGGTTTTTCAGTTTTTTTAAACCCGTTCAGAATTTCAGAAAATAGATTACTAACGATATGTTGATTTCAGCGAGCATAGTGTTTCTGAGTCGTCATCATAAACAACATGCCGGCGTGAAGATGGAGCCGTTGCATGGCCGATTGACGTGTCAACACTGTACATTTCAGTTGGTTTTTACTCAATCACTCACTCACTCACTCAGCACTCACTCATTCACTCACTCGCTCACACACTCACTCACTCACTGACTCACTCACTCACTCAGCACTCCCTCACTCACCACTAACTCACTCAATTACTCATTCACTCTCACTCAGCTCTCACTCACTCATTCACTCACTCATTCACTTCACTCACTCAGCACTCGCCAAATTTAATCGTTTACTTATCCATTCTTCGCTGACCTGACATGCTCTGTTACTCACTCACTCATTCACTCACTCACTCACTCACTCACTCACTCACTCACTCACTCACTCACTCACTCACTCACTCATTGCATCACTGTTTGCAGCGCGCTGTTCCAAGAGCTGATGGACTGTCATGGTTTGGTGCACAAGCCTGATTATGCCGGTGTCGTACCACCGCCTGAGATTATTGATCAGGTTGATGTAATTAATTAATAGAAAAGAAAGTTATTTAATAGTTTTAATTTTAGTTTCTCATCATTCATTATTATACTATAAACGAGTTACTCACTATTGGTGTCGTACCACCGCCTGAGATTATTGACCAGGTTGAAATTATTTTAATTGATAGAAATGAAATTAGCAGTTACAGAATTTTATTCTTGGTTTCTCTTTATTAATTATGATACCATAAAAGAGTTATACTATTGGTGTCGTACCACCGCCTGAGATTATTGACCAGGTTGATATTATTTTAACTGATAGAAATAAAATTAGCAGTTACAGTATTTTATTCTTGGTTTCTCTTTCTTATTTATGATACCATAAACGAGTTATACTGTTGGTGTCACTGAAGTAGATTCAACTGAGTTTTTGAAGTATAACATTGAAGAATCTTCATTCGTTGGTCCGTGTCAGTCGATTTTCGGGACTCTAATTAGGCTAAAAGGCCGTTGTTTCACTTGTGACTTAGAATTGGAATTTATCATTTCCATACTGAAGTTGGAATGAAGTTGAGATTTTAGAGTTGGTTTGGAAATGTATAGTTTATAAAGTTGTTAGTTGACTTTGCAGGTGGTATCAGTTCGTCGTCGTTTCATCCAAAAGCAGCAGAAACTATTGGACAAACGAACGCATGAAGTGCCTGTTGTTGGCCGTAAAACTAAGGTTGTTATTGTATAAGTTGTTGTGGTTGTTGTTGATATTGTGTTTGTTGTTGATGTTGTTGTTGTGGTTGTTGTTGTTGTTGATGTTTGTTGTTGTTGTTGTTGTTGTATTTGTTCGTTGTTGTTGATGTTGTTGTCGTTGTTGTTGATTGTTGTTGTTTTTATTATTGTTGTCGTTTGTTGTTGGTGTTGATGTTGTGCTTGTTGTTGTTGATTTTGTTGTTATTGTTGTTGTTGTTATTGGTTGTTGATGATGTTGTTGTTGTTATTGTATGTGTCGTCTTTGTTGTTATTGAATGTGTTTTTGTTGATGTTGTGCTTGTTGTTGTTATTGTTGTTTATGAGCTCATTGGTTCATGTTGATGAGCTTGAGCTCATACTCATTGATAATATATTTCAGGTACTGAATCGAATCAAGAAACGTTTGAAGGCGGCTAACACGGATTTGGCGGCCGATACCGATGGTATGCCGACATTGAGTAATGCCAATGACGCTATAAAAGTTGGTTTCATTGACTTTCATGTATCAGAAGTTGTTCCATAAAAATACCAAGTCATGCAGTTCACTAGCAGACGAGAAGGGGTGGGAAAATGGAATCCCCCCTCTTTGGCACTTTTATGAAGTCGACTTTGTTCCCTAATGTGTAGGTGAAATGACCTGAAAACTGCCTATTCCCCCCTCTTTGACGAAATTCTCCTCTCTTTGGAGGATTACCTCGTCCGCCAGTGATGCAATTCGAACATCTAAGCCATGCCTGTCCAGTGTAGTGGTTCGGACGCTGGACTCGCGATTCCCGGCAGTTCTAAGATCGCAGCCTCGCCGGGAAACAGAACCTGACGTGTTGCTCTGATTTCTGCCATTCGACTCTCGGTTCATTCATTCTCCCTCACTGGCAGATGAGCTAATCCTCCAAAGAGAGGGGAATTCGGTCAAAGAGGGGGGGATTAGCAGAAATTACGCCATTTTGGCTACACCTTGAAGTACAAACTCTACTTTTTTAAATCGTTAAAGAGAGGGGAATTTCACTTCTCCCACCCCTTCTCGTCTGCTAGTGGTGTTGGGTTGGAGAACTTTGTTTGTATTCATGGTCAAACAATACCTTTGTCATGTGTACTCATGCTTTTGTATGTCCTGGGCCTGGCCCTGATGAAATGAAATGAAATTCATAGACGGAACCACCGACGCCATCCGCCGTGCAAGCACCACCGCCGCATCACGTTCGCCGATCGTACACGTCGTGCCGAATGTGCGGTGCCACGTGTGCGGACACGGCGGCCTATCAACGTCATCGTCGCAACATTCACGGCATCGGACTCGGCATCAACAACAAGACCAAACAGATGATGAGTCGGCCGAAATTTGTGTGGGTTTTCTAAATTTTCTTAGTTCATAATTCATTGGGATTCGGTTTACTCTTAGATCTTAGTGTCAGATCTCTGAGACTCTTTTTCGTTTTATAGAGGAAAGTTGGGTAAAGTAATAAATGTTAACCAAAATTACCTTGTTATCCTTCATTGTCTCCGGACGGATGTACGCTTTTTTGATGTTTCCGGTTGGATCGTTGTTCAGTTCATGATTTATTGGAATTTGGTTGACTTTCAGATCTTAACAAAGTAAATATGTCACGGAATGTCAGATCTCTGAGGCTTGTACCGTTTTCTAAGTGACTGGAAATTTGATTGAATTGGAACAGCTCCAAAGTTTCATATTTTTTTGGATCACCCTGCATTTCGCATACGCTTGACATCATATTCTTAATAACTTTGTAAAGCATATTGGTTTTATGTATAGATTAGTATAGTATAACGAATGACATACTGGCTGCATAATGTTTATCTTTCCAAACCAGAAAAAATAATCGATTTCGAAAAAAATTTCAGCTGCCAATACTGCGCTCGTGCTTTCAAGAGTCGACAGATTCTGGAACAACACGAGTATGAAAGTCATCAATCAACCAGTCAGTCGACGACGACGATTAACAACAACAATAACAACAACAGCAGCAACAACAACAATAACAACAACAGCAGCAACGACAACAACAGTAACAATAACAACAACAACAACAGGACGACAACGTCAACGACCTCTAGTTGGTTTCTTAATTGCATCTTTTCATTGATTTCATTTCATATAAAGTTGATTCAGCTGAGTTAACTGTAAATCAGTGAATTTTCTTCAGAATTAGATTTTTCGCGATTTCAGCGCTTCATGCTAAAAACCCGAACTGACGGAAAAAATTTCCCGTAAAGTTTTCCGCGTGCTTATTTAATTATGTTGATAATATTATATTGTAAAACATTGTTTTAATTACATTTTTCGATATTGTGTGTTCTTTTATCTTCAGCGCCCAGAACAGAGCGAGGAGGAGAGCGGAGGAGCGAACCAGCGTTCCTACAATGTAAATTGTGTCCCTTCAAAACTTTGCATAACGGCCGTTTGACACATCACGAAAATCAACATAACAGTTTGTATAAGGGCATTTTCAAGTGCTCCGATTGCAGCTACAGGTGAGTGAGTGAGTGAGTGAGTGAGTGAGTGAGTGAGTGAGTGAGTGAGTGAGTGAGTGAGTGAGTGAGTGAGTGAGTGAGTGAATGAATGAATGAATGAGTGAGTGAGTGAGTGAGTGAGTGAGTGAGTGAGTGAGTGACCGAGTGAGGGAGATAGTGAGTGAGTGATCGTCATTTCCAGCTGCTCGGGCGCCAATACTCTGCGCAACCATCTGTTGTTGCACGGCCATTGTGAAGAATCAGAACGAGAGAACAAGAATTCCAGTTGGTTTCAAGATTCAACAACTAATTATATCAGAAAGAGATTAACTTATTTCAATCCAAGAAGTGAATTTATCAAAAAAAAATTCGGCCAGT